>JASPKZ010005705.1:2117500-2477500 GCA_030220185.1 Diploptera punctata
ATTTCTATTTTAAGTTCTAGTCAAAGTATTGGGAATTTAGATGTATAAGAGAAACATTTGAATTAAGATTGGAGGCCTCAGATAGCTCAGTGGCAGAGCATTAGCATATAAATGCTAAAGGTTGGGTTCAGTCTAGGCATATATTTTTTCTTTTAAATTCATCGGAAATAATTTTTTGAAAAACTCACCTCATAAATTTCTTGTTTTCCACGATACCATGGTTTCAGACGACATATCATCCATCCTCAGTCACAACTGAGAATGGATGAGATGTTGTCTGAAACTGCAGTTTTGTGAAAAGCACAAAATTTATGAGGTGAGTTTTCAAAAAATTATCTCCGATGAATTTAAATGATTATTACCTCATTAATGTTTACTTCCCAATATTAATTTTAATATATTTTTTCTTCAAGTATAAGAAAAATTAATGCTTATGCTGGAAGCCTGAATGATGTAATAGTCAGCATATTAGCATATAAAGCTTTCAGGTTAAAATCTGGGTTCAGGTGTTAATTTTTCTTTTCAAAATCATTATCAATTACAATCCATATGATGTGTTAACTTTGGAAATCTTGTATATTCTTTCCCTATGGTGATAGGCTGACAAACCTTAATTAGAAAGGAAACTAAAACATTCTTAAAATATTGGGAAAAGGGTTTAATTGTGAAGTTTGTCTGTTCATCTCCAGAGGGAAAGAATATATAAGACTTCCAACAGTCAACATGGCAGTTGAATTCTAGTAGAAATAGCTAATATTTTTGCTGAAACATGTGTAGAAGAAAAAACAAAATATGAGGTAGGGTGTATATTTCTGTTTCAATCTCTTAATAAATTACCTCGTAATGTTACTTCCTATCAATTTTATTAATTAGAATTAATTAGAATTTAACCAAGTTAGATCAATTTGAAAAAATCTGTAGCACAACAGCTCTGAAGAGCCAAGAACAGCTTAAGTGGCAACTCAATGAATAGCAGACAACAGTGCAAATAATCATGTAGTAACCAGAAATGCATTCCACAACCTTAATATCAGTTTTAACTGGATCTCACTATTTTTAGCTATACAGTTGTCTTGATGAGGGTTGTGGATCCCATTCTAGACCCTTAACCCGATAAAAATTTTCTATGGTAAAACCAAGGACCAAATCCAGATCTCTAGGATTCCAGCCCGACATACTAACCGTTACCCCTCAGGGGTCCCCATTTAGGGGATATGTGGATGGCGACCACAAGGTGCCCAAGCTGAGCAAAACATTGCTTTCATTTACTTGTGTTTTGCTCCACATTTTTATCTTTAATCGATCTGGTATTTCTTCCTTTTCTAGTACCAGATCCCTCTTTCTACTTTCCTATCCAGTCTCCCTTGTCTGACTTTTTGTTTTCTTTGACCTTGATGGTATTAGAGTATTCGAGACCGAAGGGTTCATTTCTGTCTTTCCTATATCTCTTTCTTTTTTAACCTCGTGGACACTCACCTTGAATGCCCACATAAGCTGCATGTTCAAATGCAGCTCCATTGCAACTTACAGCATAAGTATACAATAGACTTGTGTCATCAGCTACACGTAATGAAGAATGATGATACTAACTATTAGACCACAGAGCAATTCTAAATTACAAATAATGCATTGCTGTAGAATATGTCACAAGACAGTCTTTAGTTAGAGTTCAGCCTTTTTTTCAAGCCTTCTACATCATCTACAATGGCATAACAGCCCATTGTTGAGCCTTTGCCTCTCCTTTGTTAGGAGTTTCTAGAGTAAGTTAATTTAGTTATGATGTTTTATTATTAATTTCATACATCTCAATGATGGATAAATCATATTTGAAGAGAAAAATTATACGCTCAGACCGGGACTTGAACCTGGGACCCTTGGTTCTCTAGACCAAGTGTTCTACCACCTGAGCTACCTGAGCAAGTACCGATCTAATCGTAAATTCTTCTCTATATACGTTGTAATTCCCGCCCACCAAATGCTATGAAGCCTTCTGTTTCTATCTTTGCAAATGGCGACACCTTTATTAAGAGATGTATGAAATTAATAATAAAAACACTGAAAAAAGCCTTACTGGGATTTATAATGTAATGTTTAATTCCCAAACATATCTCCTTAATAACGGTGTCGCCATTTGCAAAGAGAGAAGCAAAAGGCTTCACAGCATTTGGTGGGCGGGAATTACAACGTATATAGAGAAGTATTTACATGTAGATCGGTTCTTGCTCAGGTAGCTTAGGTGGTAGAGCACTTGGTCTAGAGAACCAAGGGTCCCGGGTTCAAGTCCCAGTCTGAGCATATAAATATTCTCTTCAAATATGATTTATCCATCATTGAGATATATGAAATTAATAATAAAAACATAAAAAAAAGCCTTACTGGCATTTATAATGTAATGTATAATTCCCAAATATATCTCCTTAATAAAGGTGCCGCCATTTGCAAAGATAGAAGCAAAAGGCTTCACAGCATTTGGTGGGCGGGAATTACAACGTATATAGAGAAGTATTTACATGTAGATCGGTTCTTGCTCAGGTAGCTTAGGTGGTAGAGCACTTGGTCTAGAGAACCAAGGGTCCCGGGTTCAAGTCCCAGTCTGAGCATATAAATATTCTCTTCAAATATGATTTATCCATCATTGAGATATATGAAATTAATAATAAGAACACCGAAAAAAGCTTACTGGCATTTATAATGTAATGCATAATTCCCAAATATATCTTCTTAATAAAGGTGCCGCCATTTGCAAAGGTAGAAGCAAAAGGCTTCATAGCGTTTGGTGGGTGGGAATTACAATGTATATAGAGAAGAATTTACGTTTAGATTGGTACTAGCTTAGGTGGTAGAACACTTGGTCTAGAGAAACAAGGGTCCCGGGTTCAAGTCCCGGTCTGAGCGTATAATTTTTCTCTTCAAAAGTAATTTAGTTATGCTTAATTAAGTTATTTTGAACATTATGGAAATTCTCTGTGGTACAATATATGTACAAAAGATACAAAAGAGAGTCAACTGATGACAGAGTGAAAGTAGAAAACATGGCGGATGTAATGTTATATGTAAAGGGCAAGAGCATTGTCAACAAGTAATAGAAAAGAAGGAATCCACCCTGTAAATCAAATAGTGGAAGAGTAATACATAACAGAAAATGATGAAGATTGTATTCGTGAAAAGGAACAAAATATTTTGAAACTTGGTGGAATGTAATAAAAAGGATGGTAAAGCCAATGAACTGGCTGATCTGATCAAGGAGACAAGACCATTTCTAAGTCACATAAGTAAAGCTAAAGCTGCCAAATTGATGAGATCTGTAGTAGATTTCTTTCTTGATTTGGAGGCAGACATTGGTATAGAGGTACAACTATGTAAAGAATATATAGAGTGGGCTAAAGAAAAGAGGAGAACTTTCTTGAGACAGGCTCTTGAAGCTCGTCTAATCGCTCTCTATATTTTGAAACAGGTATGTTTATAGAAGCCCTTACATTAGGATCAACTCTGCTCAAGGAACTGAAGAAATTAGACGATAAAAAATTGTTAGTGGAAGTACAATTGCTAGAGAGCAAAACATATCATACTTTGAGTAATTTACCAAAAGCTAGAGCTGCTCTTACATCTGCATGTACTATAGCAAATGCAATTTATTGCCCTCCAAAGTTAAAGGCAGCATTAGATCTTCAATCAGGAATTTTGCATGCAGTCGATGAGCGAGATTTCAAGACTGCTTATTCATATTTTTACGAGTTATGCTTATTTACCTACAGATGTCATGAATGGTATGCAGTTAACATACTAACCCAATGAGACCTCTAGCAGGCAACTAAGGTATTACTTGACTGATGATGTCAGTAAATTGTGTTTAGAAGCCTCTTTATTCAGGCTTAAGGATCTTTTACAAGTCAGAAAATCTTCAGACTTGGGACCCATAGCTTAAAGTCCCTCCCGGAGGATTTGTTCCTTAGGTCTTTCCATCCTAGAAAATCCATTGATCCCAGCCAGGTTTGAACCCACGACCCTCGAGACCAGAGGCAAGGAATATAACCATTAGTCCACCACAGCCGACCTTTCAAGCCTTGCATCACACAAAATATCAAATTGTCAGGAATCAAAGATAAAATGGGCCAGTTAGCTCTGCTGACAAGGCATCTGGCTATGAAGTGAAGGGCTCAAGTTCAATTCAGGACAGCTGAAGAAGTAGAAATTTTCCTTAATTCATGTCCAGACTAGTAGTAATTTCTGTCACTCCTCTTGGAAACATATGGCCTTTGTCCAGACTAGGCCTGGAGCACTCACAGCTTCTTATAAAGCGAATATAGGGAAAATTTCCTAGGGGCAAAGTTGGCTGGAACATAGTGGTAATCACTATCTCCTTCTTATGTCATTGGTGAAGAATATTGTGTATCATGCTTCCATGAGCCTTAATGGGGAACATTTATTCTTTTCAGCTACAAATTGAATGTAAGGCAATGGAACAATTCCCAAAGAACAGGGATGAAAATTTATTAAAATGGACTTGCTCTATGCATTATCATTGTTTTATTGCTGAATATCTATTTTCATCAGTTATTTAATATAAATTGCAAGTATACTCACTCATTCCTTCCAGTCTCTTGACGCTGCGTGATGTATGCAAGTATACAATGCGAAATAGGTAAAATATAACTCCAACGAAGAATGTCGGTACAAGAAGCCAGACATTGACAATTGCCACAACTATGATAATTCCTAACATTGTTAAACCAATCTGTAAATAATTAATAAAATTCCACAATTTAATATTTAAAAGAAGTGACACTATGAGGTTTATTTTATATAATAGGAGTTGGATAAGCACGATTCACCTCATATTTGTAGTAATACGAGATAAGTCTTGCAGGTCTAACTCCTATTATTTAAAATTCTACAAGTTACTTTTTTAGGAATTCACACTATGAGGTAAATTTATTTAGGTAAAATCATTTATCACTCACCTTGTATTATTCTTCTTTTTTTTTTGTGTAAAGATCCAAAACTAGTTTAAAAAGAAATTATAAAAATTTAAAATTTAAAAAGAAGAAGAATAATATGAGGTGAGTGATAAAAAATTTTACCTAAAAAAATATTCCACAAGTTAATTGTATTTTGAATGATCTCGATAGATCAATCAAACACACTTCTCAATGGATATAAGGGTCAGGTTGAAACATGATCCCACATTGATAGTACTTTGTTTCTAAAATCCAGAATAACTATTTTAATTGTTATGATTATTTCATTCATACCCCCAAATGGTAAATAATAACTAATCATTTATTTAATATATGTATGAAATAACACTATAAGGTTTATTTTAATTACGTATTAATGAGTTGGTTATTTTGACTTTCCTCATATTTCTTGTTTATTATGCATACCAGGTTTTGTCGACTTTTGTATGACATTGTCGACATTCCAGCAGTTGGAATGCATCAACAATGTTGCACAAAAGCAATGAAACCTGATCTGCATAAAAAAGAGAAATATGAGGTAAGTCAAAATAATCAACTCATTAATAATTAATAAGTAATAACTAATCATGATTAATGAATGTTGTCTTTCAACCAATCACTATCATGATTCACTCAATATTTATTTAAGGCCCGCATGCAAATACATTAGCCTCTACTCAAATTACTTCCAATCACTGGTGAGCTGACTCACCGTGAGCAATTGCTGAGATCGAATTAACGGCCGACTTACCGGTCATGCATGAAAGTTGACGTTTTCGTAATATTGGCAACAAATTACCCAGAATTCTCAGCGATAAAACCACTTCCATTATTTTCGTCTGCTATAGAGGAACGCATTTACGCTTGCGTCCCGCAAACAATACCGTATACAATGATGTCTGCGTCGTGCAATATTACGCCGATTCTCCTGTTCTTCCAGTTGAATTCTTTGGTAGACTCTATCAAATTCCTCTTCTCTGTGTATACCGAAAACATGATCGAAGTCTTCAAGGTCCGACATCTTGGATAAAGCTGCAAAGGTTTCAAACTACATCGGTTCCCTTCGGGATTTTCACGATAAGTTTCTATCTTGAGCTATGATCTTAAGTTACCTCGTCAGGTAGCTTACAATTATTATCGCATGAATAGATTTCTGAGTAAGCAAAATGTATTAGGATAAAACTTTCTCAGCAGAGAACGCCTTTTACGGTCTAATGCATTTATAAATTTGACCCTAAATCTCTTTAATGCCTCTTCCTTATGTGATAAACACAGCTCCTTTTTTCTAATATTCTGAACAGGTCTGAAGTTATCAATAGTTACCAACAATCACATATGCTTTAAGTAGAGATATAAGAAAAAGAGATAATAAAAATTACTAG
Source organism: Diploptera punctata (assembly GCA_030220185.1). NCBI lineage: Eukaryota > Metazoa > Arthropoda > Insecta > Blattodea > Blaberidae > Diploptera > Diploptera punctata. The sequence goes on from JASPKZ010005705.1 coordinate 2,123,841, forward strand.
GTATTCCAATGCAGCATCACTTAAATCATTTGTGCAATTAAATGAAGAACATCATTCAGATATTGTACACACAGGTTAAGAAACAATATGCCTATTTAAATCTTAAATTAAACCTCAATGATTTTTCCTATAAAAGTTCAATATGCTTATTACTTTTCAACTACAAAGTACATTATATCTAAGTACATTAAGGGTCGAATTTATAAACGCATTAGATTGTAATAGGCGTTCTCTGCTGAGAAAGTTTTATCCTAATACATTTTGCTTACTCAGAAATCTATTCATGCAATAATAATTGTAAGCTACCTGACGAGGTAACTTAAGATCACAGCTCAAGATAGAAACTTATCGTGAGAATCCCGAAGGGAACCGATGTAGTTTGAAACCTTGCCGCTTTATCCAAGATGTCGGACCTTGAAGACTTCGATCATGTTTTCGGTATACGCAGAGAAGAGGAATTTGATAGAGTCTACCAAAGAATTCAACTGGAAGAACAGGAGAATCGGCATAATATTACGCGATGCAGACGTCGTTGTATACGGTATTATTTGCAGGACGCAAGCGTAAATGCATTCCTCTATAGCAGACGAAAATAACGGAAGTGGTTTTATCGCTGAGAATTCTGGGTAATTCATTGCCAATATTACGAAAACGTCAACTTTCATGCATGACCAGTAAGTCGGTCGTTAATTCAATCTCAGCAATTGCTCATGGTGAGTCAGCTCACCAGTGATTGGAAGTAATTTGAGTAGAGACTAATGTATTTGCATGCGGCCCTAAATGTAACAAATAATTATGTTTTTAAAAAAGTTAACATTTCTCAATTTTATTCTAATAAGGAAAGTCATAAGATGACATACCATACTCTCCTTCCACTCTATCATGCAGAACTAAATCCGATAAAGTTACTTTGGTTAGATATGAAAGGAAACTAGAGGAAGGAAATTATTGAAAATTTGAAAAGAAAAGAAGGCACTGTGAATGGTTATATAGAGAATTGACAATTGAAAGCTAGAAAAAGTGTTACAATCATGACAAGAAAATAGAAAAAGATTACTGTCTGATGGATTCTCTTACTGATGACACTGTTGGTAATATAATCATACTATGGGAAACCAGTGATGGGTGCAATAGAGATGAAACTTTGTCAGCGTAATGTAACATGTTCTTGAACTTTTATAGGAAAAAAAAAATACTATGAGGTTTAATTTAAGATTAAATAAAAAAATGTTTCATACCTCATCTCATATCCAGTCTTCTAATTAGACTGCAGTTTCCAGAAAAAGAATACATAATTAATGTCGCAACAGAAAAATGGCTTTGAAGAAAATATAGTACACAAGACAATAAATAAATTTAAAAGACAAAAATTAATTAATGAAAGCACACTTATAAAACAAACAGAAGAAAAAATAAAATTCAAGAAAATCACTTACCATCCATTGTTTCAAAAAATTTAAAAAAAGTTTAATATAAGATTGGCACCGAAGAATGAATACAGATTAAATAGGATAATCAAACCATTAAAAAAGGGGGAAAAAAATTGAATAAAAAAACAAATCAGGAATTTATCAGATCAAATGCACAGATTGTGACAAAATTTACATAGGAAAAACAAAAAGAAATTTGAAAACAAGGGTGTAATAACATCTTAGAATGTCAAAAATGGTGAAATGGAAAAGTCAGCAATAGCTGCTCATGCTTCATCTGAAAAACATCTAATTGACTCAAAAGCCAGTCTAATTAAACAAATAGAAAAACAAAAAGAACTCACAGTTTGGGAAAAAATCCACAGCAAAAAAAAACAAGTAAGAAAAACTTATGAACTTCAAAATTCCTGCGGATTCTGATTGGATCTGGAAGTTTATCGGTCCACCAACAGAGGGAAGAAGAAGTAGTTCTTCAGATCGACATAACATCAGTTGATGAGAAATTACTGAAGATGAAGCTATCCAAGCTTTGAAACCATGGTCTAATTAGAAGACTGGATATGAGGTAGGTAGGAAACATTTTAATTTAATCACAACATATTTCTTATGTTTCTTGTTCGTCTCCTCATCATTTTATTTGGTTTCACCTGCTACAGACACGTGAGTATGATATTATTACCTTACTTTTTTCTAACTTGTTGAGTTACAGTCACAAATTTGGGGCCCAAGAGATGGAAGATGAGTATATAACCACTTCACCATGAAGTAAGCAACAGTATATAAATCTGATGAAAACCACAACTAAATAAATCTTGTAAACATAGGTTTATGATAAAATCAAATGTTTCCTACCTCTCCTCTCCGAATTCCTGTAAAAGTTAAAAACATAGGTTTACCTGTAAGCAATCTATCATAGCAGCTGGTAGCAATTCATCAATAGCTCCCATATCTTTAGAAAATCTGTTCAATATACGACCTGTAACAAAATTATTGCTTTAATGTTAATGGAAATCACACCATATTTATAGTCAGTGAAGTTTATTTTCTATTTTAGATATTACATTTAACACTTCTCACCGAATATCAAATTTCGTTTGAAGAGAAAAATATATGGCTGAATTTGGATTTGATCCTGATGTCTCTAGTTATATCTATATCTACGATCTATATTTATTTATAAACAGTTTTACAATGTAAGAAAACATCTTCATGTGCCCAAAGCATTTTAAATTTTTATCTTTCTCCATTCTTCTCTATCTTCCCATTTCAATTCTTTCAGGCTTTTCTCCCTCATACCTCTTTTTTATATCATACATCCACTTAGTAGCCCACCGCTGTGGTCTTGAGGTAGCATGCTGCCTTGCCATACAGCAGGCCCGGGTTCGATCCCCGGTTGGGGCAGTTTTTCTGGATGAGATTTTTATAGGGGTTTTTCCTCACCTGTAAGACAAATGTCAGGAAAACTTTAAGGCCCAAATGGTCCCCGAAATCATATGGCCATCATCATCACCCTTATCATTATCATCATCATCATCATCCTTCACCGGTGTGGAAAGCAACGGGAAGCTACTACACCTACAATTCCCTAGTAAAGCTGCAAAGCACAGCATGAAAATGCTATGATTGCAGTGAAAGACCTGCCCTCGGGCAGAATTACTATGGATGGATGGACATCCACTTAAATCTAGGTCAATCTCTCTTTCCTTTCCCAGGTGCAATTCATTCCAAAGCTTTTCTGGTAATCTTGTCTCTGGCATTCTACGTATATGACCATACCATTCCAACTGTCTAAGATGTTTATTCATTCTAAAAATATACTTAATTAACATTAGCATTATATGAACTATATTTGAAGTGAAACATTATATGCTCAGGCTGGGATTTGAACCCAGGACCTTCAAATATAATTTGTTCTTCAGTGAGAAGTATTAAATTAATAATAAAAGCATCGGAATATATGAACTGTTGATTCTCTTAATTGAATAAGTAAGGATTTTTCAATAAATTCCCATTTCATTAAAGATATTAAGTTTTCCCAATGTTTATTAATTTAAATTGTCCTCAGGCTAGCAAACAAGTGAAATTTTTCTCTTGAAGTTTTCAGCTCAATCCATGAGACCATCTTCAAACTTTGGACATAAAACATTCCACCTTGCTGTTGGCCCAAGAAAACACTTTATTATAGTAAAGTGATCCCACAACAGGCCTGGAGGCCCTTGGGGTAGTAGGAGGTTAAGGCTCCCACTTTTTCTAGACAATCGGCACTTTATGTCAGCCGGGTTGTCAGCCCTGTGTGACGGCCGCCTTTACCCCCAGAACAAGTGTCTGGTACTCATTTCCGTTAGAGGCTGAGTCGACCCCAGGGCCATAGTGCCGCCAGAGGGTTTGGGTCAGTTTAAAAATCCTGACCCCAACGGGACTTGAACCCTCGATCCTCCAGCTTGTAGCTCAGTGCCTTAACCACTACGCTACGGTGTGCCCCAAACACTTTATTATACAATTCATAATTTTATAATAAAAATATTTATCACTTACCAGATGAATTAGTATTGAAGAAGTACATTGTTGCCCTTGTAATGCTTCGGAACATAGTATCATGAAGATTAACTGAGGCTCGCATGCACACTTTGAAAAACATTATTGATCGCAACAAAGTAATAACTATGGTAGCAATTGTTATACCAGTGTACACATAGATGCAAGTTGTTGCTGAGAGCAAACCACTTGAATCTAAAAAGTTCACAGTACTATTCACAGTTGCATTCAAGTCCGCATTATGCACAAATTTATCTAAATCATTTATACTAGAAGTTCCTTTTGAAATAGCTATAGGATTATTTACAAAATAAGAAGAATTGTCAGAATTCAAGTTCTGTATCACTGAATCATTTGCTGACCCATTTTCTACAAATTCCAAAATATCATCTGAATAATGTTCTGCATCCCATCTTTCTTGTTCAATATTTGTCCTGAAATATAAAACATTTCCTTTTCAAAATCCATACATAAGTCAGTTAATCATAGTTGCAAGGAAAAAAAAAATTCAGATTGGTTGAAACTGGGGTTTGTACATGGGACCTTCATAATATAATCTCAAACACTACTGCTTGAGGCAATTTGCCTATTATGAACAATTTTGGTAGTTTTTTTTATAAATGTTGTAAGCTACAGAAAATAATATATTTGCATTTTTGGTTAACTGACATGCTGCACCCTGTATAGAGTGTTTGGAAATTCCCATTACAAATTTCTAGAGCTTGAAGAAATGTACCATTTTCATGCTACAGATACAACAAGTTCAAATTAAGCATTTAAATCTCCCACATCTGCTGCGAATAAACCAATAGTAATTTAATGATTTATGATTCAATTAATAAAATTTAAACAACCCAACATTCTTAAGTTATGTAGATAGGAAATAACACTATGAGGTTTTTTAATATTGTTTACTTACTTACTTACTTACTCACTGGCACTATCGAACCCGTAGGTTCATGGCCGCACGGACATAAGCTCTCCATACATCCCTATCCTGAGCTAATGCTTTCCAATCATTCCCTGTATAATCTACTTCCCTCAAATCATATTTAATGTTGTTCTCCCACCTCATTCTTGGTCTACCAACTGGGCGTTTTCCTTCTGGCTTTCCTACAAGAAGTTTCCATGCACGTCTTTCATTCCCCATACGCGCAACATGTCCTGCCCATCGCAGTCTACGGGACTTAACTGTTCTTATTATATCTGGCTTCCTATAAAGACCATGTAGTTCATTGTTATGTAGTCTTCTCCATTCACCTGTCTGTTCATCTCTCTTTGGTCCAAAAATTTTCCTAAGAACTTTATTCTCAAATACTCGTAATCTCCTTTCCTCCCTTAAAGTAAGAGTCCATGTTTCGCACCCATATAATATAACTGGTAGAATAATAGTTTTATATATTTTCAGCTTAACGTTTTTTGAAAGGAGTTGGGACATCAAAAGTCTCTGCAATGCATAATAGCATGCATTTCCAGAATTGAGCCTATGTTTAATTTCTTTGTGCATCTCATTCCTATTTGTGATTATTGTTCCTAGGTATTTGAATTCAGCCAATTCCTCAAAATTTCCCTCATTTGTCATTAGCTGTCCATTTCCATTATATAATGTATTTCTACGTGTGACCATATATTTAGTTTTACTGATATTTACTTCCAGTCCTAATTTCTTAGTGTTACTCAATAGTGTGTGCGTGTTGGCCTTTAGTATCTCCTCGCTATCGGCCAGTAGTACTACATCATCAGCATAAACTAACAGCTTATTAATACCATTCAGTTGTAAGCCTTCCTCATTCTCTAAAGATTTAATGGCATGCTCTAGTACAAAATTAAATAGTAGAGGAGATAGTGCATCTCCTTGCTTCAACCCATTCTGGATTTCAAAAGTGTCTGAAAACTGTTTGCCTACACGCACCCTACTCGTTGAGCCATTTAGACACATTCGTATAAGTCTAACTAACTTTTTAGGAATTCCGAACTCCAGCAGGATACTATATAACTTCTCCCTCTTAATTGAATCATATGCTTTTTTGAAGTCTACATATAGTTGATGTACAGTACCATTATATTCCCATTTCTTTTCTAAAATCTGTCTTATACTAAAAATCTGATCTGTTGTAGACCTGTTTCTTCTAAATGCACATTGATGATCTCCTAGAATGTCATCAATATAGGGAGTAAGTCTGCTTACTAATATATTTGTTAGAATTTTGTACGAAGTTGAAAGTAATGAGATGCCCCTATAGTTGTTGCAATCAGTTTTATCTCCTTTCTTATAAATTGGTACGATAATTGATTCCTTCCATTCATCTGGAAGAGCTTCTTTTTCCCAAATCATACTAAGCAACCAGCGTATCTTGTCCATCAATTTTTCTCCCCCTGATTTTATCAGTTCTGCTGGGATCTCATCTGAACCTGATGCTTTATACATCTTCAATTTTTCAATTGCCATTTCAACCTCTAATGCACTTGGCTCTGCGACTAGCATTTCTGCTGTCTGTAACTTATCCTCCTCAATGTCCTGTTCTGTATGTACATTTAATAGCTGATTAAAATAACTTTTCCATCTATTTAATATACTCTTGGAATCTGCAATCATATCCCCATTTTCATTCCGAATTATGTTTGTTCTAGCCTGAAACCCTTTCTTCTCTATACTAATTCCCTGATATAATTCTCTAATGTTCCTATTTTTTGCATTCATTTCAAGATCATTAATCTTCTCTCTCAAATATTCCCTCTTTTTACTCTTTAGTAACTTGGTGGTTTCCCGTCTAACACTACCCAATTGCTCTAAATTTACCTCATTTGGCTCGTGTAACCATTTCATTTTTGCTAGCTTTCTTTTCTTTACAATGTCGGCACATTCCTCATCAAACCATTTCTTGTTTTGCCTCTTTTTTAAACAACCAATGCTTTCTGATGCTGACAATTTAATAGTATCTCTTATAGCCTCCCATTCTTTATTTATATCAGTTTCTTCTTCGTTTGCCACATTGTCATCTGAAGATTCCAGTACTTCAAATCTATTAGCAATTTTGATTTGGTATTCTTGCCGCATTTCATCATTTTTCAAGTTTTTTAATTCATATTTTACAGAATCATCTTTAGCGTTTGTTCCTCTCATAAGCGATAGCCGTTGTCTGATTTTCACTCTGACCAGATGATGATCCGAATTGCAGTCTGTCCCTCTAACTGATCTAACATCGATGATGCTACTGTGCCAGCGTTTATCCACTAATACATGATCTATCTGGTTCCGAGTTTCTCCATCTGGGGACGTCCAGGTGTATTTATGAATATCCTTATGCTGAAATGTTGTGCTCTTAACAATGAGATTCTTTGATGTGGCAAATGTGACTAATCTAACCCCGTTGTCGTTACTATCTTCATGAAGACTGAATTTGCCTATTGTTGGTTTGAATATATCTTCCCGCCCCACTTTTGCATTAAAATCTCCTAAGACAATTTTCATATGATATCGTGAAAGGCTATCAAATAAGCATTCTAATTCTTCATAGAACTCATCCTTGATCTTGTCATCTTTATCTTCTGTGGGGGCATGTACATTTACAATTATAAAATCATGTCGTTTACCCTTTAGAATTATGTATGATATCCTATCACTAACAAACTTAATATCTCGGATAGCGGATAGGATCCTCCTTCTGACTAAAAAACCCGTTCCAAATGCAGGTCTTTCTGCACCCCCATAGTATAATGCAAAGCTTCCTGATTCCTGACTACCTTCTCCTGGCCACCTAACTTCCTGTAAAGCGACTATATCCAAGGGCGATTTATCCAATTCCCGCGTTAATATCTCTAGTGCCCCGCTATTGTATAAAGTCCTAACATTCCATGTTCCTAGGAACATGTCCCTGTGTTTGAGCCTTTGGCATGGGTTCCCTGAAGTAGTCCCCGCCCGGAGAACCGAATGGGGGACTATTTGACCTCCGGAAAATTTTACCCCAGTAGAACCCATGTCCGCATTTCTTGACGGTTGTATTTTTACGGTGAAAGATCGTCACTCTTTCGACCAAGGTACTTATTTCGTCTGGCTTATCACCTTCGACCAGTCCGGCATGGGTAACCCTATCGGCAGCAATGCTACCGCCGGCATAGCTCTCAGGATCATTTAAGCACACAAGCCACTCCACCACGACAAGGTAAAGATACCATGGAGGGACTATATATATATATATATATATATATATAGTATACTATATATATATATATAGTATGAGGTGAGTGAAATAATAAAAAATAAACAATATTAAAAAACCTCATAGTGTTATTTCCTATCTACATAACTTAATAAAGTTGGCTATCAAGTCATAGGAAAACAAGAATAACGTAAACAACTGGAACAAGATGGCGGCTTCAAACATACAACATTTCAATGAACATTTTTCGAAAACTAAGATAGAAATTAAAAGATATTTGAAATTAAAAGAACTTAGAAACAAAAGAGCTGCAGATATCAAATTCATTAATAAATGTTTAGAAAATAATATCACTCCAAAATTTGTCCGGAAAATGGTTAAAAACAACAATAACCAACACCAAAAAAGTTTAGAAAAGAAAACTCTCAATTTGGAAAAAGTCAAACATTACACAACTAAAAAAAAAAAAAAAAAAAAATAGTATGAGGTGAGTGAAATAATAAAAAATAAACAATAACCCAACATTCATTGAACTTTTATAGGAATTAATCACTATGAGGTTTAATTTATGATAAAATCAAATGTTTTCTACATCTCCTCATATAAATCTTCTAACTTAGAAAATTTATATGAGGAGAGGTAGGAAATATTTGATTTTATCATAACCCAACATTCACTGATTTTGTGATAATGTCTAATTTCAAAAAGAAAAACAAAAATTAATTTTATCATTCTAAGCATTAGATGGAGCAAGTTAATCAGAACATGATTCACAGGTACAATGTGTGCAATGAACTTGGTGGTTGCCACATTAAATTGATGTAGTGGATGAGTACTAACGACAATGTTAAATATAGTAGAAAATTTTGGTCAGTTTGCATACAAACAATTATTCTTACAGTGACAAAGTGAAGTTTCTTTATTATTCCCTTGACATTGGACATCATCACAAAATCAATGAAGGTTGGGTTCTGTAAATGTAATTAATTGGGTCGTAAATCATAATTACTATTGATTTATCCCTGGCAAACACAGGATATTTAAATGCTTAATGCAAAGTTGATAATCTGCAGCATGAAAATGGTATGTTTCTGAACAAAACATCATTTAAAACCTTTGTAAATTAATGAGTCATTTTTTAACATCGTACCTACATATTTTATGTTTCTTCAAACATGGGAACTAGTTTTCGAGAGAAGGATCTCTCTCATTTTCAACTGACATTATGACTACCAGATTTACGTTGGAATCGTTGGAATCTCCATCAATAATGTTGCCATCTGGTGTTGATTTGATGAACTTTGAGATGAGGTCACGTTCATCAGGAATCTCGAAATTCATGGATCTAAATTTGTTCTTCTCCCAAATTATCAATTCTAAAGGTTTTCCCAAATGTTTTAAAAGTGGGGCTTCTTTTTCAATTTTATGATTCTCCAATAAACTATGTGCTGCAATAGCTGATTTTTCAATTTCACCATTTTTAATATTTCTCAAAAACTAGTTCCCATTTTTGAAGAAACATAAAATATGTAGGTAAGATGTTAAAAAATGACTCATTAATTTACGAATTAAGAACCTCATTAAGGTAGAATATTTTTTATCACTCACCTCATATTGTTCTTCTTATTTGATAATAAACTAGTTTCGGAACATAGTTTCTGTTCCATCCTCAGTATCGTCACGACCGTTGTTCTGTCGTCTTGAAGAGCTGTCCTTCTCTCCTTCCATTGGCTGACTGAAAAACCTCGAAACCAGGTCATTCTCACCAGGAAATTCAAAGTTCATTAATTTCTTCTTTTCGCTCTTTTGAATGTAGATCTTTTCCCAAACAGTAAGTTCTTTTGGTTTTTCTATTTGTTTTAATAATTTAGCTTCTTTCTCGATAAGATGTTTTTCAGACCATGCATGGGCAGCCACTGCAGATTTTTCTACTTCCCCTTTTTTGACATTCCTGAGATGTTCTTTCACTCTAGTTTTCAAATTTCTCATAAGAACCTCATAATGTTATTTCCCATATTTAACTATGAATTTAAAACATTATTTACTCAGTCCCCTCTAAAAGCCCTAGAAGTTTGTAATGGGAATTTCTAAATATGCTATGTGTGTATGTGTGTTAATGTATGTAAGTATGCATGTATTTATACACATGACATGAAACGAAAAATTAATCTCTGAACTGGAATTTGAACCCAGGACCTCTAAATATATAGGTTAGTGTTATACCATCTTCACTATCCAGGTTCCCACTGCAAACAATTTTCCTTTCCTTATATACAATTCTCTATCATAAGAGGCAGCAGGACATTACTCACAGTGCCATCTTATGGCTTCTATAACAAGAAATCATTTAATGACAATTTTTTTTACTTTATAGCAGTTACACATTCTTTATTCTGATGCATCTTGGGTTCAAATCCTGGTTAGGAGTTACTTTTTCTTTTCAAAATAAACTGTCCATCATCGTAAATATTAAAAATTTAATTATAATATTGAAATATTATAACATGTTAAAATGTTAGCATATTTTAAAAAATATGTTAGCATTCTTTTAATATCTGTTGATGAAACCAGCCCTTAAACTATTAGATGTAGTCATGTTTAACATCTTACCAATAAGTGAGCCAATAGTCACTGCCACTAGCAAAGGCCTGAGCCATTATAAATAACAAGAACATGATAAATATGATACAGCAGTTCCCTCCTGCACGTAAGTAAGCTCTGTATACTTCTGAGCTCACGGAACCAACTGACCTCATCTCTGCTATCTCTTTTGGTTCTGGCTGTTTCTTTTCATCTACTGAATTCACACTCTGAAAACCAATATTAACACTTTGAAAGTCATGTACTTAGAAAGATAAAAAAATAATACATATGAAAATCTGAAAAATTTTTATGAAAATCTGAAAAATTCCAATGAAAATCTGAAAAATTTCAATGAAAATCTGAAAAATTTCAATGAAAATCTAAAAAAATTTCTGATGAAAATCTAAAAAATGTTGATGAAAATCTAAAAAAATTTCAATGAAAATCTAAAAATTCTGATAAAAATCTAAAAAATTCCAATGAAAATCTAAAAAATCTTATGAAAATCTAAAAAATTCTGATGAAAATCTGAAAAATTCCAATGAATTAGGAAAAATTCTGACCACACAATTAGTATTTTTTTCTCTAGATAAACTATCAAACAATTTAACTGTTAATTCCATATAAATAGATTCCCTTTTAAAAAATAATGAAATAAAAATAAATGTTCTTCCTTTATTAATATTTTTATAGCCGATTAATGTTTTAAATTCTTTGTGAAGAGCATCTAAGATTGAATTTCATAAGATGAAATTTCGGGAAGGAATAAATCAAAATGTATCATTACCACCATTATCACCACTACTATCATCACCAGTATTACCGTATTATTATAAATATATATCATTAATGAATTAGAATAGGGAGGAACATTCTGAGGTTCTTCTTAATAAATAAAGTTGAGTTCTTTTTGTGAGGTAAGATGTAACAGACTCACCTTATTTATTAATCATCATGCTACTCAATTTGACTTACATTGAAAATGTAGATAGGTTTCTAATGATCTTGATTAAACAACTGAGTTACTTTCTCTCTTGCTATCCAATATTTAGATGTAATCCCTTTATTTTAATAAAATGCTTCAGAATGAGTTATATTGAAAATGTTAATAGATTCCCTTTTAAAAATAAGTCATAATTAAAAGCAAGCAGCTACCAAACATGTAAGATACTGGAGAATGTAAAATTATTTTATCATTTAAAGCAAACATTTCCCATAAGATTGTCCTAACAGTTTTCTGTATTAGTACTAAATAATTATTGACATTCATAATTATTCTCCACTTTCATTCATATTCAGTTTTCAGACAATCTTCATCAGTAATGCCACTACAATTCAAGATGGACCTTAAACTTTCCTCAAATTTTGCCTCCATTCTTCTCTGTTCATAGCCTTCCTCTTTCCAATTCCTCAACTTAGTCCAATTTCAGTGTATCTGCTCATTCTGAGGATTTGTTTCAGATTTCTGGGCGAGGAGTTTTTACTGAAGGGGACACAAGCTATCTATCAAACTCAAAGGGGAATTTAAGATACTTTACATCTGGTTCCATGCTTTGATCTGCCCAGTAAGATCAGACCTACCAGCAGCTACGCTGCTACTGGCATAGCTCTCACAGGGCACGCAATCCTTCCACCATGGAAAGACAGCATCTCCATAGAAAGATTGAAACAATACCATAATTAAAAATCTCAAATTTAAATAATATACAGCTTAAATAATTATTATTTAAAATAAACTTCATAGTGTGACTTCCTTTAAATATTAAATAAAAATATAGACTAAATTTGAAGAGAAAAATATATGCCCTATATCAGGATTTTAACCCAGTATCTCTGGTTCTGTACACCAGTGCTTTAACAATTTAAGCTAGAAGGAATTCTGATTTACTCACAGATTTTTCTCTTATACTAATATAATTCCCATACTACAGATAACAGTGAGCTTCATTCCACTAATGCCATTTAGCAGCCTAATAAACAAGAAGACTTGAATGGAAATCAACACTACATTTATGGTCAGTAGAGCTTCGATTCAATGATATTTAAACATTAAATTTATCACTTCTTACCGAAAAAAAATTAAATTTGAAGAAAAAAATATGTGCCTAAATTGGGATTTGAACCTTAATATCTCTGGTTTCTGTACACCAGTTCTTTAATGATTTAAACTATTAGGCATTCCGATTTACTCATAGATTTTTCTCTTATACTAATATGATTCCTGCATGCCAGATAGCAGTGAACTTCATTTCACTAATGTCATCTAGTGGCCTCTTAAACAAGAAGACTTTTAAAAGGAAATCAACACTATATTTGTAGGTAGTAAACTTATTTTTATAAGTAAATAGCCTTCTTTCAGAATAAGGAATTAGACTATTTGTTTATATTAATGCAGAGAGAGAGAGAGAATAAAATACTCATAGTGACAATAATATAAAATGAAAGTAAATAGAATAAAAATATATATATCTAAGAATGCATGCACAGAGTTTGACTACTTACTGTAATTGACAGTTGTCTAAGCATCTTTCGCAGAGATGGAGTTTCTGTGTCATCAACATCATCGTCTGATGAGTCTTCATCCAGAAGTTTCGCAAAATCCAAACCAGATTCTTGTAGTTCATTGTACGTGCCATGAACTGCCACTGACCCCTGTCACAAATTTGAATCAAGCAATAGTTTTACATTTCTCTTTTGGTTGTCCTTTCTTAGTTTATCAAGTAAATCCTTCTACGAGGGGCATACTGAAAGTCGTGAGCAACCCATTGTTAAAATTCAAATTTCATCAACATAACAAAAACGACTGCAGGATCATAATCTACAGACTTTATACCACAACTACCACAACATTGCCATGTTGTGGCATCATAGCTTCTATCATGTGACCACACGCAGTGTTTCCAAAATGGCAGAGATCAGTGTTTCGTTTCGACAGAGTGCTGTCATTGAATTCCTTGTTAAAGAGGAACAATCTGCATTCGGAGATGCCTGCATGGGTGCCAGCAGTGTTAAGAGATGGGTGAAACATTTTGAAGATGGGAACACGAATATCGAAGATGAGCCTCATAGCAATTGTCCATGCTCTGCCTCCATGGATCGCAACAAGGAAAGAGTTGATGCGCTCATTAGAGACGACAGGCGTATCACAGTGAATGAAATCGCTACAAAACTTGCAGTAGGACACAGTGCAGTGCAAGAACTGATTCACAGCTTAAGTTACTGAAAAGTTAGTGCCCGTTGGGTTCCATGTTTATTGACTAAAGACCACAAACTTCAGAGAAAACCATCACCCATAACCTTCTTCAGAGATTTCAAAATGAAGGTGATGATTTTTTTGACGAGTATTGTGACAGGTGATGAAAGTTGGTTTCATCGCTACAAACCTGAAACAAAACACCAGAGTATGGAATGGCACCACTTGAATTCACCATCAAAGAAAAAAGCGAAGACAGTGCAATCTATTGGGAAAGTTATGGGCAGTGTCTTCTGGGATGCGCAAGGTTGCATTCTGGTAAAATTTCTTGAACCTGGAAAACCATAAATGCTGCCCGCTATATCCAGACACTTGTGAAGCTCCGTCGTGCATTGCACGACAAACGCCCTGGAAAGAAGGTCATTCTGCAACATGATAACGCGCATCCTCACATTGCTCGTGCCACTGTGGAGAAGATCAGGACATTTGGGTGGGAAACTCTTCCACATCCTCCCTACAGTCCCGATTTGGCAATCTCCGACTACCATCTTTTCGGTTCTGTGAAGGAGCAGCTGAGAGGTCAATGCTACAAGATGCTGGAGGATATTTGGAAAGCAGCTGGAATGGACTTCTATCATAAGGGAATTTTCAAGCTTGTAGAATGCTGGGCAAAATGTGTGCAAAGTAATGGATACTATATTGAAAAGTGACAAAAAGGTCTGTAGATTAACGTGGTGTACTTGGTTTGTCTAAAATAAATATTATGATTGTTAAAAAAATGTTGCTCATGACTTTCAGTATGACCCTCATACTCTCCATTACTGTGTTTATTATAAATACATTTTTTTAAATTAATTATAAAATTTTTAGTTATAGAAAAAAAAAAAGAAGGGGTATAATTTTTACCATTACTACCACAGTCCATATACATAGTGTTTCAGAATAAGCATTACAGACTACTAGGGGTTGTAGTGGGGACTAGTAGATAAAGTTTTGATATGGAACCCATATTCAGGAACATACCATTTCGATGTAAAATATGTTTCAAAATCAAAACACAATGGGCTGATATTGCATGTCTTGTGTTTCAGAATAAGTATTACAGACTTCTAGGCGTTGCATTACAAGTGTGGTTCCACGTGGCAACCCTGTTGTTCGTTGCATAGAGTGTACCTGTGACACATGTTTTCATACACATGCCCCACAAGACCTGGTGTGTGCTCAGTAATTTCTGCTGCCACCAGAATTTGTGCCAGAAGATCTTCCTCTGACTCGGCAAGTGCTGTACAACCCCTAGAAGTCTGTAATACTTATTCTGAAACACAAGAGATGCGATATCAGCTCATTGTGTTTCGATCTTCAAACTTATTTTATATCAAAATGGTACGTTTCTGGACATGGGTTCCTCATCAAAACTTTATCTAAGGATCGAATCTTTGAATGCATTAGACCATAAAAGGCATTCTCTGCTGAGAAAGTTTTATCCCAATACGATTTTGCTTACTCAGAAATCTATTCATGCGATAATAATTGTTGAAATTTGTAAGCTACCTGACGAGGTAACTTAAGATAGAAACTTATCGTGAGAATCCCGAAGGGAACCGATGGTAACCGATGTAGTTTGAAACCTTGCCGCGTACCTTGCTGCTTTATCCAAGATGTCGGACCTTGAAGACTTCGATCATGTTTTCAGTATATGCGGAGAAGAGGAATTTGATAGAGTCTACCAAAGAATTCAACTGGAAGAACAGGAGAATCGGCGAATATTGCTTGATGCAGACGTCGTTGTATACGGTATTATTTGCGGGATGCAAGTGTAAATGCGTTCCTCTATAGCAGACGAAAATAACAGAAGTGGTTTTATCGCTGAGAATTCTGGGTAATTTCCTTGCCAATATTACGAAAACGATGACTTTCATGCATGACCAGTTAGTGGGTAGCTAATTAGATCTTTGCACTTGCTCACGGTGAGTCAGCTCACCAGTGATTGGAAGTAATTTGAGTAGAGACTAATGTATTTGCATGCGGCCCTAAGTCCCCTCTACAATCCCTAGAAGTCTGTAATACTTATTCTGAAACACCCTGTATATTCCTTAAAATGAAACATGTTTCACGGTTAAAAAGTTTGAGTAACAAAGAGGTAGAGTATGTATTAAGTACAGAATAGCTATCATAATGAAATATGTAATGCTTACATTATGCAAGATAACAATTTGGTCGACATATTTAAGATGGTGAAGCTGATGAGTTGCTAAGATGACAGTTTTTCCTTTTAGATAACCAGCTATACAGTCATCGAACAAATGTTTACTGACATGTGGATCCACGGCTGACAGAGGATCATCCATCAAGTATATATCAGCATCCTTGTACACAGCTCTGGCAAGGTTAACACGGGCTCTCTGTCCTCCGCTCAGAGAAACTCCTCTCTCTCCAACAATAGTTTTATCACCATAGGGTAAAAGCTGGAAATCTCGTTTCAGAGCACACACTCTCACTACCTTATTATATCGCTCTAGAACAAATGGTTGTCCAAACAAAATATTCTGTCGGACAGATCCTGCAAATAGCCAGGGCTCTTGAGATGCATACGAAATTGTTCCCCCTACTTCTATTTTTCCTTCACTCAATGGAAGCTCATTCAGGATGGCATGTAGAAAAGATGTCTGAAATAATTAATAAATTATATTAGGAAGTAACAATCATCAGACAACAAATGAAAGTACAAAATTCAATATTAGATTTTGTAAGATACAGACAGCTTGAATGGTATGGTCATACATGTAGAGTGCCAGAGACAAGATTACCCAGAAAAGCTTTGGAATGGATTCCATCTAGGAAAGGAAAGAGAGGTCAACCTAGATTTAAATGGATTGATGATTTAAGAAGAGGTGTGAGCGAGATAGGTCTGAAAGAATTAGAATGGGAAGATAGTGAAGAATGGAGAAAAGTGATAAAAATTTAGAACACTTTGGGCACAGGAAGATATTATATTACATTGTAAACCTGTTTATCTAAATAAATAAATATTAGGAAGTAATATTATGAGGTTCTTCTTAAGTCAATATTAATAATTGGTAAGTTTATGATATACAAAGATTTGAAAATATGTGGAAAGTATAAGTATGGTTTAAGTACTGATATTGATTAAACTTCTAAATGAAAATGAAATATTGGGGATTTAATTAAAAATTCTATATAATTAGTCTTTATATTTAAATTAATATTGGGAAGTAAACATTACGAGGTTATATCATTAATAGTGAGTGGAGAACATAGTTTTATCGACTCACCTCATATATTTTCAAATGTCTTTGATACCAACGGTTTCAGACAATATCATGTCCCTCTTCAGTCATGGCTTCCACTGATGAAATTCCATGATTGTTGATTTCCTTAGTGACATCACCTCTTGTGCTGCCATCTTTTGTTGGGATTATAAACTTTGTAATTAAATTTTTATCCACCGGAATATCAAAATTCATAGATCGATATTTATTCTTCTGAATGAATATCATTTCCCAAATTGTCAATTCCAATGGTTTATCTAATTATATTTGAAGAGAAAAAATGTTTGCCCAGACCGAGACTCGAACCCGGGACCCTTGGCTTTCTGGGCCAAGTGGTCTACCAACTGAGCTACCGAGGCGAGTTGCGATCTAGTCACAAATTTTTCTCTTATATACATTGTAATTCCCTCATGTCAAATGCTTGAAACTATAGCCTCTATCGTTGCAAATGGCGGCTTCTTAGTTAAGAAGACATTTATTGGGAATTTAACACTACTTTATAAAGCCAGTAGGGCTTCTATTGACGATTTTATTATTGATTTAACACTTCTCATTGAAGGATAAATTATATTTGAAGAGAAAATTTTTTGCCCAGACCGAGACTCGAACCCGGAACCCTTGGCTTTCCGGGCCAAGTGCTCTACCAACTGAGCTTTTTATCTAATTGTTTCAAAAGTTTCGCCTCTTTTTCAATTGTATGATGATCTAGCAAACTACGTGCAGCAATTGCTGATTTTTCAATTTCACAATTTTTAATATTTCTAAAATGTTCTTTAGTGCGTGTTTCCAAATTCCTTTTTGTTTTTCTATGTATACTTTGCTACAATCATTACAATTTATTTGATAAATTCCAGATTTCTTACTGTCTGGGATGTTGATTTTTTTATTGGTACTTAGAAGTTTTTCCAGACTAAATTTATTTATTAATTGGTCTTTAGTTTAAAAAAATGGTTGTCATTGCTAAAGTGTTAAAAGAGATTTTACTAAATAATGATTAATGTGCAAGTTGAAGAAACTAACCTTGCCTGCACCAACAGGTCCTATCACTGCAACCAGACTGCCTGGCTTGATGCTCAATGTGATTTTATTTAAAGTGTTATCATGTGACTGAGGAGTCCACTTGGCTGAGGCATCTATGATATTTACACCACCTTCCTTACTGGGCACTTCTACATGATTAACATGGTTCACTGCATCATTGTCAGGCTTCTTCACAACATTTCTTTCTCCATACAGCATGAAATTCTAGCAACAACAAAAAAATTCACATAAAAATAAATCTGTGATAAAATAGCTCTGAAAAGTGAATTGGTTATGGTTATTATTATTGTAAGCAGAAGACAATAAATGATCACATGGCTATCAATGATGTAATACCACAACCCTATTTAAGAAACACCAAGTATTATAAATGTGGTTTCTTCTAAATTCTTCGATTTTAGCAGTATAACTTTGGTTTTGATTTGCAAAACTGAAAGAAGAAAATACTCACTTGTATTCTTTTTACTGAAACTTGGGCTTCTGCAACTTGTGATATTCCTTGTGGGAAGAAAACTGTCATTGTTTGTCTCAAGATCTGGTAGTAAGATACCAACACAAACACCTGAAACAGTAAATTCAATGCATTGTTTTAAAAATTTAAGAACCAAATCACCCTCCCAGGAGCTATCACCTTGACGTGGTGGGGGGGCTTGGTACCCGATGAACCAGACGACTCTACTGGGGAAGATTGACTTAGGTTAATCTTGCTGGTGGGTAAGAGGCGAGGGGAACTAAGTATAGCTCACAACGAAGGAATGGCGTCTGGATCCATATTGGGCGGTCACATCTTCGACAAGTCTTCAACGGTCAACAGGGCGACAAGGAATAGCACAGCTAAACTTGTAAGGCTTGAAGAGCGGAAGAAGCAGCCCTCTCTTGGGGGGTGGATACCCAGAGGAGCATGTTTGGAGGCTCAGAGGAAGCAGCCCTTCCACCATCCTTGTCCTGCAAAGCGCTCGTAACGCTTCCAGGAGACATTTATCTTACTGAGAAGCTTCATGGAAATCAGCCGGATTGTCATAAAAGGAACCGACCCAAGCAAGATAAAAGGATATGATTTGGAATAAAGGACATTTTGAAATTAGGAAATTGGAACGTAAGGGGAATAAATACAAAAGAAGAAGAATTAGAAAGAGAATTCAAGAAAAAAGAAATAAATATAGCAACAATAACAGAAACAAAAAAGAAACTAAAAGGAACAAAGGACTTAAAACACTATACTATGTTGTATAGCGGAGTAGAACAGACAACAAGAGCGTAGTGTGGAGTAGCAATTCTAATACATGAAAAATGGAAGAACAAATTGAATAGCTATGAGTTTATAAATGAAAGAATCCTGATAGCCAGATTTAAAATTGAAAGAGGATATATGATGATAATTGCTGTGTATGCCCCAGAGGAAGGTAAGAAAGAAGAAACAAAAAAAATTTATAAGACATTACAAACATTAGTTGATAAATATACAAAAGATCATCATTTAATAATAAGTGGAGACTTAAATGCCAGAGTAGGCAATGTCCCTATACCTAATGTAATAGGAAATAATGGAGAAATAACAATAAACGATAATGGACAGGATTTGAGACAGTTTTCAGCCTATAGTCAATTAAAAATAATGAATACCTATTTCCGAAAAAAGGACATACATAAATATACAAGAAGTGGATATAACTCAAGATTGACTATTTAATCGTAAACAACAAGCTAGGAGCCTTGGTAAAAGATGTGAGAGGACATAGAGGCAGCGATATATACTCTGATCACTATCTCGTGATAAGTAAAATGAACAGAATAGCTAAATGGCGGAAAAATAACATAAAGAACAAAAGAAACCAAGAAGAAGTATATAAAGTATATTTATTACAAGATCAAAGTATTAGACAACATTATGAAAGCAGAATGAATAAATATATATTAGAGATAGCGACGTCAGAAGATATAAATATTGAATGGGAAAATATATCAAATGTAATACATAAAACAGCAAATGAGATATTAGGAAAGAAAAATAGAATAAGAAATAGGAAGGGCTTGAGAACTTGGAATGCGAATATACAAAATGCAGTGAATGAAAAACAAAAAGCATATCATACATACTTACGACTGAAAACAGAAGAATCTTATGAAGAATATAAAATGAAAAGGAGAATTGCTAAAAGCATTATAAGAAAAACCCATCAGGAGTCATGGGATAAATTTATAAGCTCAGTAGAACATGATATGTATGGAAGACAAGAAATAGGTTATAAATTAGTGAAACATCTAAATCAGACTGAGAAAGATTCTGCCAGATTGAATATAATCCCAGAACAAGAATGGATCCAACATTATGAAAAACTTTGGAAAAAGGAGGAAATTGAAAGAAAAGAAAACAATGAGGAAGAAATAAAAGTGGAAAATATTGATGTAATAGACATAAATGAATTAGAAATGGCTTTGAAAACCACTAAGAATAGGAAAGCAACAGGATTAGATAATATAAATATGGAGTTAGTCAAATATAGTGGCATATTGTGTAAACTACGAATACTTCATCTAATTAATATATGTTGGCAGACCTATGGGATTCCAACCACTTGGAAAACAGCAATTGTGAAGAATATATTCAAAAGAGGAGACCAGAGAAATTGTGAGAATTACAGAGGGATTAGCTTAATGAATACTGGCTACAAGATATATACGAAAATAATAAATAATAGATTGAGAAACATAACAGAAGTAATAATAAGTGAAAATCAAAGTGGATTCAGAAAGGGAAGGTCATGTATAGACAATGTCTTTACACTGAAACAACTCATAGAAAAGAGAAGAGAACATAACTTAGAAACTCACATAGGATTTATAGATTTGGATAAGGCCTTCGATCGAGTAAACAGACAAAAATTATGGGAAATATTACGAATGAAAGGATACCCGCTGTGCCTTGTTGAAACAATAAAGAAATTATATGAAGACACAAATATAATTATAGATAACCGGATTCAAAGAACAGATGCAATCAAAACAAATACTGGATTACGACAAGGATGTAGTTTATCACCCACTTTGTTTAATATATAAATAGACGATATTTTAAATAAATGGAAAGTTTTAGTAAATCCAGGAATAAGAATGGATAATAAAGTGTGCATAAATAATCTTCTATTTGCTGACGATGTAATCATAATACAGAAAAATGAAGACGACTTACAGAAATCAATGCATGCATTAAATGAAATATGTAAATTATACGATCTAAAGATTCTGTAAGGAAAACGAAGACCATGGCTTTTAGAGAAAGAGATCCAGTGAGATCCAAAATTATTTTAGAAAATCAAAGTATAGAACAGGTGTCTAGTTTCAAATATTTGGGCTGTGATGTTGGCTACAATGTGGAAAGAGATATTGACTCCAAAATAAATAAATTTCAGACGGTGTGTGGAACAATACAGAGAACATTCAAAAATAAAATTAGAAAAGAAACCAAGATAAAAATGTATAATGTTATGGTGGTTCCCACAATATTGTATGGATGTGAAACTTGGGCTCCAGTGAAAAGACAGAAGGATAGAATACAGATGGCAGAGATGCGGTTCCTAAGACAAGTATAGGACTTGATAGAATAAGAAATGAGGATATAAGAGAAGAATTGAAAGTACAGCCTTTATTGGATAAAGTCACGAATTACAGACAGAAATGGATTGATCACATGGATGGAATGAGTAAGGAGAGATATCCATTGTTAGCAAGAAATTATCAAGCAAGAGGAAGGCGTGATGTTGGAAGACCTAGAAGACGTTGGGCTGATGCATTATGAAGTCGGAACGGGCAATTGCCTAATCCCTGGAGTGATGATGATGATGATGAACCAAATCAGAAATACATAGAATTGAAACAAAGGCCAAATTACTGAAAGCATTAGATAAATCTAAGGAACTCACAATTTGGGAGAAAATTTACATCTACAAGAATAAGGACAAAATTATGAACTTTGAAATTCCCGGGAAAGAGAAAAAAAAATTGATTTGGAAGTTCATCAGTCAGCCAACAGAGGGAGTAGAAATCAACCTACAAGATGACAACTGCAAATTAAAACTATGAATTTTGAAATTCCTGAGGAAAGAGAAAAAAAATTTGATTTAGAAGTTCATCGGTCAGCCAACAGAGGGAGTAGAAATCAACCTACAGAATGACAACTGCAAACACAACAGTTAGAATGCATTGACAATGTCGCATAGATGCGACAAAACTATAGTCTGCAGAAATAAAAAAAAAAATGAGGTAATTAAGAACCAAAGTCTACAAAAAAGAAACAAAAAATCCTTCAACTTTTATAAAAGTTAATTTAAATCTTAATAAAAATTCCGTTAAGGTTTTATGGGACAAAAGGACTATGTCTAAAAAATATAGATTATATGATCGTCATCATCATCATGATATATCCATTTATGTATGGATCGTCTCAGAACATAGCCTCTCCTCCACAAATTTCTATCCAGTCACACTTCCTTTACCTGGATTTCTTCCCAATTATAAACCTTTTTCTCTAGATTCGTTTTAACTTGGTCCTTGGTTTTTCAAGGGCTTTCTGCCTTTCAGTTACATTTTCCTTGGTATTCTTCCCTCCTCCATTCTTTTCAGATATCCAACAATTTTAATCTCATATACTGACTTAGGCTTTCATGGCCAGATCAATTTCAACTTAATCCTTGACGATGCCTGTTGCAGTCCCTGGTGAAAAGTTCAGGAGTTTTAGCCCCACAACCATGGCTAACAAAGGGTTAATGTTTTTAATAGAAGGAGATACTCTAATTCTTTCTAGATTGAAAGCTTATAGGAACCAACCTGGACAATATCCCAGCATCCAATGCCTACCATCCTTGTGTCGCAACTGTTTACATATTTGATGCTTTTATTATTGATTTAATACTTCTCACTGAAGGACAAATTATATTTGAAGAGAAAGCCAAAGGTCTGAGTTCAAACCACAGTCTGAGCATATAATTTTTCTCTTCAAATACCATCCTAACATATTGTTTATGCAATATGAATCAAAGGAATGTACTATCCACCAATTAGCACTGGTCAGCTTGGTGGGTTATAGACTGATCTGGTATTTCTTCCATTTCTAGTACCAGATTCCTCTTTTTTACTTTCCTATTCAGTCTACCTTGCCTGACCTCTTGTTTTCTTCGACCCTGATGGTATTAGAGTATTTGAGGGCAAAGGGTTAATTTCTGTCTACCTATATCTCTTTCTTTTAACCTCATGGGCACTCATCTTGAATGCCCACATAAGCTGCATGTTCAAATGCAACTAATAGCATAAGTCTGCAATAGATTCATGTCATCAACTAAGACTGGATACATGTAATGAAGAATGAATGAATGAACCACAGCTAACAAGCCCGTAAAATATCTACAGATCATAATTTTAATCTCATTTTTCCTATTGCTTCTGTAAATTTGTATACTCCTACTGAATCTGTTAATACATTCTTTTCTGATTTTGTAATTTTTTTACCCTAATGCAGAAAAATCTCCCTTTACACACCAACTATAATCATATTTCTACCTTTCAACACATTGTAAACCAGTTTCATATGTCCTCTTTAAAATCATTTGCTGACTGTTATAAATCTGAACTATTGTAACACTTGAAAATATTTTTAAAATCTTATATTCATTCCCCACTAATGGATTTTTATCAAACTTTCAGGCATGAAGTATGAGATGTCCTATTAAAACTTTAAAATGCCATATCCATCCATCCATCCATAGTAATTCTGTCTGAAGGCAGGTCCTTCACTTTACTAGGGAATTGTAGGTGTGGTAGCTTCCCGTTGCTTTCCACACCGGTGAAGGATGATGATTATGATTATGATAATGATAAGGATGATGATGGTAATGATGGTCATATGATTTTGGGGACCGTTTGGGCCTTAAAGTTTTCCTGACCTTTGTCTTACAGATGAGGAAAAACCACGATAAAAACCTCACCCAGAAAAACTGCCCTGACCGGGGATTGAACCCGGGCCCGCTGTGTGACAAGGCAGCATGCTACCTCGAGACCACAGCGGTGGACACAGTGCCATATAATTACAAATAATTAATAAAAAATCTGTAATTATGAGAGCAAAAACAAAAAAAAAAAAGTTTTCATTCTTGTAGATTTTATTGGTTGCCATTCTTTTCAGCAACTCACCTTCTTATTTGAAACACTGTGACTAGAATCACTGACACTTTCACTAAAGTATCAGTATCTTTATGACATTGAGTGATGGGATATTGGAGTCTGGCACTGGAATGTTTCAAGGACGAATAACGGTACATAAGGGCTATCAAAATTAAAAAAAAAAAAAAAAAAAAAAAGGAATCTTCCTTCATATATGATTATAGTTGGTGTGTAAAGGGAGATTTTTCTGCATTAGGGTAAAAAAATTACAAAATATGAACAGTTACATGGTCAAAAGTACAGGAATATCTTAACAGATGGTGCAAAAGCCACTCCATGTGAAAAACAGGAATTCTCAGTTCGGTATGCAATGATAAGAGCACACACCTCAAGAATCCTTGTGAGCAGTACACAATGCTTACATCTTACAAGGATATGTCAACCATTGCATGCCAAAACCTATCTTGAAATTTCTCCGAGAGAAGCATTGTGATGTACCAAGGCCATGTCCAAAAAAATCTGCCATTTTTAACTGCAAGGCACATGAATCAAAGCCAAAATCCAACAATGGCAACCCGTTTTGCATAGAAGTTGAACATCCCTGCTAGAGCAGTGTGGAGTGAGGCAGATGCAGATCAGATAGTGAGGGTTAACCAATCCATCAAGTGAGGAGTTTTATTACTTCCATATAGTTTAAATGAGAGATTTAGTGATGGATTTTAGTGCCCTGCAGGTTAAAAGCAGCAGATATTTTTTGGACATGGCCTTGGTACATCACAACGTTTCTTTGGGAGAAATTTCAAGTTCAGTTTCAGCATGTAATGGTTAATAGTTCCCTTGTCAGATAATAATGGATCCTTAATTAAGATTATATCTAATAAATTTTGGCTGCGGTGGACTAGTGGTTATGCTCCTTGCCTCTGGTCTTGAGGGTCACAGTTTCAAACCAGACTGCGGTGGATGGATTTTTTTTAAGATGGAAAAATCCAAGGAGTAAGTCCTCTGGGAGAGACTTTAAGCCATTTGTTCATTTTAGTTACCTTATTTGCTCAAAGATGTCATGAGTGGCATGCAGTCAACACACCAACTCAATGAGATAACTAGCAGGCAACTAAGGTATTACTAGCATGTTTGAGGTCAGTAAATTTTGCTTAGAGGCCTCTTTTTTCAGGCTTAAGGATTTTTTACAAGCCTGAAAATCTTCAGACTCGGGACAAATGGCTTAAAATCCCTCCCAGAGGACTTACTCCTTGGATTTTTCCATCTTAAAGCCATTTGTCCCGAGTCTGAAGATTTTCAGGCTATGGCTCAATAATGGGCTATGCCATTTATCACTTAAACACTAATAAATAAGGTGAGTCTATTCATCATACCTCATAATTTCTTTTTGGACATATTTCAATATGCAAGCATATTTCTTATTTTAATTTATTAAGATGATACCTGTTCTGCAGTGATGTGATTTCCCATCAGGACATAGGCTACAACGCTAATAAAAGTGGAGATTCTTGTAGTAAATATGATGAAAGAGAGAGAAATGCCTCTGATGTATGAAGTAGCTGTGATTGCTTTAATTTCATTCCTGTAACAAAATTATCAGCTTGAAATCGCATTTTCATAAGTAATGCCACAGTAAAGTAAAGTGATCCCACAACAGGCCCGGAGGCCCTTGGGGTAGTAGGAGGTTAAGGCTCCCACTTTTTCTAGACAATCGGCACTTTACGTCAGCCGGGTTGTCAGCCCTGCATGACGGCCGCCTTTACCCCAGAACAAGCATATGGTACTCATTTCAGTTAGAGGCTGAGTCGACCCCAGGGCCATAGTGCCGCCAGAGGGTTTGGTTCAGTTTAAAAATCCTGACCCCAACGGGACTTGAACCCTCGACCCTCCGGCTTGTAGCTCAGTGCCTTAACCACTATGCTAAGGCGTGCCCCAATGCCACGAGTGATTTCCAATTTATCTAGAGAATTTGGAAATCAAGAGTGGCATTTGTTAGGACTATTTAACGAATAAAATTAAGCTGTTTACTCAAAATCATTATTAACTATAGTTATTTTAAAATATGCATATATTTAATGTAAATGGCAATGTTTGAAAAGAAATGTGAAACGATTGGTACGCTTCATTTGCTTCTTTTGTTATCACTGTAACCAGATCATATTATTTATTGCCAAAGGAACGCAATATTGTAAGAATGCACTCTAGTGGAGAAAAAATTAAACACATCAAACTGTATTAATTCATTTCTGATGTTGTATAATGTAAATATGACAATTATATTTTTGTGGATTATTACCTGGGAAAAAATACTTTTAAGAAAGTGCAAACAGTGGTTTCTTCTTTTTGGTGGTGTAAACAATTGCTACAAATGTTTTTATATTAACTCCTGCATGCGCTATGTGTTGACATCCGTGCACTGTATATACAATTTGGTAGCCGTATCTCTTATGGAGTCGGTCACTGCAAAATAATGCTATGACCTATTCAGAATGTTAAAAAGGAGGTGATTTCTTTATTATGATAAACTTTAGTAAGTAAATTCTTATTGAAAATCATTGAAATGTGATTGGTCATTGACTCCCATTTGGGGCATGAGTTAAATAGTCAATACAATTAATTTATATATCAGGAAGTGAAGTTAAATGATTTGTTTTCTTTCACTAACCTGCGAGTGCTATCAACAAGGTGTGCAAATGGAAACTCCCATGTATACATTTTTATCACCTGAATACCGGAAATAATCTCATTCATCAGACGTACTCGTGCATCAGTTCTTGTGGCAGTTTTCATTCTCAATATTGATGTTTTCTTTCCCAAGTAACCTGCAATTTAATATAATTTCAAATGAGACAAATCTGCAATAGGATAAGAATATAAGTTCTAAAACAAAAACAAACATATTTAATATAATAATAAGGAGTAGAATGACATACAGCACAGAACATGGGAATTACAATCTATAACAGTAAGTAATTTAAATTCTGCAGAAATGGGTTTTTGGAGGCGTTAAGCTGGAATTTCTAGAAGAGATAAAATAAGAAACAGCAAAATAAACAAAAGATGAATGTTCAAACTTCAGTTGTGGATTTCATAAAGAAAACAAACGATTAAAATGGTATGGTCATGTAAAGAAGAATAGCAGAAGACAGATTCCCAAGAAAAATACTAGAATGGGTGCCACATGGTAGGAGAAGAAGACAGGCAAAAATAACATGGATTGATGGTGTTTTGAGCAACAAGAGGGAAAAATGATTGGATGATAAAGATTGGAATGGCAGTAGATTAATTAGGCACAAAAAGACTTTGAGAAATATTGTGAATCCTGCTAAATAAATAAATAAATAAATGTATCTCTCTCTCTATCTATCTATCTATTCTCTCACTAGAATTAATTCTGCATTAACTTTAATGCTGAACAATTATGTAGCTTAGAAGGTTTCCATGAGAAGATTTTTATTTCCTGGAAATGAAAAATTCACCCAGATGATATTAAGATTAAAAGGTAAAGTGATCTCATTATAGGCTTAGGAGGCCTTTGGGGTATGTATGCACCCCATATGATCAGCTTGGAGAGACAAGTGCTCAAGCTAATTCAGTCATGCAATGTTTTATTATATATTATTTTATTATATATAATTTGTCCTTCAGTAAGAAGTATTAAATTAATAATAAAAACATCAAAAGAAACCCTACTGGCTTCATAAAAAGTAATGTTTAAATTCCCAATAAGTGCCTTCTTAAATAAGAAGCTGTCATTTGCGTAATCGAGCAAAGGCTCGTAGCATTCGGCGCTTGGGAATTAACAATGTATAAGAGAAAAATTTGCATTTAGATTGGAGTGCTCAGATAGTTCAGCGGTAGAGCATTGACCTAGAAACCCAAAGGTCCTGGGTTCAAACCCCAGTCTGAGCATATAATTCAGTCATGATTATTTACCTACAGACGTCAACAAGTGACATGTAGTTAGCACATTGCCTCAATGAGACATCTAGTAGGCAACTAAGGTATTAAGATTAAATTAAAATGCTTCATACCTCACTTCATATCCAGTCTTCTAAGTAGACTGCAGTTTCATCTTCAGTACTTTCTTGTCAAATGAGGTTATGTCGATCAGAAGAACTACTTCTTCTTCCCTTTGTTGGTTCCATCAGTCCACCAATAGGGAAGAATTCTTCTGATCGACATAACATTAGTCGACAAGAAAGTAATGAAGACGAAGCTGCCAAGACTTTGAAACTACAGTCTACTTTGAAGACTGGATACAAGTTGAGGTATGAAGCATTTTAATTTAATCTTAATTAAACCTCATAGTGATTTTTTCCTATAAAAGTTCAACCAACAAAGGTATTACTTGGATGGATGAAGCTTGGTTGAATTTTGCCAGAGGTCTTTTTATTTAGGCTTGTGGTTCTTTTACGAGCCTGAAAATTTTAGACTCAGGATCTATGGCTTAAAAGTCCCTTCCAGAGGATTTGTCCCTTGGATTTTTCCATCCTAAAACTCCATTGACCCTGGCCAGGTTTGAACCCACGACCCTCAGGACTAGAGGCAAAGAACATAACCACTAGACCGCCGTGACTGACAGCCTTTGGGGTAGAGGAAAAATGAGACATGGATTTAGTGACATTCTGTATTCTTTAAATAAATTATTTGAACTTGTCCTCATTTATTCACTGATAGCACATTTTAAATATTAAAAAAAATAACATTTTGTATCTGTTGTGGCAATCTTCCTCAACAAATTATATTTGCATAAATTATTCAGCTAGGCCTTTCGGAACCGGTTCTATTTTCAAAGCGGTTAATTGGGTAGTGGTTTTGTTTAACGAATATATTGTATGGTGAGTTGATCTGGTAGGGCATGTTCTCATTCAGCAGGTCATCATTTCTTGTTTGCTTCATGATTTCTATTTCTTCTAAGATGTTTATTTTTCTGTTATCGTTTTCTCTATGCATTATTGAGAGGGTGTTTTCCATTGTGTTGAACTGTATATTAAATTAATGTTGGGAAGTAAACATTATGAGGTATAATCACTGAAATTCATTGGAGAACATTTTTTTGACAACTCACCTCGTAAATTTTGTGTTTTTCACAATACTGTAGTTTCAAACGTAATCACGTCCATCTTCAGCCATAACTACAATGTGATTACGTTTGAAACTGCAGTATTGTGAAAAATATTATATTTATGAGGTGAGTTGTCAAAAAAATGTTCTCTGATGAATTTCAATGATGACCTGTGTTTGTAACATGCTTAGCAAAACTTGATTTGCCTCCATTTTTATGAAATCAGCGAAATGCTCATTATATCTTATAATTTACACAAATATAATTTGTTTAGGAAGAACTGCCACAACAAGTACAAAATGTTATTGTTTTTAAAATATTTAAAAATAACCTCAATGGAACAGAATGTTTCCTAAAAGAATGTTTATGAGCATTATTGTACCTGGAATATTTATCACCTGTAGTGACCTTAACCAGAAAATTTCTTTCCTTAAATATCTTATAAAACTTGACAGTTTATTGCACATTTTTATCTTACAATATAGCCATCACTTGAACTACAATTTTTATTTTTGCTCTGTATCATTATGACAGGTATATAAACACAGGTTCTGTGCTTCCTCACTCAAATACTGATTCTTTCAATTGAACAATGTAATTCCTCCATTGTTTTATGAATTATTGGCCAAAAATTATTTCCAACAATGAATTATTGAAACTGACAAATCAATGTGACATTTCCAAGGAAATTGGAAAATGAAAATAGAAATGGATTGGAGATGTTTTGAGAAGACAAAATGGAAATATAATAAAAACAGTTATGGAATGGAATCTCCAAGAAATCCCCAGAAGAAGAGGAAGACCAAGAAAAATGTGCAAAATAATGTGAAAATGGAAGCTGAGCAATTTGGAAGGGTTGGCATGAAGTTAAGATGACAGCAAGGAATAGAATCTATACACAGTCTTTCATGGAAGCCTTATGCACGTTTGTGGGTCAATAGAAATTACTATTACCCGTACTACTACTACTACTACTACTACTACTATATGGATTACTATAATTTTCATGATACATTATTGATTAGGAATAGTACATTCCAATCAACCATCATGAAAAACATATTTATAGTTTTAAATAAGGTACAAATCACACATTTTTATTGAAATAACTGAACAGCCAGAAAATATGAAAGAACAGTACTGTCCAGTTCAAAACAGTACGATGGTCAGCCTAGATATATTCGTCTCATTTTATATTATAAATTTTTTTTGATTTAATAAATTTGAATAAATTATTGATTCATTTGCTTTTATATATATTTTTAACAGTGAATTGAAAAACTAGATATTTTTTATGGTGAAATTAAATGTTTCTTACCTCTCCTCATATAAATTTTCAAAGTTGATCGCGATTTCGAGACTATAACTGTCTCATCCTCAGAACTTTGTAGGCGACTGGTGTTATGTCGATCGGAAGCAACTCTTCTTCAACACCAGTCGCCTACAAAGTTCTGAGGATGAGACAGTTATAGTCTCGAAATCATGATCAACTTAGAAAATTTATATGAGAGGTAAGAAACATTTAATTTCACCATAAATTAAACCTCATAGTGATTAATTCCTATAAAATTTAAATACTTATTTTTTACTTCATACATAGCATGTGCACATATACAGAGTGTTGCAAAAAAATTCTGACAATGGAGGTGAGATGGTATATTGAGATATGTTGATAATTTTTTAATAAGGTACCAATGTCCGGAAATGGTGAGTTTTCACACTATGAGTAGCTAACTTCTCAAGAGTTCCGTTAGTTGCATTTCAAGACTCAATGCTTGACAATACTCTCACAGTCACATCAAATTTTCAAAATATCTACCTCCCATCTCATTGCAGAGCATACATTGGCGGTGTAGTGATTGGCACACACATTCAAATATGCCTGGCCTTGTTTGAATTATTTTTGTAGCAGCGTGGATTCGGACCACAGAGTACCAGAGAAGAAAGTAGGCAAGTTTTGCGTACATGCCATAAGCGGCGCTAGTGTAGAACAACTAACTACATCTAAATTATTTCGATTTTTTTCTGGTACTAATATGAAATTCAGCACCGCCTGGTGGTAAAATTATGAATTATAATTATATAATGCCATCTGGTGAATAATCATGGAATTTAACTTTTATAGGAATAAATAACGTATTAATTAATCTTAAATTGTGGAATTATGTATACCCAGTCTCTCAGACCTACAGATTTTCTTTAATTTTAACAGAAGGGAAGAATCGAAATAAATAAAACATGTTAATTTATTTTCGTTTATTAAAATTTAAAAACGTGCATTACGAGCTCTTTTAATAAATATTTACAATTGACCTACCCCCTTATTATCACATACATATTTTATACAATATTTATTAAAGAACCTTAGCCATGTCGTACATCTGAAGTCCATTAGAAAGTCACATTTTTAAAATGTTTATTAGAAATGGCTGTACACTAACATCACTCTTCCTAACCTAACAAATCTTACAATTTTATCACTTCTAGTAGGTTTATCTTTGAAAATAGATTCACATTAAAAATGTAAACAAGCTTGAATTTTACTTACAAATTAGAGTAAAATGAAATCTAAGTAATGATTTTAACTTTCGATAATTTACAGTACCGTCTACATAGAACGAAAGGATAGCAGTTATAAATTTAAATTTACAAAATGGCTAACTTCCTATAATCCCGAGTGAACACCGGTGAACACGCCGTGCACGACGCCGTGTGCCTTGCATTTGTTTTATTTAGTTACATATTCTGTTACTACGAAACAGCGCTACCATTGTAGTTTGCTCATTGTAGTTCATCGTAAACGACCAAATTTTTTTAGATGTCACTGTACTCAGTTTCCCCTCTATTCGAAGTTTCTCTATGGATTTGGACTATAAGATCCATATGTGACTCTACTGGAGTCTGATAAATAGACTGTTTTATGTCGTCCCAAAAAAAGTAATTGAGAGGGTTAAGATTAGGTGATCTCCAAGGCCATGGGACTGGTTCCCCCTCTGTTAATCCATCAAGCTGGATATGTGGTATCCAAATATCTCCTCACATTGGCATTGAAGTAAGCTGGATCTCCATCATGTTGCAGCCACATTCTGTTGCGAAGCCATGTATCATTGGTTCCATACCTGATACATGTTGTCAAGTAGTGATTCTTCACATCCTTTGAAATAACATGATCTTGAGACATAATTAACTAGTCATAGTGTGAAAATGTTTTTTTCCCATTGTCTTTAAATTATTTATTATTTTTTATAGGTTTTAAGTTTTTTTTTATTTCTCTTATTATTTAGTGAACATATTTAAGTAGTCATGAAATTAAAGAAAGTTAAGTCATTTCCTGACATTGGTACCTTATTAAAAAATTATCAACATATCTCAATATACTACCTCACCTCCGTTGTCGGTGTTTTTTTGCAACACCCTGTGTATATATAAACTTTAAATCCAACTGCACAACACTCTAAGGATCTTGTTCACTTGTATTGGGAAGCCAGAGAGAAAATGACAAGCGTCAAATCTTGCCATTAGAAAACAAACAAAAAACAAAATATATATATATATATTCTTTAACAACTCAAGTTGTTGTGAACGTGATACAGCATTGAGAAAGTCACAAATGCACTGAAGAAACTCGAGTCTGCGATGGAGTTAAGAAGTATGAGGTTAGTCAAAAACAACTCAACATAAATTAAAATAAACCTCATAGTGTTATTTCCTACCTACATAACTTAACCAGTAGGTTTTTAAATTATAAATTAATACCTTGTTCTCAGTCTTCAACTATTAGCTGTATAATTTTTGTAATAGGCCTTTCGAAAACAATGTTTCATCTTCTGTTTGTAGATTGACACTGACTATTGTTAGCAATGATTTTGTAAAGGGGGTTTGGTCACTGAGTATGTTCTCATTTAAAAATTGTTTGTTTGTGGTCTCCTTTATGATTTTGATCTCTTCTAGAATTTTGATTTTCAATTTATTGTTTTCTCTGTGTAAGATTGACAATATGTTATCTATTGTATTAAATTGGTGACCTGCTTCTGTTATGTGTTTAGAAAAGCTATATCTGCCCTCATTATTTACATAATCTCTTTACAAAATTATTAACAATAGTCAGTACCAATCAGAAGATAAAACATTGTTTTCAAAAGGCCTCTTATAAAAATTATATTGCTAATAGTTGAGGAGGTCTGAGAACAAGATACTATAGTCCATTTGCTCAATTAAGAGAATCTTCCCGTACAAATATTTGAAGGGATTAGGGGCGGGGGGTGAATTCTCTATCTACTTGAAGGCCAGCATCAGGTGTAGGAAGGTTTGGAAATTCTTTCTTTCTTTCTTTCGAAGGTATTGTACACTTTTGTATTGCATTTAGTGGTGAGTTGACGTATGAATTGTGCTACATGAAGTATTTTTTTCAATGATGAGTGTTAACATATTTTAGAAACTTCGGCTAGTTGCTCCCACTCTCCGACTGGCCGTGCAGTAACTGTTTGAAAATATACGCAGGAAGATTCTCTTAATTCAGCAAATGGACTATAACTTATAATTAAAAGCTTTATAGACCCGAGATGTTAAAGAGTATTGGAAAGTAAAATTACTAACTAGCCATAATAAAAGTACACACACCTATGCTCTCATTAACATAAAAATAGTAAAGTAGCATTGATAAGGTAATAACAATTTACCTTGCAGTGGTATGAAGAGTAGTAGAGATGCAACTCCAATAGCTGCAGACACACCAACCTCTTGCCACATGAAGTATGTCACAACTAACGTCTCAATTGGACCAATCCACAAATAATGAAAAAACACAAAGGCAACATCAAATCTATTCACATCGTTAGCCATCAAATTCACCACCTGTCCAGCTGTAGATTCACCCAGTGCAGTTAAACTCATCTTCAATGCCTGTCAACGACAATAACAAAAAAAATCATTAACTCTAGGATATAAGATATTATAGTGCACAAGTTGTTACACAAGGATCTCTAAATATAATTTAATATTTGTTGGAAATAACACTATGAGGTTTCTTTTAATTATTATGAGTTAGTTATTTTCACTCACCTCATTTTTTTTTACATTCTGCAGACTAGAGTTTTGTCGCATTTATGTGACATTGTCAATGCAGTTAGAATGCATCAATGATGTCGCATAAATGAAAAACTATAGTCTGCAGAATATCAAAAAAATATGAAGCAAGTCAAAATAACTAACACATTGAATGAATGAGTCATTTCTTATTTTACCTCATAGTTTATGTTTTATTAAACATGGGAACTGCTGTTTTCAAGAGGAACATCCCTCTCATTTTCAACCGACATTATGACTATCGGATTTTAATTGTAATCTCCATCTATAACAATGCTATCTTGAGTTGATTTGATGAACTTCGAGATCAGGTCCCATTCATTGGGAATTTCAAAATTCATGGATCTAAATTTTGTTCTTCTGAATATATATCTTCTCCCAAACTGTTAATTCTAAAGGTTTTTTTTCCAAATGTTTTAGCAGAACTTCATAATGTTATTTCCCATGTTTAACTATGAATAACTAACTCATAATAATTTCTATATTAAATTGTATTAAAATACGTAATAGTAATTTTTTCTAAAATAAATAATAATATTTTCAATTTTTAAAAATTGTGAAAATGATAACACTGATTCTACAGATTCCAGTCTGACAGTCTGTGAATAGAATTAATATATCCTAAGAAAAAATTTCAATTAAATTAATACTAAGAAGCTAAAGCTTCCTGATTCCTGGTTCAAGATTTTTTTCTCTCTTTATCAGTGATTACAAACATTTCAACGTTTAGAACAGACTTTCTTTTAAAAAAAATAATTTATTTTCTTTTTTAATAAATATCTCAACAAATTAATTAGGTTAATTTTAATTTCTGCTTACTTTATATAAATACAGAAAACTCTTGATTCCGTGTTAATTGGGACCGAGATATACACAGAAAATAGATAAACACGGATAATCCAACTAAGTTATTCTAACAACAAACATGCAATACAGTGTATTCACGTAGACTTTCACGGCCGAAGTTGCTATGATGATCTTGAAGAAGATTTTCGGGCTGTAGGCCGTGGTTGTGAGGCTTGTAGTTCCCCGACGTTTCGCCAGAGACTGCGTCTGGCATCCTCAAGGGTTGTCTTGAGACTGGCAATTCTGTCCGCTGTCTGTCCTATTTATACGTTCACCGCAATGTGTTCGTAAGTTGTATCTGCCTTCTGATTGGTCAGTGTTATGGACTTCCATTGCTCCAATGGGATTGCTGTTTGATGGTCTAGTCGACTGTACGTTATATCTGCCTTATAACGTCGGGGAACTACAAGCCTCACGACCACGGCCTACAGCCCGAAAATCTTCTTCAATATCATCATGCAATACAGTAAATTTGAAGAGAAAAATTTTTTTTGCCTAGACTGAGACTCGAACCCGGGACCCTTGGCTTTCCGGGCCAAGTGCTCTACCAACTGAGCTACCGAGGCGAGTTACGATCTAGATGCAAATTTTTCTCTTATATACGTTGTAATTCCCTATCACCAAATGCTTTTGAAACCATTGCTTCTATCTTTGCAAATGGCAGCTTCTTAGTTAAGAAGACATTTATTGGGAATTTAACATTACTTTTATAAAGCTAGTAAGGCTTCTAATGATGTTTTTATTATTGATTTAACATTTCTCACTGAAAGATAAATTAAATTTGAAGAGAAAATTTTTTTTCTCAGTTGGTAGAGCACTTGGCCCAGAAAGCCAAGGGTCCCGGGTTCGAGTCTCGGTCTAGGCGAAAATTTTTCTCTTCAAATTTAATTTATCTTTCAGTGAGAAATGTTAAATCAATAATAAAAACATCATGCAATACAGTATTTATTACAGTACTGTAATTCGAAAACTGCTGTACCTACAATTAATTTAAGCAAAATTTATGTCTAGGAATCACAGATCTCTGTTGAAACCATGTGTTTTATACCAAGAAGTCTGATATTTTCCTCTGCTTCAATTTATTATTTACACTATTTCTGATTACAGTTCTTATTTTCCTAACACTTACGACATCAACATAATCAAATTAATTTTGTCCCACATATTTTAATAAGATGTCTATATATTTTGATACTTCTTTGTGGCTAATTTTGTTTTCAATCGTCAATAAACTTTGTCTTTACTTTCTCCTTCCCCTCACGCATGCACTTTGTTGACAATAACTGCATCATTCAATGTTTCCCCCCCGACATTTTTTTTTTCACAAACTGCTGTACGCTGTTCTCACGGACTACACTATCCTACACAATACAAATACAGTTCTGTAACAACAAACTTTCAGTGACTCACACAACGGAAAATTTCCAAAATTATATTGTATTCTCAGAATGTTGGTTGGTACCGTTAAACGTATAAGGAGAGGAGGTTGTGAGTGAAGGTTACTCTATTGTGCTAGTTTCTAAGCACAGTTCACAGTAGCATGTTTAAAAATAAAGAATTTTTTCGTAACAATACAAAATACAGAACAGTGTTTATCTTATTTTAAAAAAACACAGTAAAAAGAGTCATAAGAATTAAATTAATCGTGATTATTTCATACCTCATACTTCTATATTTCTTTAAATACAGCACTGCAGTATCGGCAATTTCTTATCACCATCATCAGCTGTTTTCACAATTGTCAATTTTTACTTTTGTTGATAATTATCCAAACTGCCATCTGATGTTCTTTTAAAGAATTATTTTCTAAACTGCCATCTGGTGTTCATTTTAATGAATAATTTTCTAAACCGCCATCTGTTGTATTTTTGAAGAACTTTGTAATCAAGCTAGGTTCATCTGGAATTTTCGAAGTTCATAGTTCTAGTATGGTTTTTTTTGAATATATATTTTTTCCCAAACTGTTAAATCTAAAGGTTTAGATAGATGATGTTTTTATTATTAATTTAACATTTCTCAATGAAAGATAAATTAAATTTGAAGAGAAAAATTTTCGCCTAGACCGGGACTCGAACCCGGGACCCTTGGCTTTCCGGGCCAAGTGCTCTACCAACTGAGCTACCGAGGCGAGTTACGATCTAGACGCAAATTTTTCTCTTATATATGTTGTAATTCCCTATCGCCAAATGCTTTTGAAACCATTGTTTCTATCTTTGCAAATGGCGGCTTCTTAGTTAAGAAGACATTTATTGGAAATTTAACATTACTTTAAAGCCAGTAAGGCCTCTAATGATGTTTTTATTATTAATTTACATTTCTCAATGAAAGATAAATTAAATTTGAAGAGAAAAATTTTCGCCTAGACCGGGACTCGAACCCGGGACCCTTGGCTTTCCGGGCAAAGTGCTCTACCAAACTGAGCTACCGAGGCGAGTTACGATCTAGACGCAAATTTTTCTCTTATATACGTTGTAATTCCCTATCGCAAAATGCTTTTGAAAACATTGTTTCTATCTTTGCAAATGGCGGCTTCTTAGTTAAGAAGACATTTATTGGAAATTTAACATTACTTTAAAAGCCAGTAAGGCCTCTAATGATGTTTTTATTATTAATTTAACATTTCTCAATGAAAGATAAATTAAATTTGAAGAGAAAAATGTTCGCCTAGACGGGGACTCGAACCCGGGACCCTTGGCTTTCCGGGCCAAGTGCTCTACCAACTGAGCTACCGAGGCGAGTTACGATCTAGACGCAAATTTTTCTCTTATATACGTTGTAATTCCCTATCGCCAAATGCTTTTGAAACCATTGTTTCTATCTTTGCAAATGGCGGCTTCTTAGTTAAGAAGACATTTATTGGAAATTTAACATTACTTTAAAAGCCAGTAAGGCCTCTAATGATGTTTTTATTATTAATTTAACATTTCTCAATGAAAGATAAATTAAATTTGAAGAGAAAAATTTTCGCCTAGACCGGGACTCGAACCCGGGACCCTTGGCTTTCCGGGCCAAGTGCTCTACCAACTGAGCTACCGAGGCGAGTTACGATCTAGACGCAAATTTTCTCTTATATACGTTGTAATTCCCTATCGCCAAATGCTTTTGAAACCATTGTTTCTATCTTTGCAAATGGCGGCTTCTTAGTTAAGAAGACATTTATTGGAAATTTAACATTACTTTAAAAGCCAGTAAGGCCTCTAATGATTTTTTTATTATTAATTTAACATTTCTCAATGAAAGATAAATTATATTTGAAGAGAAAATTTTTTGCCTAGACCGAGACTCGAACCCGGGACCCTTGGCTTTCCAGGCCAAGTGCTCTACCAACTGAGCTACCGAGGCGAGTTACGATCTAGATGCAAATTTTTCTCTTATATACGTTGTAATTCCCTATTGCCAAATGCTATTGAAACCATTGCCTCTATCTTTGCAAATGGCGGCTTCTTAGTTAAGATAGGGAATTACAACGTATATAAGAGAAAAATTTGAGTCTCGATCGTAACTCGCCTCGGTAGCTCAGTTGATAGAGCACTTGGCCTGGAAAGCCAAGGGTCCCGGGTTCGAGTCTCGGTCTAGGCGAAAATTTTTCTCTTCAAATATAATTTATCTTTCAGTGAGAAATGTTAAATCAATAATAAAAACATCATTTGAAGCCTTACTAGCTTTATAAAATAATGTTAAATTCCCAATAAATGTCTTCTTAACTAAGAAGCCGCTATTTGCAAAGATAGAAGCAATGGTTTCAAAAGCATTTGGCGATATGGAATCTTACAACATATATAAGAGAAAAATTTGCGTCTAGATCGTAACTCGCCTCGGTATAGCTCAGTTGGTAGAGCACTTGGCCCAGAAAGCCAAGGGTCCCGGGTTCGAGTCTCAGTCTAGGCGAAAATTTTTCTCTTCAAATATAATTTATCTTTCAGTGAGAAAATGTTAAATCAATAATAAAAACATCATTATGAGGCCTTACTGGCTTTTAAAGTAATGTTAAATTTCCAATAAATGTCTTCTTAACTAAGAAGCCGCCATTTGCAAAGATAGAAACAATGGTTTCAAAAGCATTTGGCGATAGGGAATTACAACGTATAAGAGAAAAATTTGCGTCTAGATCGTAACTCGCCTCGGGTAGCTCAGTTGGTAGAGCACTTGGCCCGGAAAGCCAAGGGTCCCGGGTTCGAGTCCCGGTCTAGGCGAAAATTTTTCTCTTCAAATTTAGTTTAGATAGATGTTTCAAAAGTTTTGCTTCTTTTTCAATCCTATGATGCTCTAATAAACTATGTGCTGCTATAGCTGATCTTTCAATTTCTCCATTCTTTATATTTCTGAAGTGTTCTTTTTTACGAGTTTCCAAATTCCTTTTTGTTTTTCCTATACATATTCAAAAAATTTACTTACCATCCTGAAGTTCATAATAAGTTTCAAAAAATTTTCAGAAAATTTAATATAATATTGGCTCCGATTAACAAATTCAGCCTGGGTAATCTTCTGTTAACTAATAATAAATTTAACACCCCAGACAACAAAAAATCTGGTATTTATCAAATTGATTGCAAAGATTGCAACAGGATATATATAGGAAAAACAAAAGGAATTTGGAAACTCGTAAAAAAGAACACTTCAGAAATATAAAGAATGGAGAAATTGAAAGATCAGCTATAGCAGCACATAGTTTATTAGAGCATCATAGGATTGAAAAAGAAGCAAAACTTTTGAAACATCTATCTAAACCTTTAGATTTAACAGTTTGGGAAAAAATATATATCAAAAAAACCATACTAGAACTATGAACTTCGAAATTCCAGATGAACCTAGCTTGATTACAAAGTTCTTCAAAATACAACAGATGGCGGTTTAGAAAATTATTCATTAAAATGAACACCAGATGGCAGTTTAGAAAATAATTCTTTAAAAGAACATCAGATGGCAGTTTGGATAATTATCAACAAAAGTAAAAATTGACAATCGTGAAAACAGCTGATGATGGTGATAAGAAATTGCCGATACTGCAGTGCTGTATTTAAAGAAATATAGAAGTATGAGGTATGAAATAATCACGATTAATTTAATTCTTATGAATTTGAACCTCATAATGTTAAAAATTCCCAAATTTAATATATAAAAAAAAGAGTCATGCCTGGATAATAATCTGCAAACAGGATAATACACGCTTCGATAATCAGGAGTTTGCTCTAAGTACTTATTTTAATTTATTCTACATTATGACTGTAGTTGGTTAAGACAGTATGCTACAAGGCTGAAGGATGGGAGTTCGAGTCTCAGTTGGATCAGGACTTTTAAACTGGCAAACTTTCAAGTTGCAGCATGGTCCTGGGGTCGACTCAATGTCTATAACAGAAATGAGTACTAGATGCTTGTTCTGAGAGTAAAGATGGCTGTCACACAAGTCTGACAATCAGGCTGATATCTCATGGTGATTGTCTAGAAAGATGGGAACCTTAACTTCCTACTACTCCAAGGGCTTCCTAAGGCCTTTACCTATGTTATGATCTCATGCAATTTTTATTTATTTATTTTTTCACTTGTTAAGTGGAAGAGATTGATTTATTGACTTAGCTATTCCAATTTAAATAAATCATTATTATCATTATAAAAAAATATTTAATTTAGTGCTTGTCAAGCTCTTTGAACGGCACTATACATGCTAGTGAACATCTTGCTAAAAAATTAATCATTTGATTATTTAAATAATTTATGTTTATTATCTATGTGACTCTTCCCCTAATTAAGATTGCCAACCCCTGTTCTAGGCTCAAATCTATGAATGCATTAGACCGTAAAAGTCATTCTCTGCCTGTACTCTGCTGAGAAAGTTGTATCCAAATACTTTTTTGCATACTCAAAAATCTGTTCATGCGATAATAATTGAAATTCCTAAGCTACTGGCGAGGTGACTTAGGAGAAAAACGAATCGTGAGAATCCCAAAGGGAACCGATGGTAACCGATGTACTTTGAAACCTTTCTGCTTTATCCAAGATGTCGGACCTTGAAGACTTCAATCTTGTTTTTGGTATATGCGGAGAAGAGGAATTTGATAAGAGTCTGCCAAAGAATTCAACTGGAAGAACAGGAGAATCGGCGTAATATTGCACAATGCAGACGTCGTTGTATACGGTATTATTTGCGGGACGCAAGCGTAAATGTATTCCTCTAGCAGACGAAAATAACGGAAGTGGTTTTATCGCTGAGAATTCTGGGTAATTTCTTACCAATATTACGAAAACGATGACTTTCATGCATGACCAGTTAGTGGATAGCTAATTCGATCTTTGCACTTGCTCACAGTAAGTCAGCTCACCAGTGATTGGAAGTAATTTGAGTAGAGATTAATGTATTTGCATCGGCCCCTAGTCTATCAAGAACCCATTATGATTAAATGATTACTATTTGCATTGTTATTGCATGTGTAGAATGTATATCTTTACCTTTCTGTAAATGAGGGAGCAACAAGCCACCCTGACTTTCATGCCCATGTGCAATATGGCCATCATGTATGGATGAATTACAAAAATATTTAGAGCTGAACACAAGACAATTCCTCCTGCAAAAATGTATGCTTCTTGCAATGTTATATTGTACTTCTGAGATCCACCGAAGAACTGTATCAGTCGACCAAGGAACAAAGGCTGTGATACCCTGAAAAAAAAAATTAATTCTACAGATCATGAGCTAAATTTTAAAACATCCCAATTCTTCATTTTTAGACTTGGGACCTTTTTAACCACTTTAGAAATAGTCCTATGATTTTGTTAAGAAAGAATATTAAGAAAATCCTGCTTGGTAAAA
Organism: Diploptera punctata; assembly: GCA_030220185.1. NCBI lineage: Eukaryota > Metazoa > Arthropoda > Insecta > Blattodea > Blaberidae > Diploptera > Diploptera punctata. Next base: position 2,166,030 of record JASPKZ010005705.1, read on the forward strand.
TAACTGGAACAACAAACTCTTCAAATATGATTTATCCATCATTGAGATATATGAAAAGAAGCCATACTGGCTTTATAATGTAATGTAAAATTCCCAAATAAATGTCTTCTTAATAAAGAAGCTGCCATTTGCAAGATAGAAACAAAGGTGTCATAGCATTTGGTATACAACAATTGACAGCGTATATAAGAGAAGATTTGCATTTAGATTGGAACTCGCCCAGATAGCTCAGTCGGTAGACATTGGCCTAGAAAGCCAAAGGTCCTGGGTTCGAGTCCCAGTCTGAGCATATAATTTTTCTCTTCAAATATAAACAAAGAGAGTATTGGCTCAATAGCATTTGAGTCTTGTATTCGGAAGGTCTCAAGTTCAATCCTTTTAGTTGTCTATTTTAAGTACTTTTTGCCTATTTATTTAGTAGCTAGCCTATGTCAGATATGAAGGTAAAATATTCCAATGCTTACTCAAGCATATGTGAGTTCCTCTTTCCTTAAAGCTTCCATGATTATAGCTTGTAGCTTACTACACATTACATGTTTGATAATTTATTAAGGAAAGTTGAATTAATCTCTGGCTTTTATGGGCCCGGGCAAAGATATCTTAATTTGAGCAGTCTATGTTTTCTATTGAAAATATTTATCAACAATATTGGTTTGATCCAGCACCAACACGCGGTGTAATCTTTGGTAGCAGATCGCGTGGTTAAGGGTTCAAGTCCCGGTGCAATTAATGGTAACATTGAGCATGGTTACGCCGGTGCACAAGAATTAAATTAATTTCACAAATCCTTTATAATACATTTTATGGAAAGAAAAATAAATTTAATTAAAGTTAATACTACATATGTTGCAATTTGCTAGAATACAGTATTTATAAAAATTAAGCCTCTTAAGTGTTGAATTAACACAATGCAGGTTTCCTAATACAAATATTTTTTTGTTTAATTTACTGTACTGGGGTTCAGAATTCATATCCTGTATTTTCAGTACAAACATTTAAAATTCTTAGTTCAGATTATGTGGAAAGATAATTCTAAAAGTAAAATTTTTCATAAAGATTATAAAAAATCAATATTTATCATTCAATTAATTAAATAAAAATAAAACTAAATATAAATAAGATAATATTTATCTTCTTTTGTTATATTTTAAATTAACATGTTCCAGAATTGGATATAGTTCAATTTTAGAAAGAAAAATTACGTTCGAACCGGGAGTCGAACCGCAGACCTCTGACTCTGCATGTCAGTGCAGTAACCATTATGCCATTCAAACTTCTGATAGGAACGTCAAATTTCTTTCTACTTATACAATTAATTCTCCTTTCATCCAAAGGCCAATACGTACCTATCGGAAGTTCAAATGGCGTAACAGTTATCGCACTGACGTACAGAGTCAGAGGTCTGGGGTTTGACTCCTGGTTTGAACGTAATTTTTCTTTCTAAAATAAAACTATATCCAATTCTGGAACATGTTAAATTTAAAACATAACATCAAAATAGTAGCTTTAACCACTTAAAAATTAATGTTTAAATTTTCAATAAAAAATACTTCGAAAAGAAATCGTCAGATGGCATTGTTGATAGTGACGGCTATTGGCCTTCGGATGAAAGGAGAATTAATTGTATAAGTAGAAATAAATTTGACGTTCCTATTGGAAGTTCAGAATGGCATAATGGTTACCGCACTGACATACAGAGTCAGAGGTCTGGGGTTCGACTCCCAGTTCGAATGTAATTTTTCTTTCTAAAATAAAAATATTTGTCATATTTCTCTAATGAATGGAAAAATAATAATTGAAGGAATAAGAATAATACAGTCCAAAGCATGCCTATTTATGGTAAATTGATGTTTCTTTATTAACTTTTATTTAACAAAAGGCATTATGATATTCCAAAACTTGTCACCAAAGTCTAATTTCGTTCAATGTTTTAATATTAGTTTCATAATTTTCATTGAAAGACAAATTTTATATTTGAAGAGAAAACTTTTTCTCTTCAAATCTCATTTATTTCTTTACTTAATCACTAAACAATGTATATAATAAAAATTTAGTAGACCATGATCTTAACTGAGGATAATTGTGTTCGTTAATCAATATAAGAAATGTTTATTTTTGTATACAGTCTGAAATGCAATCCACTACGTTTCATGAAGTCAATTGAGCAGTCACATGATATTAAAAGTAGCAAAATCCAGTTAATAAAATAAAATAAGTTTGAGGGACTGCAACACGCTAGTTAATAAAATAAAGTAAGGTTAAGGGACTGAATCACACTAATCATATGACACCTTGTACTGTCATTTTCTAGCCAGTGACATCTATCACATAGCCATCTTCATTCATCAGAGATGTCATGTAATGGTTAAATTTAAGTTCATATATTAAGACATTTTCAATATGACAATCTCTGAAAGTAAATGAAAAGTAATGACATTCATCGGGAAAGACCATGAAGTGTAAAATCAGCATTAATAACATAACACAACAGCTGAACAATTTCAGTTATTTAGGATGCAATATACCATACTGCCAGAAGGAAGATATTAATATTAAATTTAATTAATTTTACAGAATCTGTGGCACTATAAAATGGACATTGGTGTATAAAACATTGAGGAGTACACAATTAAAATTTTACAAAATTATGGTGGTGCCTGTCTCAACATATGCAAGTCAGAATTGGACTCTTTAACCATTCAGGCAGAAGAAAAATAGAAACTGCAGAAACGAAGTTCTTACATTCAGTAGCAGGTGTGATAATTTCAGACAGAAAAAGATTAGAAGTGTGCAGGGAGATAGTTTTCATATACTTTTCAAATATACAGTGCGTTAAACCATCTCCTGTACTATTCAATTTTCAATTTCGTGTACAACATGTTCTCTTTATTTTATGTGAGGAGAAAAAATTATGAGTATTTCAAAATAAAGTAGTTTGGAATACTTTTTGGATCAAAGAGGAATAAAAAAGACATGTGAATGGAGAAAACTACATAACAATGAGAAACATGATGTTTCTTGAACTTTTATAGGAAAAAAAAAACACTGAGTTTTAATTTAAGATTAAATTAAAATGTTTTCATACCTCACCTCATACCCAGTCTTCTAACCAGACCAGATTCGAATGATCGACATAACATCAGTCGACGAGAAATTACTGAAGATGAATCTGCCCAGGCTTTGAAACCGGTCTAGTCAGAAGACTGGATACGAGGTGAGGTATAAAACATGTTAATTTAAACCATGATGTTCCTTGTTTTGTAATAAGAGCATTTATGTCTCGTAGACTGAGTACACAATTAAAATTTTACAAAATTATGTTCCTTGTTTTGTAATAAGAGCATTTATGTCTTGTAGACTGAGTACACAATTAAAATTTTACAAAATTATGGTGGTGCCTGTCTCAACATATGCAAGTCAGAATTGGACTCTTAATCATTCAGACAGAAGAAAAATAGAAACTGCAGAAATGAAGTTCTTACATTCAGTAGCAGGTGTGATAATTTCGGACAGAAAAAGAAATGAAGATATTAGAAAAGGCAAATATTTTTAACTTAAATAGAATTGACAATATGAGAAATTACTGGTATGAACACATTCTAAGAATGCCTACAGATAGAATCCCTCAGCTAATATTAAAGCATAAACCAAAAAGGACACCCACTTACTAGATGGGAAAATTCATTAAATCCCACTTAATGTGAAAACAGGTCAGAAGGCCTAGTTTCGTGATTTAGAAGTAGTAACAGTAGAAGTTACATTTAGGTAGAATTTTATCACTCACCTCATATTATTCTTCTTATTTTACTATAAACTAGTTTTGGAACTTAGTTTCGTTCCATCCTCAGTATCATCATGACGGTTGTTCTGTCATCTTGAAGAACCGTCCTTTGCTCCTTCCATTGGCAGACTGAAAAACCTTGAAACCAGGTCATTCTCCCCGGGAATTTCAAAGTTTATCAATTTCTCCTTTTCGCTCTTTTGAATGTAGATCTTTTCCCAAACAGTGAGTTCTTTTGATTTTTCTATTTGTTTTAATAATTTAGGTTCCTTCTTGATAAGATGTTTTTCAGACCATGCATGGGCAGCCACTGCAGATTTTTCTACTTCCCCTTTCTTGACATTCCTGAGATGTTCTTTCACTTCAGTTTTCAAATTTCTCTTAGTTTTTTCTATGTAGAATTTCTCACATTCTTCACATTTTATCTGATAAATCCCTGATTTATTTTCTTCTTTATTTTCTAATTTTTATTAGGTCTAATCAATCTACTGATGCTACAGTCATTTTTGGGTGCTAACCTTATGTTGAAATCTTTAAAAAAATTTTTAACTTGTGGTGCTTCAATGATATGTGAATTTCCTGAATTTTATATTTTCTTCTTTTCCTTTTAGAAGAGTGCTTTGATTAATACATTTTTGTCTTTTGAACTTGTTTATTTTCTTGTGTATCATTCTTTCTTCAAAACCATTTTTTGTGGCTATGTTGATTATGTGTTCTTTTCTTTCTACCTAAAATAAGTAATATTAAGACAATATTTACTACTTTTAGTTTGTCTGTCTAGAACTATACACCCCTAATGGGGTAAGGTGGTCTCTTCCAAGAGTTACTTCATCACACTAATTTAGTAATTAGTATTTTCTTAATGACAAGTCATTAGCTTATTATCTCAAATATGCACTTAATAGGTAATATCAGTAAGTTATTACAATGGTAAATGCCAAGACTGTAGCTGGTTTCATCCAACAGTACCCTTTATTCACATGACTTTCCATAAACCTTAAATGATTTAAAATTTCAATTTATAATTGTATTTACAGGAGTAAACTTAACTTTCTTCCCTCAACATTTTGCTCTGAGGCATTAATTTAGACTTGAGTTCGAACATCTTCAGACTTGGGACTCGCATCTTAAAAGCTCCTCCCAGAATACGTGTTCCCCAGATTTTTCCATCCTAAAAAATCCACTGACCCTGGCTGAATTTGAATCTGCAACCGTCAGGATCAGAGGCAAGGAACTTAACCCCTAAATCACTAAGTCAACACTTCTTTTAGTAATATAAAAATATTATCGTTTCTATAATTTTTAAAAAAATTAACCCTTAACAGAAATATATATATATATATATATATATATACAATTTAAACTTTAATTAAAATTTTCAACACAACTGGGTATTGAACCAGAGATCTGCAAATCAGGAAGTACCGGTATTCTAGTTCTTGCAACATAGTAGACTCCTTTCTTAAAGTAAGAGATCTTTTGGATCCATATAATATAAATAGAAGAATCATTGTTGTTTATTTTTTATCATTTCACTCACCTCATACTTCATAATTTATAGCAGTATGAGGTGAGTGAAATGATAAAAAATAAACAACATTAAAGAACCTCATAGTGTTATTTCCTATCTACATAACTTAAGAAGAATCATTGATTTATATATTTTTATGATAACTTTTTCAAGAGAAGTTGAAATGACAAAAAACTGTGTAATGCTTAATTCTAATTCTGTAACAGGTTGCAAAATCATAATGACAATTACATAATAATAGAGTTACTGTTCTGGCATGGTTTTTGGACTGTCTTATTCTATTTTAATATAATAAATTTGGGAATTTTTAACATTATGAGGTTTTATTAATAAGAATTAAATGAATTGTGAATTCCTCTTACCTCATACTTCAATGTTTTTTAAACACAGCACTGCAGTATCAGTGACCATCATCACCATCCTCAGCTGTGTTCACGACTGTCAATCTTTTCTTGTGCCAGTAATTATCCAAACTGCCATCTGGTGTTCTTTTGAAGGAATCATTTTCTAAACTGCCATCTGTTGTATTTTTGAAGAACTTTGTAATCAAGCTCGGTTCGTCTGGAATCTCGAAGTTCATGGTTCTAGTATGGTTTTTTTAATAAATCCTTGGATTTAACAGTTTGGGAAAAGATATTTATTCAAAAAAACCATACTAGAACCATGAACTTCAAGATTCCAGACGAACCGAGCTTGATTACAAAGTTCTTCAAAAATACAACAGATGACAGTTTAGAAAATGATTCCTTCAAAAGAACACCAGATGACAGTTTAGAAAATAATTCCTTCAAAAAGAACACCAGATGGCAGTTTTGATAATTACCAGCAAAAAAAAAATTGACAGTCATGAAAACAGCTGAGGATAGTGACGATGGTCGCTGATACTGCAGTGTTGTGTTTAAAAAACAGAAGTATGAAGTAAGAAGAATTCATGATTCATTTAATTCTTGGATTCAACAGTTGGGGAAAAGATATTTATTCAAAAATCCATACTAGAACCATGAACTTAGAGATTCCAGACGAATCGAGCTTGATTACAAAGTTCTTCAAAAATACAACAGATGGCAGCTTAGAAAATAATTCCTTCAAAAGAACACCAGATGGCAGTTTAGATAATTACCAGCAAAAGAAAAAATTGACAGTCGTGAAAACAGCTGAGGATGGTGACGATGGTCGCTGATAATGCAGTGCTGTGTTTAAAAAACAAAGAAGTATGAGGTAAGAAGAATTCACGATTCATTTAATTCTTGGATTTAACAGTTTGGGAAAAGATATTTATTCAAAAAACCATACTAGAACCATGAACTTCGAGGTTCCAGACAAACCGAGCTTGATTACAAAGTTCTTCAAAAATACAACAGATGGCAGTTTAAAAAATGATTCCTTCAAAAGAACATCAGATGGCAGTTTAGAAAATAATTCCTTCAAAAGAACACCAGATGGCAGTTTGGATAATTACTGGCAAAAGAAAAAATTGACAGTTGTGAAAACAGCTGAGGATGGTGACGATGGTAGCTGATACTGCAGTGCTGTGTTTAAAAAACATAGAAGTATGAGGTAAGAAGAATTCACGATTCATTTAATTCTTGAATTTAATAGTTCGGGAAAAGATATTTATTCAAAAAACCATACTAGAACCATGAACTTCGAGGTTCCAGACAAACCGAGCTTGATTACAAAAGTTCTTAAAAAAAAAACAGATGGCAGTTTAGAAAATGATTCCTTCAAAAGAACACCAGATGGCAGTTTAGAAAATAATTTCTTCAAAAGAACACCAGATGGCAGTTTGGATAATTACCGGCAAAAGAAAAAAATTGACAGTCGTGAAAACAGCTGAGGATGGTGACGATGGTCGCTGATACTGCAGTACTGTGTTTAAAAAAACATAGAAGTATGAGGTAAGAAGAATTCATGATTCATTTAATTCTTATTGTCTTATTCTACCCTGTAATTTAACTAGTTTTACCAAAACTTACAGCTCTATTTGTAATATTCAACAAATCAAATTACTCCTCATTAACTCGATCTTGCATGAAGAAGATAATGAGTCCACCCAGGAACAGAGGTTGTAAGGTTCTGCATCAGGATCAAGGATGTCAGGAAAATCAGGCATAGGACAAAACAAACAAATTCAATCAAATTTCTGACAAATTTACATAATTTAATAAAATATAACATTAAAAAATTTCAAATTAAATACCTGAGAAATACTTCCATGATGAGCAGAATTATGCCGTACATCATGGTTTTTGCACCAAAACATTTTGCTATTACTCTGAACAGACTTGGTTTTCTCTTTTTAAGTGCTGCACGTTGCAATTCTTTCTCCCAAATCCTGTTATAAAATCAAATTTAATCCATTATTGTAATAAAATATAAAATTATTAATTATTTGTTAACCAATTTGTTTTACAGGACATGTTCTGTTTGCACCTAATTTATTGACTCATCTCTAAAGATAAGACAGGCTCCCTAAATAATGTTTCAATAGTGCCTGGGTTTGATCCCCAGTCGGGGACAAGCTTCCTGGATGAGGTTTTATTTTTTCCAGGGTTTTCCTCACCTGTAAGTCAATGTCAGGTAGCTTTGAGGCCCAAATGTCTCGAACATCATCTGGCCATCATCATTATCCACGGTGTGGAAAGCAACAGGAAGCTACCACATATTCCCTAGTAAAGGTGCAAAGCATAGCATGAAAATGCTATGATTGCACTGAAAGACCTGCACTAGGGCAGAACACTATAAAAAAAATATGTATACTCTGGGAGGCACACCGTAGCATAGTTGGTTAAGGCTACAAGTCAGAAGAACAATGTTTTGAGTCCCAGTGGGGGTCAGGATTTTTAAACTGACCCAAATCTTTTGGCGGCTCCATGGCCCTAGGGACAACTCAACTTCTAACCAAAATGAGTACCAGATGCTCGTTCTGGGGGTTAAGGCAGCCGTCATGCAGAGCTGACAACCAGATGACATTGAATGCTGATTGTCTAAAAAAAAGCGGAGTCTTAACCTCCTATTAACCCAAGTATCTCCTAAGACTTGTAGTGGGATCACTTTATCTTTATCTTTTGGTACATGTACACTCTATCCTTGAAGTAAACATTCATCGAAGCATGCCATAATTGCTTATAGGAAAGGGAAAAAGGAAAAGTCAATAACATTTAATTTATCATTCACTTACACAACTTAATTCTTTGCTTGTTATAAAGGAAACAAGTGACACAGTGCTATTATTTATTATAATAAACAACAATGCAACTAAGTATGAAAAAATTAAAGTTTGTTAGAGCATTATATTAAATTAATGTTGGGAAGTAAACATTATATAGGTATAATCATTAAAATTCATCGGAGAACATTTTGTTTAAACAACTCACCTCATAGGATTCATGCTTCCATGATACCGCGGTTTCAAACACAGAATCATGGAAGAATGAATCCTATGAGGTGAGTTGTTTAAACAAAATGTTCTCCAATGAATTTTAATTGTTAGAGCAACTGTAACAAATATGTTGTTTTTTATAATGGTTGGATTTTAGATCATTTGCTTCTTGCTTTCAGTTGAAACTGATTTCACTGGTGCATTGTATTTGCATGTGTAAAAATAATTTTAAGTACAGTCTGCTGAATGAGTATGTGATGAATTTATTCAGACATTTTCTGCTGAAGTGCCACCTTCAAGAACACAAATATTGGTACTTAAAATCTTGGAAGTGTTTGCAGACAAAGTGATCAGTGCTGATCTCTTTCTACCTCACTCCCCAGAGCTAATACTGTGTGATTTTTACTTGTGGGGTAACCTGAAAGATAAGGTTTATCAAATAAATCCTCACATATTTGAGGAACTAGAAGAAAATATTATGAATGAAACAAGAAATATTACATGGAAGAACTCTCTCACATCAGCCAGAATGTGGTTTCCAGATAGTGTGTGCCTGTGTATAACTCAGGAAAGATGACACTTTCAACATATGTTACAAAGTAAGATATATGTAATACTTTTTATACAGTTATAGCTGGAAAGCTGCACAAGTGTTGAGTGTGTCTAATGCAGGCTTCGTAGCAGATAGTGAAAAGTCGCTCATGCAGATACAATGTATAATTTAGACCCTGTAGAATAGTAAAATATAATATTGTGCAGAGTAATGTATATTTATGTCAAGAATTGGTCTTATTTTGGATAGACAATAGTAAAATATAAACTACTACAGGACCTCTATGAGAAACTGTGATGAATGACAGATCTCACATTGCAGGATCAACATGTGTCACAACATAGTTTCCAATACTAGACAATATTGAATATAGAGAACTGTATATGAGGAAAGAAATGTTAATGTTTGTATTGTATGTTGAATGGTGTAAAGGATGGCATACTGGTACACAGAACTAGAAGTCTAGTGTTCAAGTTCCCGGTTCAAACATTAATTTTTCTTTTAAAAAAATAATAACAATGCTTTATTTAAGCTGGCAGAGTTAACCCATAAAAGGCCTTCTCTTCCACTCAATCAGCAAAATAATAAAATACACAATTTCACATACTTATTACAATTTTAAAATATTATTAAAATATATACTAAACAATGCACAATGTGAATGTAGTGTAATATTAAAATTAACAAAACGTATATTAAAGTAAAATAAATTAAAAAAAAGCTTCCTAGATGAATATTTATAGGTACATATAAAATGTTGAATATACTTATTATAAAGGTAATATTTTCATTTTGTGGAACTTAAAATATCAGTTAATTTAGAATTAAATAATGTTAGTGATTGTCAGTCTTGACATCACTGGGAAATGAGTTCCATGCTCTAGTCATAGATGTTGCAAAAGATTCAAGGTAAAAAGATTCAAGGTATAAATATAATCCATGATAACTGAAATGTTCCTTACCTTTCAATTTTATCCCCGAGATAATCTGATTTATGCTCATGTAAAGGTTCAAATATATCTGATTCTTCCAAGTCTTTCTTGAAACCTTTTTTGAAAATGTCTAGTATCCACCTGGAAATAATATTCATCAATATTCATATATCTATAGCATCCTCTATCAACTAAAAGATTAATTGGCAGGATTAAAAAAAAAAAAACATTATTGGTAGTTCACAAAATATTAGTCAAAAATTATTTTTAATGAAATAGCATGCATTCTGCTTACCATTTTTTTCCTACTATGATTAATTATTAAGAAAATTACTGAGACACTTACACATATGTCATTTCAGCAGATTCACAAAATGTTTTTTGACACATTATATTAAATTTTGAACTTTTATATTTAAATTTAAGTCATTTTTATATTTTTATTATTAATTTAACATTTCTCTTTGAAGGATAAATTATATTTGAAGAGAAAATTTATATGCTCAGACTGGGTTCAAATCCCAGTCTGAGATATAATCTTTCTCTTCAAATATAACATATTTTATATTTAAATTTTTAATTATTATGAGTTAGTTATTTTGACTCATCTGACATTTTTATGAGTCAAAATAACTAAGTCATAATAATAAAAAGAAACTACATAGTGCTATTTCCTTCTTCTTCTTGTATCTTGTAAACCCATGTTTCGCTTAACAGAGATTTAGGCACTCTCCCCCTACAGGGAAGAATTTGAACCATACTTATTTAGTTACACTTGTTTTCGTATAGATGTCATTTGAGTAGTTAATGGACAGCGTTCTGCCTCATGCAGACATCTAGGAAACCAAGGTAGTACTAGGATGAGAGAATTTGGTAAATTTTGCTTACAAATATTAAATTTAGATTCTTACTTATTTATTTGTCCCGCGCTGTAGCCGAGCGGTTAAGGTAGGAAGCCTTGGCGCAGAGCTACGGGACTTGCGCTGGTTCGAGTCTCCATGGGGGAAGAAATTTTCTCATGGTATTTCGGCCAGTATGGGACCGGTGCCCACCCAGCATCGTGAGGCAATTGGGTAGCTACAATAAGTAGCGGCTCCAGGTTGAGGAACCAGCTATAACGGCTGGGGGACTCGACATGCTAACCACATGTCACCCCTACACTGGCTGTTGATCATCTACCTCTGTGATTGACACATGTGAATGTGAAGGGCCAGCAGCTGGCTGGTAAAAGGGCAACCGCTGAAAAGTGGAAAGACCCTCAATCGGAACTTATTTATTTTCATTCATTTTTTTTATAAATTGAAGTTGGTAAAAGAATAGAGAAAAATTTAAAAGTTTACAATTTAAACAATTAATTTTGAATACAGAAGTACCTATAAAGAGTAAAATGACAATGTATAAACACATTTCAAACGTATGCATCTGAGGCTTGGGCATACATAAAAAGGAACTGAACAGAATCCTAGCTACAGAAAATAAATTCTTGGATTAATACATTAGACTAGAACAACATATGGCTTTGAGGAGAGACTACAACCCTCCTTTTGGCCCTATTCTGCCCTAAGTTGTCATATAGGCCCAGAGTCTTGAGGAAGTATCCCTCCCTGGATCATCACAATAACATATGGTTTACCTGACCAGATATTAATCCTAAATGAGATGAGGTGATGGGTGATATGAAATGAATGTGTGAATAAATGAAGATGAAATGACATGATAGGGGAAGAAAGGGAAGTGGAAAGTATTGGTGGAATGAAATTCGGGAAACAGGAGAAACCCATGAAAAACCCAAACAAATTCCGGTATAGTCCACCACCAATACCCTCCAGAACTATCAGGTTTCAAACCTGGGATTCCAGTTAGGACAGCCATGCACGCTAGACATGTGTCTACATAAAATGAGAAGAGATAGGATATGAAATGACAAAATTAAGGAGTAAAGTTAGAAAAATTAACAAGTGTACCAAAATCAAGATTTCGATACATGGATTACATCATACTGCGCGATCAATACGTCATCGCATCTCCATTTCTTCTGTGATCTTAGTGAACAGTGCCAAATTCTCTCCTACTTACCCCCTCCTTTCCTATTATGCGCCGTGTGCTATCGCGCATACTCCCCTCTCCTAGTGAACTCGCAAATAGAGCTGTGCTTCTAACATCAGATCATCATCTGTTTATCAACCGAAGGAGTCAGGTCGATATAGCTCAGAGGAGCTTGTTTGGTTTATTAGTCCCTTAGGCCAGGGTGGGGCCACAAGGACTATTACCCATCCAAGTGTTTTGTGCAGGCGGAAAATATGTTAACTAACGAACTGTCTTTCTCTTTCTATTCCTTACTATGTTGCCACTTCCTGTCCTCTGTATTATGTTGTTTGATTGATAGGTACAGAGCTGACAAAAACTATGTATTTTTAATGATCCGTCGTTCTGAGCGGTCAGTGGCAGAATGACTAACTTGACAACCCTGTTACTTTTGGTGTTACGTCTAGGAATGAACTGTCCCTTCCTTGCCCTTCTCATTACATGTTGCCACTTGTGATTTATTGTGAAGCTGGTAACAGAGAGGCGACGAATATTGTGATTTTAAATGATCCGACCGCTAGAGCGTTCCGTGCTTAAATGACTAATTTGACAACCATGTTAAGATCTTTCACACGTGTTTAGAGATTCTCACCCCACATTTGATGTTGAAAAATTTCAATACGTGATCGGATGTACAGTTTTCTCCTACAGCCCTTCCACAGATTCAGTAGATCGGCGACACTAGCGCTAAAACTCTTCCCCTTCGCCCGTGAACAGTTACCTTGGATGTGTAATATGTACCCCAGCCCTTGGCTGGACTAGTGTGAATGTAATATTGTACGTATGGTTTGTTAATATTGTTTTTTTATAGACGATCGATGATAGTATTATTTTGTTTTGTTAACTTATTTTCAATGTCAAACAATTATCTTTTATTTATCTCATTGTTATATCTGACTCTTTCTTGACTCACATTAAACTTTAGTTATCTGATTTTAAATACTTTGCCTATTGATTTAGTAGCTAGTCAATATCAGATATGAATATGAAATTCCAAAGCTTTTCTCAAGCGTAAATGAGTTCCTCTTTCCTAAGAACTTCCATGATTATAATCTGTATAGGTTACAACACATTACATGTTTAATAATTTATTAAGGAAAGTTGAATTAATCTTTATCTTTTATGGGCCTGGGCAAAGATACATTAATTTGAGCAATTCATGTTTTCTACTCAACGTATTTATCAACAACATTGGTATGATCCAGCACCAACACGCGCTGCAAATTCCGGTAACAGTCAGTGTGGTTAGAGAGTGCACAAAAGATAGCAGATCGCATGGTTTTGGGTTTAAGTCACGCTGCAAATGGTAGCATAGAGTGTGGTTTAATTAGTGGTTTAACCCTGGCACACAAGCATGGAGAAAAATGGATTGAAATGATTTGGGCATCTGAAAATAATGGAAAAAGAAAGGCCACCATGGAGAATGTTAGGGAAAAGGGGGGAAAAAAATCATAGGAATGACCAAGTAAAGAAAAACTTACAAGAAAGGGAATACAAATGGGAAGAATTAAAAAGAAAAAAAGCATGAGAAAATAAAGGAGGATGGAAGGCGAAAAAAAAAAAAAAAAAACAAAAAAAAAAAAAAAAAAAATAAAAAAAGTATTTAGAATTGACTTTCAGAAAGGAGGACATAATAAGAGGATTATGATTTTTCACTGGTGTATTGCCTAAGAAAATCTGCAATTAAAGAGTAAATCTACCACATAAAACTTTAAATTATTATATAACAAAAAATTATCAATATATAGTCAAGATAAGTATATATTGATTTGTGTTAAAATATATGGCACAGACAAAAACAAAAACCTGAATTACAGATCAAATTAGAGCAATTATTATCCACTGATATAAATTATGTTACATAAACTCATTCAAAATTTCTATTATAATTTTGCTTCCATGCTTTCAATGCTTCAAAAAATCAATAGTAATAATCAATTATGAATTTTAGGTTAAATGTTTTTTTTTTCCCCTACAGGCTAAACAAAAACTAATTTAGTATACTTTTTACTCTTTACTTTTTACATAAATTATGAACATTTGGTGAGAGGTATTTTTACGATATCTACAAAACCTGGAACTTCAGACCTATTTCAAGATCCCAAAAATGTCTATTTTTGTTGGGTCATTGATTTCTTTTATTTACATTTTTGTCATTTGTACCAAATTCTTTACTCATATTTTCATTTATGTCAGTCATACTAGCAGTCACAGACCAATGAGGCTGAAGAATTAATTAAATTTAATATTTAAATATAATTATAGAATTAATATAAACTATGTGTAGCCACAGTTTATTACTTTTGGCAAAAGTACCGGTATGCCAAAATTGGATTCAGTTAAGTTGAATCACATCATAACCTTTAGAATATTATTTAAAGTGACCATTTAACTCATGTCCCAAATGGTAGTTAATGTCCAATCATGTTTCAATGAACTTTATTTTACAACCAATGACAGTCGTGTTTCACCTCACTCTTTATTGATTTCTCTTTATCAGCTCCTGCTTTTGTGATAAAGAATGCTCCTCCTTTTAATATTCTGAACAGGTCAGAGCATTATTTTGCAGTGACTGACTCTCCAACAAATACAAGAATATAGCAAATAATGAACAGAATCCTTGATTTTACAAAGTTTACTAAAAAAATTAATTCTTCTTCTTCTTCTTCATCAGGCTCTACGACTTCCAGTGGAATGTCTTGGCCTTCTCAACTAGTTTACGCCATTTCTTCCTATCTTGTGCAGTAGATTTCAAATCAAAAATCCCCATCTCTCTTAAATCCTCAATTACGTCATCTTCCAATCGATCTTTGGGTCTTCCTCTTGGTCTTGTTCCCTGTGGCTTCCAATTCAAAATATCATTCGGCAATCTTCCTGTTGGCATTCTTAGTGTATGTCCAAACCATTGTAATCTTTTGGATTTGATGAAACAAACTATATTTTCTTTATTATGCTTGAGGTATAATTCATTTTCCTTCTTAACCTCCAAATTCCATTTTCCTTTACTGAACCTAACACTCTTCTAAATATTTTCCTCTCAAACGTTAATAGTCTTAATTTATCTGCTTCATTTAGTACCCAAGTTTCAGCACCATAACATATGATTGGTCTTATTATTGCTGTATATAATTTGAATTTAACATTTTTTTTATATTAATTTGCTTTTGAATATATCGAAATTAGCAAAATATGCTTTATTCCCTTGCGATATTCTTGTTCTGATTTCTTCTTCATAAAAAATTTAATTAATAAGTTATAATGTTGGTAATAATATACAGTTTGATGTGTTTCATTATTTCTCCACTAGGGTGCATTCTTACAACATTGTGATCCTATTTGGCAATAAATAATATGATCAAGTTGCAGTGAATAAAAATAACATCACATTTCTGATTTATTTTCAAACATTGCCATTTACATTAAATATATAAATATTTTAAAATTCTGATAGCTATATTTAAATAATTATTTTTAAGTAAACCCAGCTTAATTTTATTTGTTAAATAGTTGTTAACAAATGCCACTCTTGATTTCCAAATCCTCTAAATAAATTCACTTCTCACTTGCTGACTTGTGAATTTATCAATGATTTGGAAATCACTCATGACATTACTTATGACAAATTTTATTTATATTGGCTCAAAAATCGGATAATTATTCTTTTAAAACTAATCAAAATTATATTTGAAATAAATACAAAGGTAAAATCCATTACTTTGAGGATGCAGTTGTATCAACAATGACAAAAATAACTTCTCTTCAATAAATCAGCTTTGTTTATTTTTGTAAAATTGTTTTACGTGACAATTACTTCAGTAGCTTTACAAGATCTTAAAATAAGCAATGTGTGGATGAGAAATATCTACATACCAGAAAGTAAGTGCAGAGATGACGTTGGCTGAAGCACGAGGATGCTTTGGTTTCTCGTACTTCTTGTTGCTTTCCATGTTTCATCTGTACTGCAACATGAGTCTCCTGTAACACATGTTATCTCTTATCAAAATACATTCCCATGTATTTAACAAATGCAGCATGTTCTGATAAAAGTTTCTATTATTTGAAGAGAAGGTAAACTATATCAAAACAATAAGATATGTCCCATAAACATGGATCCTAAATTAACATGAAATATGAGACAGCATTAGCCAAATTTTTATTCGAGATCAATATCCACAATGAACAACAAACTAACTCACTGGCACTATCGAACCCGTATGTTCATGGCAGCATGGACATAAGCTCTCCATACATCCCTATCCTGAGCTAATGTTTTCCAATTATTCCTTGTATAATCTACTTCCCTCATATCATAATTAATGTTATTCTCCCACCTCATTCTTAGTCTACCAACTGGGCGTTTTCCCTCTGGTTTTCAAGAAGCTTCCATGCACATCTTTCATTCCCCATTCGTGCCACATGTCCTGCCCAATGCAGTCTACAAGACTTAACTGTTCTTATCATATCTGGCTTCCTATACTTATCATGTAGCTCACTATTATGTAGTCTTCTCCATTCATCTGTTTGTTCATCTCTCTTTGGTCCAAAAATTTTCCCATGAACTTTATTCTCAAATACTACAACAAATGAAGAAAATAAAAATTGAAGTCATCTTCCAACCCACAAGGAAAAATATGTTATGAGAGATTCTTCAGTAAGTTTACTTATTTTTAGAAGCACATAATCTATTCCAAGTTCAATTATGGATGAAAATTAAAACAAATGTAAGTATTTACAGTGAAGTTTAGGTCCATATATTATAATTTAGTTAAATAGACCAATAATATAAATACATTTAGATGTTATATTTTAAATTAACATTTTCCAGAATTGGATATAGTTTTATTTTAGAAAGAAAAATATAAATGCAGTTCAAAAAATGTATATTAAACCATTAATTATTAAAATATTAGATAATATGCTAATTTCCCAAAAAGTGTCTAGTTGAATAGTTTTATAATGTTCATGGTATTATTACCTAACATTAGTCAAACTTATAAATGTAACAAAAATAACCTACCCTGGTTCATTTTTCGTCTACTTTAGGTAATTAGATTAGGTTTTGATTAAAATGGATGACAATAAAAATGTTTTCAATTTTTTATAAATAAATTCTTGGGGAAAACGCCATTAATACGGTTTAGGTGTGGGTGAGAGGATAATATTCTGATGGATCTTAGGAAAGTGAATATCCGATATATGTTCGGATTAGAGGTGTGCCTTAGTGAATGCGAATTAAACCAACTGTTTCCATATGTCATATTGTTAGCAAGGTTTCAGTTAAGTTTTAATACTCTTTAGTCTTAAACTTAAAGAAGCTAAAACACTGATTACCTACAGGAATCGTTCACCACGCTGTTCATTCAACTGAACCAGAAAAATAAATATTAAATTGGCCTAAACAGTTTCTGGGAAATAATATTATATATCTTAAAATATTAAAATTATCGTATTGTAATAAAGATGTCCTAGACAGAGTGGGTGAAGGAAGCACAATGCTGGAACTCATAAACAAGAGGAAAAGGAATTTGATTGGCTACTGGCTAAGAAGAAACTGCCTGCTGACGGATGCAGGAGAATGCTGAGTTTGCATGAAAGACCTGCTCTTGGGCATAACACTATGTATATATCGTATTGTATTAACACGTTTAAACTGTCACATACTATATAAGTCACAAGCCGCCACTGTACGCTCCTTATCCAAGCCGGGCCTCATAACGCTCTACATTTCCCATAAAACTGCTGTAACATTTTGTAAGTGCTTGCGATAAAAAAATAGTAAGCAACTTTTTTTCTGAGAATTAAAGAGGATAACATGCACTTTCCGGGATGAGATGTATTGGCCTTTCCTGCCAAGTGAAGTGGTTGATCAGATGTGAAACACAAGATATCGATAAATATTTGTGTTGGGAACCCCCCAGAGTGGGTCAAGGCTGCCCACCTGTGCTCTATCTGCTGACAGACGTGTCATTGATTCTTTACTGCCATTCTTCTGCATGAACTCTTAGCATGCGTAACATGACCGTTTCATTACGATTTTTATAATTTCAAATGTTAATTTGTAAACTTTGGCGATTACCGTTTTGAAGTATTTTTGGAACAGTTCTAAAGGAATTGTTATATTGCATTATTTGTTAAGTCCACCGCTATGGTCTCGAGGTAGAGTGCTACCTTGTCACGCAGCGAATCCGGGTTCGATTCCCGGTCGGAACAGCCTTCCTGGGCGAGGTTTTTTTTTCGGGGTTTTTCCTCGCCTGTAAGACTAATGTCAGGAAGCTTACGGCCCAACGGTCCCCGATCATCATCCCATCATTTCACCGGTGTGGAAAGCAACGGGAAACTACCATGCCTATAATTCCCTAGTAAAGCTGCAAAGCATTGCATAAAATGCTGTGATTGCAGTAAAAGACCTGCCCTAGGGCAGAACACTATAGATAGATATATTTTAATTGATGTATGGAAGTGTCCACTGCTGTGGTCTCGGGGTAGCGTCGCTGCCTCATACGCAACGGGCCCTAGTTCGATCCCCAGTCGGGAAAAATTTGCTGGGTGATTGTTATTTTTTGTTATTTTTTGTTTTTTTTTCCTCGCTTGTAATACAAATGTCAGAAGTAATGCCCAAACGGTCCTCGAATATCACCTGGCCATCATCATCATCATCATATTCGCCAAGATAGTATGAATGTATGATGGTATATTTCATCTTATTCGTATGTGTCTCGGAGGAGGCTCTGATACTGAGCTGACCAATCATTGTGGGATGCCCTCCATATCCTTGTGTGGTTAAAAAAGTAAGAATGTGGTCCATTTTTAAAATCTCTCTCCCGATATGTTGTGCCACTGTAAGGTCCGGGTGGCGTGTGGCACGTAAAAGTACATATAAGGTGAGAGGTTAAACTGCGTTAATGGAGTGGAATGTGCGGGAGACATTTATCAAGGATTAATTTTTAGGGATTGATTGATTATTTTCAGAATTAGTTAATGTAAATCAATATAATGATACTTTATATAAGCATGCTTTTATGTACTACAGGGACTTTTGTCATACCGACTTCTCAAAAACTGTTAAACTAAACATTTATAAATGTATGTATAATTTATAAAACGGTGATTAATATATATATATATATATATATATAGGTGATTAATATACAAAATGGTGATTATTCCAGTTATCTGAATGCGAAATATGGTTACGAGCATTTTAGACCAAAAAAAGAGACGAACTGACAAGTGAATAGAGAAAACTATGTAATAATGAGCTACATGATTTTTTATGAAAAACCAGATGTACGCGTAATAAGAACAGTTAAATCTTGTAAACTGCGATGGACACCCCGACATATGGCAAGAATGGGGATTGAAAGAGGGGCATGGAAACTTCTTGTAGAAAAAGCCGAGGGAAAGCGTCCAATAGCTAGGCCTTAGGTGGGAGAATAACATTAACAGTATTGTGATCTATAGATTTTTTCGGAGTTGTTGGCCGCGGTCGTGAGGCTTAAAACTCCGCGACGTTTCGCCAAAGACTTCCCCACTCATCCTTCAATATACGTGTAGGCTACATACACCTACATATCTCATAATGTGACTTTACACTATGTACAATTAACATTTAACCTACAAAACAGACTTAAAAGAACACAAGTTTACACACCTCCTCCCACTCACACGAAAACACACATATACACACAACAATATATATTACAAAATTGAAGTTCAAAAACAATTACCATAAGGAATAATAATAATAATAATATAATAATAATAATAATAATAATAATAATAATATATTATATAGTGATATTATATTATATTATATTATATAAAAGTAAAGTGATCCCACAACAGGCCCGGAGGCCCTCGGGGTAGTAGGAGGTTAAGGCTCCCACTTTTTCTAGACAATCGGCACTTTATGTCAGCCGGGTTGTTAGCCCTGCGTGATGGCCGCCTTTACCCCCCGAACAAGCGTCCGGTACTCATTTCCGTTAGAGGCTGAGTCGACCCCAGGACCATAGTGCCGCCAGAGGGTTTGGGTCAGTTTAAAAATCCTGACCTCAACGCGACTTGAACCCTCGACCCTCCGGCTTGTAGCTCAGTGCCTTAACCACTACGCTACGGCGTACCCCCTATATTATATAGGCCTAATAATGTCGTCGTCATCGTCGTATCGTATCGTCGTATCGTCATCGTCGTATCGTATCGTCGTATCGTCATCGTCGTATCGTATCGTCGTATCGTCATCGTCGTATCGTATCGTATCGTCATCGTCGTATCGTCATCGTCGTATCGTATCGTCATCGTCGTATCGTATCGTCGTATCGTCATCGTCGTATCGTCATCGTCGTATCGTCATCGTCGTATC
Source organism: Diploptera punctata (assembly GCA_030220185.1). NCBI lineage: Eukaryota > Metazoa > Arthropoda > Insecta > Blattodea > Blaberidae > Diploptera > Diploptera punctata. The sequence continues at coordinate 2,186,653 of JASPKZ010005705.1, forward strand.
GTATCGTCGTATCGTATCGTCGTATCGTATCGTCGTATCGTCATCGTCGTATCGTCATCGTCGTATCGTCATCGTCGTATCGTCATCGTCGTATCGTATCGTCGTATCGTCGTCATCGTCGTCGTCGTATCGTCGTCATCGTCATCGTCGTCGTCATCGTCATCGTCATCACCACCATCATCACCATCACCACCATCACCACCATCATCACCATCACCACCATCATCACCATCACCACCATCATCACCATCACCACCACCATCACCATCACCATCACCACCACCATCACCATCGCCATCGCCATCGCCATCGCCATCACCATCACCATCATTATTATTATTATTATTATTATTATAACCATACTCTATACTATATGAGTAGAGTCTTGTATGGAGTGGAGAATGGATGTTAAACAGAAAAAAAGTTAATAAAATGAATGCACTTGAAACGGACTTATGGAGATGATCAGCCAGAATATCCATACAAGATAAATTATTGAATACAGAAATATGACGCCTTGTGGAAGTGGAAGAAGAAACTATCGTCACAATTGAAAGGAACGAGTACAATGGTACGGGCATATACGTAGAATGGGAGAAGAAAGAATACCCAGGATTATACAAGGATGGGAAATTAAGAGGAGAGGAGGAAGAGGACGTCCTGGATACAGAATGTGTAATTTCAATGACTATTTAACTCATGCCCCAAATGGGAGTCAATGACCAATCACGTTTCAATGATTTCTGTTTTACAACCAATCAGAGTCGTGTTTCACGAAATATTTATCAGTGTTATAATTACCATATATTAAACAAAGCTCCTCCTTTTTAATATTCTGAACAGGTCTGACCGTTATTTTGCAGTGACTGAGCCTATAAGAAATACGGCTACCAGATTGTATATATAGTGCATACATGTCAACATTTGTAGCAATTTATTATACCACCAAAAAAAGAAACCACTGTTTGACTTTCTTAAATGTATTTTTTCCCAGGTAATAATCCAGAAAAATATAATTGTAATATTTACATCATACGACATCAGAAATGAATTAATATACAGATTGATGTTTCATTTTTTCTCCACTAGAGAGCATTCTTACAATATTGCGTTCCTTTGGCAATAAATAGTATGATCTGGTTGCAGTGATAAACAAAAGAAGCAGTAGAAGCGTACATATCGTTTCTCATTTGTTTTCAAACATCGCCGTTTGCATTAAATATATAAATATTTTGAAATAACTACAGTTAAATAATGATTTGTGAGTAAACAGCTTAATTTTATTCGTTAAATAGTCCTAACAAATGCCACTCTTGATTTCCAAATTCTCTAGATAAATTCACTCCTCACTTCGTGAGTCGTGAATTTATCGATAATTTGGAAATCACTCGTGGCATTACTTATGAAAAGATTTGGTATAGTGGAGGATGATGTACAAGATAGAGACGAATGGCGTAACATCATTAACAATGTAGCTACAGTTCTGAAAAATAATATTAATTTCGTGTATTTTACATGTCAATATTGTAAACTATTATATATTTTGATATTGTATGACTACAGTCCACCGCTATGGTCTCGAAAGAGCGTGCTGCCTTGTCACGCAGCGGGCCCGGGTTCGATCCCGGTCGGGGTAAGTTTCCTGGGTGATGTTTCTTTTTCGGGGGTTTTCTTCACATGTAAGACAAATGTCAGAAAACTTAAAGCCCAAACGGTTCCTGAACATCTTCTGGCCAGCATTATCATCATTAACATATTTATTAAGTTTAGGATTAAGGCCTCTCCTGGTGCAGCATTACAATCATCATCGCCTATCATATGTCATCGGGGCAGCGTAATTCTGCTGTCGTGAGGAGAATTCTCATTAAATAAATAAATATAAATAATCATTGAGCCTTAATTTTGCCATCTCACATGTTCTTATTATGACAAAAAAAGACATTTTATCCTTCGCGCTCGGCATGATAATACATTAAAAGGCCATTTTTTTCTATGATTTAACGATTGTTGACGCCTGCGCTCGTTACACACCCACTACACAGCTGATTGGAGAGTGGTCAGACACTCAGGCGCAGCATGATCCGATACCCGTAATGTAATTATTCGACTTCATCCGAAGGGAATCCTTTTCAGATCATTATCTGGAAAACATAATTATAGTATCCAAGCCAAGCACACCACCCTAATGTAGTTAACCAAACAATGTTACCAAATTCAAGAAGCAATGGATTTAATATTAATTCAATGGTAATAATCGGCTGTTGGTATAAGGTTATGCATTATTAAGCGATAGTGAAGAAATATTAAGTGCTAATACTCACATTCGATGACATAGAATATATGGCTAAAAAACTAAAAGAAGAATATGAAAAATGGGGACTTTATATAAACACTGAGAAAACTAAATATCTGTGTATAGGAAAAGAAATGGAAAATATAAATTTCAACAATGGAGAAGAACTAAAACCTAGTATTGAATGCACTTATTTAGGAACAAAATTAGACCATTCAGGCGATAACACAGTGGAAATTAAAAATAGATTCGCACAAACAAACAAGAAATAAATGCTTTAAACTCTGTTTAGTGGAGCAAAAATATTACAAAATATAGAGATTTATAAATACATCAAACCATAATTCAGAGCATTTAAACATATGGTGCTGAAGTCTGCTGTGAAAATAATTTAAAGTACAGAAATTGATGTTTTAAGATCATCTGGAAAATCTAGAATGGATAGCATATGAAACAAGGATACTGCAGTCACACGTGTATCCTCCTGCATCGCTAGATACAATATCACCATAATCCGGTATCATGGCAGCTGCCGCCGAGTTCCGGAAACCAAACGCCATTCCTCTCTGTCCATCCATTGATCTTCCTCCAATCCTCTGATATTCATAGCTGCTTGTACTCCTTCTATCCAAGTTTTCTTCGGTCTTCCTCTCTTCCTCCTTTCCATTAGGATCCATTCCATAACAATTGTAGTCCATCTTTGCTCTGGCATTCTTTTGACATGGCCATGCCACTGTAATCTTTTCTTTTCTATAATGTCTATGATGTCTGACTCCTCAACAGATACAATATACATGTATATCATTGGCGCTTTTTTTTTTCTCTCTTCGGAAATAACTAACTGTAATCTGTAGTACCATAATCATTACCTTCAGAGCTTCAAGCTTTCCAAAGAAAGTAAGTGTATTTACATTTACATTGCGCACGGGACTGCTTGGCCGTACGTGCATTTTTTCCCCATGAATAAAATAAAAAATAAACATAAGAATATAAAAACAAATACATACATGCATACACACCTGCACTCGTACATAAAGAAGGCATAAAAACATATTCCCTTTCCTAACTGCAGTCTTTAGATGGCAGCATCAAATTTGAGGGCAAAACCTTGGTCGAAACCAAAGCTATCATATGATACCTTGTATAGAATCTCCTTAAATACAACTATTTTTCCCTTGAAAATGTGTTATTTTGATCCCTATGAGTCCATTAAATGTGGAAATAAAATTATATTTGACAAAATCTCAATTCAGGACCCCCATAAAAGCCCCCCCCAACATTCTTTAATTCGCAATTTTTTTAGCTACCTAGAAACCCATTAAGAACAAAAATCAACGTGTGTAATATATATACACACACACGTCCACCGCTGTGGTCTCGAGGTAGCGTGCTGCCTTGTCACGCAGTGGGCCCGGGTTCGATCCCCGGTCGGGGCAGTTTTTCTGGGTGAGGTTTTTATCGGGGTTTTTCCTCACCCGTAAATGCCAGGAAAACTTTAAGGCCCAAACGGTCCCCAAAATCATATGGCCATCATCACCCTTATCATTATTACCATTATCATCCTTCACCGGTGTGGAAAACAACGGGAAGCTACCACACCTACAATTCCCTAGTAAAGCTGCAAACTGCATGAAAATGCTATGATTGCTGTGAAGGACCTGCCTTCTGGCAGAATTACTATGGATGGATATATATACACCTTGTTAATTTTTTATTCGGGACAAAGGAAGATAAACATATTAAAAATGGAAATTGAGGGAATTTTGAAGAAGAGGCAGAGTTTAAATAATAATAGCTGAAAACAGGAATGAGGTGTAGAAAGAAATTAAACTTAGGCTCAACTCTGGAAATGGATGCTACTACGCACTAGAAGGATTTTTGTCATCACAACTCCTCCGAAAATGTTAAACTAAAAATATAGAAAACTGTTATTCTTCCAGCTAGAAATATATGGATGCGAAAGATGATTTCTTTATTTAAAAGAGGAAAAAAGATTACGTGTAATTGAGAATACTTTTTTTTTCCTCGCTTCAAGGATTCGGGGATATGGCCTGTTCCGGTCCTTATAGTCAAGTCATCTCTTATGAGGTTTTCCCAAATCTTTCTTCCCGATCGGCTGTTAATTCGTATCTTCTTTATAATCTATACTGTGTCATTCTATCAACGTGATCTTTCTTTATTTTCCTCTATCTTGCCATTAACTGAGAAATATTCAGATCTGATATTAATGTTTAATTTATTTCATGCATCATCTTACACATCTCATATATTCCATCTCTGCAGACTGTACACGTGATCTTTCTCTTTTCTTATTGCCCATGATTCGGAACCATATATAAAAGTATGGTACAGCCATAACCTTATAAAATGTTATTTGATATAAGTTCTTAGGAAAAATGCTTGAACCAAAGAAGCAGGTTAATGGAGAAAACTAAATAACAGGAGCTACATTATATTTACAGGAAATTAGACATCATAATAAGAGTTAAGTCTAGTATATTTCGATGAGCAGGACATGTGGCACGAATGGAGAATGGAAAAAGGGCGTAGTAACTTATTTTAGGAAAGCCAGAGCGAAAATGCCCAATAGTCATGCCAACGGTGAGGTGGGAGATTAATATTAACAATGATCTGGGCGAGGTAAAATATACAGGGGATGATGGAACATTAGCTAAGGATAGGGATGTACGGAAAGCTTATGTCCGCGCGACCAATAATCTCCGGGTTCAATAGTGCCAATTGGCGAATTAAACGTAAGCTATTGTAAAGATACATGCTCATAAGGGGAACAAATGAATGAACAAGCATTATACAACTAGACATACGATGTTTAGGCACAAAAATAGCGTTTTAATTAAGTCACGAAGCTATAAAGTTAAAAACTAGACTTAAAAATAAAATTCTTTATTTTTTATAATGAAAATTAATATTCCTGGCGTGTACACTGCAACTGTATTCGTAACTGAGAGCAAGACTTTTTATACTATAATTTTTTTCCGTTATATATAGATATCAATAATATACACACGCATATGTATTTTTTAAAGATTTAATTTTGTATTCAATCTGTTGAAAAATACTTTGTATAAAACTATTCTGTATATTACCAAAGTATAAATGGATATTCATTTAATAAAAACAATTTTGACCAGAGAGAGAAGTGCCAAGAACTGTATAACAGTGATATACATGTTATTTTTGGGAAATCCGATATAATAAAAACAGATCTGCCAAGGGCAGAACATGTAGCAAGAGTGGTAAATGAAAGAGGAAAATGTAAATTTCTTGCAGTAAAATGAAAGAAAAGTGTCCAGTAGGTAGGCAGGCTAAGAATGGGTGGAAAAATAACAATCATTATTTGAGGAAGGTGAATTATATGGGGAATTATTGGAAAATTTGGGATGAAGGATGGAAAGGTTATGACCGCGAGACCGTTGACGTCCATGTTCGAATTAGTTAATTACACTGGTCAACGTGATTTTTATCTCATGAGTACTAATAGTCGTACTTAATGTAGTTTTTTATCGTGTTTTCAAGTATGTATTCGGAATTTCTCCATCAACCACAGTTTTCTTATTTCAATTTCAATTAATGGATTTAAATAATTATTCTTTCTAATAAACGTTTTTTCGTCCATTTATTATCTTGGCGCAGTGAGCGATGAGCACGGGAAACACTTTCATCAGGAGATTTCAGCTATGGAAAAGAGATATCAAGGAAAATGGAATCCTAATACGCTGGTCGATTATTGTTGGACCATCAAAGGGATGCTCCACAGGCGAAATATAGCAGAAAATCGTCATTTCTTACTTTCTAGGTGAGTCCGAATGTTCGAATATTGTGTAGTTACGAATATAAAAAATATTAAAATGTTTGAAATTATAAATGCCTGTCTCTCGGAAACCTTGCGTGATGGAGAAAACCCGATATCATATTTGAATTCAGGAAAAAAAAAAAAAACTTTCAGAATCACATATTTTTCTTTCTGAGACAAAAAAAAAGTTTCTTTTTGTTGCTCAGTGTTACTCAATATTAAAAATTTGAAGGTGGATTAAATGTATCTTATTATACATAGGCCTATGTAATATTTCTAGTTAAAAAACTGCAAAACTTGTAACTCTGGGAGTTTATAACAGCTTTATATTTGACAGTTCATTAAACTTTCAATCAATGTGGACAGGAATAATAAAAAAATACTTTAAAAAGCATTAGATATACCATCTGTTGCCAAATTGAATCGGAATACAATATTCAACATACCATACATAGGCCTACTGTTTGGTTGAACAGAACTTTAACAACAAACTTTCCCAAGTTGCTCAACCTATGAGAATTATTGTCGCTATAGACCTGTTGTTCTCTGTATGGTCTCAAAGCTTAAGCCAAAATGTTAAAGTATTGCTTCAGAAGAGTATAAGGAAACGGAGGAAAAAACGGAAAGCATTTTGATTCTTACGTGAAATAAAAAATGTTAAGGATTTTTAGCAAGAAATCCAAAATTAAGCATTAATACAATTCAAATTAGTATTTATTTTAAAGCACATATTTATGTTAGTATTCAGTTTCAGTTTGAGTCTTAATTAAAGTCCCTCTATGGTATTTTTGCCTTGTCGTGGTGGAGTGGCTTGCGTGCTTAAACGATCCCAGGAGCTATGCCGGAGGTAGCATTGATGCCGATAGGGTTACCCATGCCGGACTGGTCGAAGGTGATAAGCCAGACGAAAAAAGTACCTTGGTCGAAAGAGTAACGATCTTTCACCGTAAGAATACAACCGTCAAGAATGCGGACATGGGTTCAACTGGGGTAAAATTTTCCGGAGGTCAAATAGTCTCCCATTCGGTTCTCCGGGCGGGGACTACTTCATGAAACCTATGCCAGAGGCTCATAGACTGCGATGGGCAGGACAAGTGGCACGAATGGGGGAATGAAAGACATGCATGGAAGCTTCTTGTGGGAAAGCCAGAGGGAAAATGCCCAGTTGGTAGACCAAGAATGAGGTGGGAGAATAACATTAACTATGATTTGAGGGAAGTAGATTATACAGCGGATGATTGGAAAATATTGACTCAGGATAGGGATGTATGGATAGCTTATGTCCGCGCGGCCATGAACCTACGGGTTCGATAGTGCCAGTGAGTTAGTTAGGAAGTCTTAAAGTGCATAAAATCACTGCCAGTTTAAATAAAACGTGTATTACTCATATTATTAAAGTAAATTTATGGAATACCAACTAATTGATTTAAACTTAAAATTTGTTATAATGTATCTAGGAATATTTTAATTTACGCTGAAGGGAACTAAACATGCGTTGACTAAAAATCCGCCAAGTCTACGTATGGAAATATTAATATTTTATTAGAGTTATTTTAATTTAGCAATTATTCATAAAGGAAAAATTAAAAACAAAATATCTACAAAATTAGGCTAAATTTATGATTATAAAACAGTCAATCGGATTTAGAATATTTTATTTTTAAGAATAGCTATGTCATTTTATTGGTTACAACAGCAAACTTTCTCATTTCTATGTCTGACAAAAATTAGTAACGGTAACTTAATTACAAATATCAAAGTGTGGAAAAGTACAGTTATGAAAACTGTTGGTCACAAAGTTATATTTGCTCATCTTTTATCGTATTACATCACTATATGCTAACATAATATTTCATAAAATTTATCCACTGAATGGAGAATTCTTAGGTAGGTTACGACAGAGAATTAATGAGAAATATTAATTATCTCATAAATATATTTTGAAACAATTTTAATGGATAATCAATCTTGTTAAAACATTCTTTGCAGCGCTAGTTGTGATAGAACACTCCATGCGGTATTTTAGAATTATTAAAAAATAAAGTTTTGTCGAACAAAAAAGCACACATAGGCTCTATATAAATTTCTTAGGTCGATATTCACAAAGCGTTAAAATAATTTGTGGATATATATTAGCTGTTCCGATTCGATACCCTGCTAGGTTGAACATTTTAATTTCAATTTTTTTTAATCTCAGTTCTTGGAGGAATTGTGGCGAACAATGTTTAATCCCTAGATTGTACATGTCCACCGCTTTGGTCTCGAGGTAGCGCGCTGCCTTGTCACGCAGCGGGCCCGGATTTGATTCCCGGTCGGGACAAGCTTCCTGGGTGAGGTTTTTCCGGGGTTTTTCCTCACCAGTAAGACAAATGTCAGGTAGCTTTGAGGCTCAAAAGATCCCCGAACATCATCTGGCCATCATCATCATTATCATTTAACCGATGTGGAAAGCAACGGAAAGCTATAACTGCTATAATTCCCTAGTAAAACTGCGAAAGATAGCATGAAAATGCTATGATTCCAGTGAAGGACCTGCCCTAGGGCAGAACACTACAGAATAGATTGTACATCTCATGTCCGGATTAAATTCCAATATGTTGAGAAGGCATATGCGATACTGTTCTTAGCCATTCGTCCGTCGGATGGGGACAATTAGTCTGGCGATACCCTTGGTTTTCTAAGGAGTACACCTTGGCTATGTCCCGATACGGATTTCATCTTATTTCTTCTCTTCATCATCATCATCATCCATCTCATAAAACAAAGTTTGTCCATTCTGTCTAAATGTTCTTTCAATTGGTATTTGTGCTCTTCTAGTTTATTGAGTATTGAAAATATCTCCAGTTCATTTCTTATTGATTCGTTGTGTAATCTATCCATGCGTGTACATCCTTTTACGGATCTTAAAAATTTCATTTCAGTGGCTTGAATGTGTGAGATATATTTTTTTGTAAGTACCCAAGATTCAGATCCATATAAAAGAACAGGAACAGCCACAATTTTATAAAACCTGAGCTGAGTTTCTCTTCGAGTCTTTCAGAGGGTTCTTCTTATGGTGCCACACATCATTTGATATCGGTTTAATTTATTATGTATATCACAATCACAGCTATATGTTATATCTAAACCAAGATAGTTAAAGTGTGCTATCTGTTCTATTATTTCATTATTGATTACTATTTTTGCTCTGACTGGCACTTTGCCCTGAAAAGCCATAATTTCAGTTTTTGAAGTTGAGACTTTGAGATTATAATAGAGTCCTAATTGATTCAACATGTAAATGGCTCTTTGTAAATCATCCTCTGACTTCTGTATAATTACCAAATCGTCTGCATACATTAAAATATTCATACACATTTCCTTATTAATTTGTATTCCTATTGGACTTGATTTTTTCCATTTTCGTACAACCTCGTCAAAATATATATTAAACAATGTAAGGTGATAATGTACACCCTTGTCGAACTCCTTGATTTATTAAAATTTATTCTCTGGAATAATTATCTAAATTAAGGATAATTTTCGTGCCATTATAAAAACTTGTTATTCCTCCTATAACTTGAGCAGGGTACCCTCTTGCCTTCATTATTTCCCACAATTTTCTTCTTATCACCTTATCAAAGGCTTTTCCAAGATCAAAGAAAGCTAAATATGTGGGTAAATTGAATTCTCCTCTCTTTTCTATTATCCGTATCATAGTGAATATATAGTCAGAGCAGGGCCTTCCTTGTCTAAAACCGTTCTGTTCTTCTAAAAGCAATGCATCTGCTATTGGTTTTAACATATTAAGTAATATCACTCTATATATTTTATATACATAATTCAAAATACTGATTCCTCTATAATTACTTGTTTTATTTGTCTCATTTTTTAAAAATTGATGTAACATTTACAATGAGCCATATTTTAGAAATTTCTTTGTTTATCCAACACATATTAAAGATGTGTAATAATCTTAATATTAATAACAAACCTCCGTATTTCAAAAGTTCTGCATTTATGTTATCAGGCCCAGGTGAATTTCTGCATTTCAATTTTCTTTATAGAAGAAAATTAAAATAAAACAAAGTTATAAATACACAAATACTTAAACATACTATACTCCTCTCTACACACAATACACGTAGGCCTGTATATCGTATAGGCCTGTATATCGTCTACGAAAATTGCTTTATCGGACCAGATATTACATTGAAAATAGACCACATTAACATCATCTACTCGCCTACCGCGGTACCCAAAGGACGAGAAGTGTATTGGGTGGCTTTGAAATACGGACATATATAATAATGTACATTTATATAAAAAAGTACCGCTGTGGTCTCGAGGTAGAATATAATCTCAAGCACTACTGCTAGAACAATTTCAGTAGTTGTTTTTTATATAGATGTTGTTAAGCTACAGAAAATAATATATTTTCATTTTCGGTTAATTGACTTATGCTGCACCCTTGTATTTTTCATAAAAGGAAACAAAATTTATTTTATAATATTTATATATTTACAAGCTAAAGTAAAATTAACGATAAAGAATTCACTTTCTCCAGGATTACATTAACTACGACAAAGTTACACGATTAAATTTAACTATACAATATGTTAAGATATATTTACATACATTAAAGTTGCTATTTAATATTATTAGCATTAAGTTAAATTATAAACATGACCAACAGTTCACCACATAACGTATATTTACACTATTTGAAGATGTGGCTTCAAATTATTAGTATTGCTTAGCATTAAACAATGTGCTTTGTAAAGAATTACATTAACTTGGAGGAAGTTATACAATTAAACATATTTACACTCTAAATTTATGTATATATACATTAATTGAACTTACTATTTAAAATTATTAGCATTACGTTTACACACGAACACATCACAGTTCACACAGAATATATATTTACAATATTTGAATATGTTGCTTAAAATTGTGAGTATTGACCTGAAGAATGAACTAATCTATCAAAGACCTAATGCTAGTGATGATACAGATAAATCTGATATTATAATTAATTGCTTTCAGCATAATTACTGTCACAGAGAAAATGTATAATGTTGCCACATGTAAACTATTAAAAAAAGAACAAGATATTGCATATACTCTGCACTATTGTTGTAGAAGTATACGTATTATTGTGGAGAGTTTAGGCGTCTTTGTAATATTCTATCCATTATGTCACTGGAACTACAGAATTCTTCAGTAAGAATGCTCGTGAGTGGGAGAAAATACTGTGAGAAGCTCACACCTATACACCAATGTAGGAGCCATTTGATAGCATATGAAAGTTATTCTCCGAGAGTCCGGGAGCATATTGTGGGATATTTTCGCCTCTTCTCCCACTGGAGGATCCCGATTTTCTTCACGTTTCTCCCTCGGGAATCGGGGAAATTGTTGTGGGATGTTTTCGCCTCTTCTCCCACTGGAGGATCCCGATATTGTTGAAGTTTCTCCCTCGGGAGTCGGGGAAATGTTGTGGGATGTTTTCGCCTCTTCTTCCATTAGAGGATCCCGATTTTCTTCACGTTTCTCCCTCGGGAGTCGGGGAAAATGTTGTGGGATGTTTTCGCCTCTTCTCCCACTGGAGGATCCCGATATTTTCTAAGTTTCTCCCTCGGGAGTCGGGGAAAATGTTGTGGGATGTTTTCGCCTCTTCTCCCACTGGAGGATCCCGATATTGTTGAAGTTTCTCCCTCGGGAGTCGGGGAAAATGTTGTGGGATGTTTTCGCCTCTTCTCCCACTGGAGGATCCCGATATTTTTCATGTTTCTCCCTCGGGAGTCGGGGAAAATGTTGTGGGATGTTTTCGCCTCTTCTCCCACTGGAGGATCCCGATATTGTTGAAGTTTCTCCCTCGGGAGTCGGGGAAAATGTGGTGGGATGTTTTCGCCTCTTCTCCCACTGGAGGATCCCGATATTATTGAAGTTTCTCCCTCGGGAGTCGGGGAAAATGTTGTGGGATGTTTTCGCCTCTTCTCCCACTGGAGGATCCCGATATTGTTGAAGTTTCTCCCTCGGGAGTCGGGGAAAATGTTGTGGGATGTTTTCGCCTCTTCTCCCACTGGAGGATCCCGATATTGTTCAAGTTTCTCCCTCAGGAGTCGGGGAAATTGTTGTGGGATGTTTTCGCCTCTTCTCCCACTGGAGGATCCCGATATTATTGAAGTTTCTCCCTCGGGAGTCGGGGAAAATGTTGTGGGACGTTTTCGCCTCTTCTCCCACTGGAGGATCCCGATATTGTTGAAGTTTCTCCCTCGGGAGTCGGGGAAAATGTTGTGGGATGTTTTCGCCTCTTCTCCCACTGGAGGATCCCGATATTATTGAAGTTTCTCCCTCGGGAGTCGGGGAAAAATGTTTGTGGGACGTTTTCGCCTCTTCTCCCACTGGAGGATCCCGATATTGTTGAAGTTTCTCCCTCGGGAGTCGGGGAAAATGTTGTGGGATGTTTTCGCCTCTTCTCCCACTGGAGGATCCCGATATTGTTCAAGTTTCTCCCTCAGGAGTCGGGGAAAATGTTGTGGGATGTTTTTTGCCTCTTCCCCCACTGGAGGATCCCGATATTTTTCATGTTTCTCCCTCGGGAGTCGGGGAAAATGTTGTGGGATGTTTTCGCCTCTTCTCCCACTGGAGGATCCCGATATTGTTGAAGTTTCTCCCTCGGGAGTCGGGGAAAATGTTGTGGGATGTTTTCGCCTCTTCTCCCACTGGAGGATCCCGATATTATTGAAGTTTCTCCCTCGGGAGTCGGGGAAAAATGTTGTGGGACGTTTTCGCCTCTTCTCCCACTGGAGGATCCCGATATTGTTGAAGTTTCTCCCTCGGGAGTCGGGGAAAATGTTGTGGGATGTTTTCGCCTCTTCTCCCACTGGAGGATCCCGATATTATTGAAGTTTCTCCCTCGGGAGTCGGGGAAAATGTTGTGGGACGTTTTCGCCTCTTCTCTCACTGGATGATCCCGATATTGTTGAAGTTTCTCACTCGGGAGTCGGGGAAAATGTTGTGGGATGTTTTCGCCTCTTCTCCCACTGGAGGATCCCGATATTATTGAAGTTTCTCCCTCGGGAGTCGGGGAAAATGTTGTGGGATGTTTTCGCCTCTTCTCCCACTGGAGGATCCCGATATTGTTCATGTTTCTCCCTCGGGAGTCGGGGAAAATGTTGTGGGATGTTTTCGCCTCTTCTCCCACTGGAGGATCCCGATTTTCATAAAGTTTCTCCCTCGGGAGTCCGGAGAATAATGTGATTTTGTCGAATCTTGTCTCATGAAGGGTCCTATATTATTAATTTTGCTGTCTGGGTAGTAAATGTTATGGTATGTTTTCGCCTCTATTTTCCTCCGGATGGTCTCAAGATCCTACAAGTTGCTAGCTCGAGTATTAGCCGCGTGTGTTGTGGACGTCTCTTCTGCCGTTCGAGGATCTCGACTTAGTTATCTCTAGGTTGTCGAGGATAAATTTGTATGACTATTTCGTCTCTGTTTCCACTTATAATTTCTCCCTCAGTAGTCAGAACAAAATTTTTCGCTCTTCTCCCCCTGGAGGATCGCGATTACATTATTGTTTCTCCCTCAGGAGTCGGGGAAAATGTTTTATGATGTTTTCGTCTCTTCTCCCACTGGAGGATCCTGATTTTCATAACGTTTTTCCCTCGGGAGTCGGGGAAAATATATTGTGGGATGTTTTCGCCTCTTCTCACACTGGAGGATCCCGATTTTCATCAAGTTTCTCCCTCGGTAGTCGGGGAAAATATTGTGGGTTGTTTTCTCCTCTTCTCCCACTGGAGGATCCCGAATTTTCTTCAAGTTTCTCCCTCGGGAGTTGGGGAGGGGAAAATGTTGGATTTTTTCGCCTCTTCTCCCACTGGAGGATCCTGATATTGTTCAAGTTTCTCCCTCGGGAGTTGGGGAATATGGTGTGGGATTTTTTGTCTCTTCTCGCACTGGAGATCCCGATTTTCTTCACGTTTCTCCCTCGGGAGTCGGGGAAAATATTGTGGGATGTTTTCGCCTCTTCTCCCACTGGAGGGTCCTGATATTCTTCGAGTTTCTCCCTCGGGAGTCGGGAAAAATGCTGTGTGATTTTGTCGTATCTTGTCTCATGAAGGATCCTATATTATTTAAATTGCTGTCTGGGTAGTGAATGTTATGGTAGGCCCTATGTTTTTCGTCTCTATTTTCCATCGGATGGATGATCTCAATATTCTACAAGTTGCTCTCTCGAGTGTTGGAGGCGTGTGTTGTGGATGCCTCTCCTGCTGTTCGAGGTTCTCGATATGGTTCTCTCTAGGTTGTCAAGGATCAATTTGTATGACTATTTCGTATCTTTCTCCACTTATAATTTCTTCCTCAGTAGTCAGAACGACATTAATACAATTATTATGTATCATTTACTTCGGATTGCTATTTTACTGAATTAAATAAATAATTAGTCTTCTATATTACTTGTGCTTTAATTTGTATTGCTTTATTTATAATTATGAGCTTCATTTTTGGTTTATAATATCCTTATTTTTCTTTTCTTTTTATTTATATTCTTGCTGTATTTAAACACACTTTTTTCCTTGTTGAAAATGTTCACTTTATAATTGTGTAGCTTACTAAAATTTGACTTTTTCAATTTCCACAGGTTAAGAATCATTTGTTTATTTCAGTAATTTACTCACTCCATTCCCTACATCACATATTACCTACTCTATTCTCATTTTATTCTAATAAATTATCTTTAATACAAGACGGTCAATTTCAACTATTTAATTGCTCTTTGATTTTGCACCGTTAATGTTTTCCTTTTGTTGATAATATTAATTTTTTATATTATTTACTAGAATTATTTTTTTTTTATTTCACAGTTCACAGTTTGCTTAGAATTGGTTTATTGTAGGAATTTACACTCTAGTTTTATTTGAGTAAATATGTATTTGGCCTATATTCTCTATGCTCAGTTATTTTGTACAATCATTTTTATTGGCTTTTGTTTATTACTATAACTTACACTCTCTGAAGTAAATATACATATGTGGCTTACATTCTCTATATTCAGTCATTATAATATGTCTGTTTTAACTTATGGCTGTAGAAATTGTCCATTCCATTTCTTCTGATTTCATTTATTTACGCAGAATTTGGAGAAATATTTATAACTAGTAATTGATATAATTTATTTTCAATTTAAGAGTGCAGTTTCATAGCAATTGTGTTACAATAAGTTAGCATACAATTAACAATTCATATTATTATCTAAATACAATTTATTGTCGTGTGGTTTGTTATATTGTAACTATAATCTGCCCAGCCTGAAAAACACACTTGAGGAAAACAAATGGACAGGAAATCCCCAAAAATACATGACTGCTACAGTTACTGAGATTCGTTCAAGCACAGTTCAGCGGAAGCGAAAAAATACATAATGTATTCTATTAATATAATTATGTACTTGAAGCTATTTATGTTAACCATTGTTGATCAAAATGCAGTATACACATACACCTTTCTTCGAAGGTCGGAGAATAATTAAAAATTCGCATTTGTTTGAAACTGATCGATTCTTGAGAGGAAGTTGAATGTCAGTTACAAATATGGCGACTATCGTTAAGTTTATGGTAACTTAACTCGGTGATAAAATGTGTAATCAAAATTATAAGAAGCACCTTAAGGGGAAATTGTTAAAGTGTGGTGAAAAACAAATGGTGTTATATGTATTTTGTAAGTTTATGAGGCATAATCCTGGCAGTACTGTAGGGAACGGTATAGTTTAATGAACTGCCGAATATACTGGTGTGTCGGAAAGTAGTGTTGTGCGTCCCACATAAGACTGGGCCTGGCAGACAACATGCACGCTCCCGCGTATATATAATCGGGTATTATATTATATACTAGCTAATACCCGACGTGCGCTGCTACGCCTAAATAAATGTTAATGCGTTTTTACCACCAGCCGTGCGCTGTTATACTTGCACGGGAATCTGCTTACCCCGATCTTCTTGTCACCAATGAAAGACAATAATGGCTATTGTGAGTTATCCGTAGAAGATAAACATATGCTGTCGCGGACATTTATGTAGAGTTTTTTTGAGATGGATTCAATTCTGTGTACATTAATTTGGTGTACTTGTTATGGTTTAGGCAGCGTAAGCCATTTAAGCGTCAAAATAGGGACTTTATTTCACGTTTTTCACTACAAAGGATGATTTTTTAGGGGTGAAGGAGTTGAATATCGGAACTCTCTTATAGCCTATGTTCATCCCACGAATCTCCTGAACATTTTGCAAAAAATAACTTTAAAATCGGTTCAACGGTATGTCCGCGCATAGAATACGAACAAACAAACAAAACACTGAGTTATATATATATATATATAAATCAGTGTTTATATATATACACACACACACACACACACACACACACACACACACACACACACACTAGCGGATCCTGAAGACGTTGTCCTGCCCGAACGTTCAATTCTCGTGTCATGGCCGGACGATAAAAATATAAGTTACTTTTTTACCATAAAATTCTCTAATCAAGACATAATTAGATATTAAATAAGTTCGCAAGAAAACTCTTCACTCACATCTGTTGTAGCTCAAGAATCGTGCATGATGACGTCACATTGTTTTCGCACGGAATATGTCGATAATGCAGATGACTACACATCTGAAATAAAAAAAAATTCTATAACCCGATAGAGCGCTAACAACCAAGTCCAATAGTGAATCTAAATCATCTAGGGACTCACTCAAACACACACAACCATTTCCACTAAAATCGGTTCAGTCATTTAGGCAAATTTTAATTTCGGGTTTCAAGTAAACCTCCACTTCTAATTGTCTGATATCGCTCATTTTTGTATAATACTTATCTCTGTTTATTTTAATATGATACACTTAGTTTTTTGTGAATCTTCGAAAAATGTGACCGCTAGAGTGATTTTTAAATTTTCACTTCAGGTAAGCTCCTATACTTAATGAATGGTTTTAGAGAGTAAAATTGTGAATCTAAACCATCGAGAGACCCAATCATACACAAAAAAATTCATCAAAGTCTATCCAGTCGTTTAGGAGTTCAGTGACAAACAGACGTACAGAAGAATTTTATATATATATATATATATATATATATATAGTTAGTCGGTAGCGTGCTGCCTTGTCACGCAGCGGGCCCGCGTTCGATCCCCGGTCGGGGCAGTTTTTCTGGGTGAGGTTTTTATCGGGATTTTTCTTCACCTGTAAGACAAA
This sequence comes from Diploptera punctata, assembly GCA_030220185.1. NCBI lineage: Eukaryota > Metazoa > Arthropoda > Insecta > Blattodea > Blaberidae > Diploptera > Diploptera punctata. The sequence continues at coordinate 2,204,000 of JASPKZ010005705.1, forward strand.
TGTCAGGAAAACTTCAAGGCCCAAACGGTCCCCGAAATTACATGGTCATCATCATCATCATCATCATCATCATCCTTCATCGGTGTGGAAAGCAACGGGAAGCTACCACACCTACAATTCCCTAGTAAAGTTGCAAGCATAGCATGAAAATGCTATTGCAGTGAAGGACCTGCCTTCGGGCAGAATTACTATGGATGGATATATATATATTCTATAATAATTCTGCCCCAGGGCAGGCTTTGCAGCTTTACTAGGGTAGCTTCCCTTTGCTTTCCACACCGGTGAAGGATGATAAGAATGATGATGACGGCCGGATGATTTTCGGGAACAGTCGGGCCCTAAGCTTCCTAACATTTGTCTTACAGGTGAGGAAAAACCCCGAAAATATCTCACCCATGATCCTGTCCCGATGGTAATAGAACTCGGGCCAGCTGCGTGACAAGGCAGCACGCTACCTCGAGACCACAGCGGTGGACTACATATATATATATTTTACTTATTTATTTATTTTTATTTATTTATTTCGAAACCAGTAGACTATCATTTGCACTATAATCCCTGAAAATTTACTTACAGGCGCGAAATGAGACGTTTTCTCAACTTTCTGATCATGTTCCCAACCATTATGTCGTCTATCAGCATTAATTTGATCAGTAATATATAACACAAATCAATTATATTTACACGATATCTCATATGATCTCACAATAATAAAGCACAGTCAAATGTCTTCTAAATTGCGAAACCAGAAGGCCAACTTACGTAATGTGCGCACGCTACCAATTTAACTCAAGGTAAATTATTTTAATCAGCTAAACAATTATTGTAAGAGAGTTCCTTTTCCTGATATTAAAATAATCATATCTGTACCGCTTTAAAATATTTTAATAATATTCATATTGTTACATTTTAGAAAGTCGTCTCGCTGCATATTAGCCTAATAAGAGTCAATTATTGGTTAACTTCGTTTGATTCATGTTTAATGCAATGTCAGTGCCACCAACATATTTCCAACATATAGACTTTATATTCAACACCACCAAATGGAACATGACATATGCGTTATTTTATTACATTTTTCTTTTACCGATCGAGTTAGCTCAAGTGATAACGTTTGAGACTCGTATTCGGAAAGTCCCGGGTACAAATCCAGGTGCCGACCAACGTGAGACTTTTTTCCGGCTTTTAATCAATCGTCGAGGCAAATGTTGGCTTGGAATTTCATTATCAGGACCCAATTCATCATATTCACAATTTTATATCTTTCTTTGGCTCAATTTAATATTTCACGTATAGGTACTTTTACATACCCCATGCCACTCTGGCCTTAGTAAGGACACGGCTTGCGGGAGAGGAATATTCTTACTAACTTTGAAGATGAGATACATATATTAGGAAAATGTAATGATTTAGAATATTGGAGACGTCAGTTATTACCGGAAAGATTTCTAAATTAAAATCCGGAAAGATTGGCATGTTACGAGTTATTGGTAAATCCAGAAAATTGGATAAACCTCGGTAAATTTCTGGACAAAACGCGGAAAATAAGGACAACACTCATTCATGAATAAATATATGTTATCAAAATGCAATACCATTAATTCTTAACAATTATATATAAATTAATTAGTGTATAATGCTATTGTGTTATTAGTTAATTGTAATATTATTGTGTTTTCTTTATGTAATTGTAATGTTAATGTTTTTTTAGTGTATAATGCTATTGTGTTATTATTTAATTGTAATATCATTGTGTTTTCTTTATGTAATTGTAATGTTATTGCTTTTTTTGTTGTTTATTTTTCTTTACACTAGTACCAATTATTACTTTATTGTAACGGACTGTCAACAGCACGTACGGCTTACTGCCCGTGCGACCCATATTTGTAAATAATATTGTAAATACCTTACTTTTTGTCTAATAAAGTCCTACTACTTTTATTTTGAGGGCCTCTCCACTTTTCAGCGGTTACCCTGTATTCCCATTCGCCATTCTTGCCGATCACGCCATTCGTCCTCCTCCAGACCTCGGTCGTTCATCAATCTATGGATCTCCTCTCTAAGTTGTTCTTGGCCTGCCCCGTTTCCTTCTACGAGAAGGTGACCATTCCAAAAGAGTTTTGGACCACCTATCATCCTCCATTCTCCTGACATGGCCATACCACTGAAGAGCTCGTCTTTCGATCCTTTCCACAACTGTCTCCTCCATATCCATCATCTGCCTCACTTCTTCATTTCTTCTTCTTTCCATCCTGGACACCCTGGCACTGCGTCTTATTCCATCCATCTCCACTGCCAAGATCTTAGTTTTTTGTCCCTCTACCAAAGTCCATCCCTCAGCACCATAAGTCATTATGCTTTCCACAACAGACTTCAAAATCCTCTTCTTCGTGTGGTTTGACATGGTCCTACTCCACAGTACTCCAATCAACATTTTTATGGCTCTTCGTGCTTGTACTAACCTGCTATCTACTTCAGCTTTACAACTCCCTGATTCATCAATAAGTGATCCCAAATATTTAAATTTTTAACAGCTCTGAGGAATATTCACAATTTCATATTATATAAATAAAATTACATGGAAATTAAATACATAATATATGACGTAGATGTTAACTATGTATTTAAATAAAAAAGTTCCGATATTCACGAAAATCGCCTATATAAAAAGACTCTGTACTACTTTGTGAAGTTTTCGACTTTGACTCCACTATAACAAAAGAAGAAATCACTCTATTAAGATTACTCCATTTTTTTTTTAGTTTTTTGGTACTTTGTTTTCACATAACAATGCAGGAGGAAGACGGAGGAAACGACGAAACAAAAGATGGATGGACGGAATTAAGGAAGACATTTCAGAGACTGAAGAATTGTACAATGGGAATTAAGAATAGAGGAAAATGGAAGGCTCTTGTGAGGGATCCCAAGGTTCACTTTGGATCCTACAACTATGGAGAAATATTTTATTTAACAGCGCTCTTTATCGGTTTATGTCAATAGCGTTGAAATTAAAGTCTGAGAGTGAAAGGCCCGACTAATTTTGCTCCGAGGCCCTTTATATCATAAATTACTAGCTCTATGGAACCCGTAGGTTTATGGCCACGAGGACATAAGCTCTCCATACACCCCTATCCTTAGCTAATGTTTTCCAATCATCTCCTGTATAATCTACTTCCCTCAAATCATAGTTAAATGTTATTCTCCCACCTCGTTCTTGGTATACCAACTGGGCGTTTTCCCATTGGTTTTCCTATAAGAAGCTTCCATACCTCTCTTGTCATTCACCATTCGTGCTGTACGTTCTGCCTATCGCAGTCTATTTATTTATTTATTTACTTTACTTTACTTTACCTGGTGGAGTCTATGAGACCTCACAGTTACAATTTGATTTTTTTTTAATGTATTTACAAAATGTATTTCATCAATTTTGAAAATTCATTGTCTGTATCACTTTGTCCTTGAGGCAATCCTCTAATAAGGAAAGTTGTATATAATAAAAATTGTATCATGCTTGAGTTTATTTTACGTACCATAAATCTATAATATAGGACCCGTGGATGTTCTTCCCCTTCCAAATGAAGCCAGGATCGTAATTTATACCCTCTTAAAAATACATTGATCCGACCGGGTGTAAACCAGCGAGCCTCAGAAACTAGAGTCTGCAATGGTAACCACTTAACCACCTAGACCGACATGTGTCTTGTGTTAATGTATAAGCCTATTCACTGACACTAACTTAACACAATCGCCTCGAAAGACGAGTTCTGTCCATGTCTTTTTCATGGTTGTTAAATTCGTGAAATCCGACTCCGATAAATTTCTGGAATATTTCACATGCGCCTCAATAAAACGTCATATAGTTAACATTTATAACAAGTACAAAAATGTAGCTTGATTTTCAACCTCTTTCCTTCAATTTAAGAGTTTAGAAATTAGAAAACAATTATGATAATTCCTTTCCGGTTTGAAAAAAAAAATTGTCAGACATTTAAATCTGAAGTAAATGGCTTGTATTATTCGTAGGGAAAAACAAAAGGAATGTGAAGAAGAGAAAGATAAAAACATACCGTAATATAAAGAGTGTAAAAATATATAAAAAGAGCAAAAATGAGAATATAATGTGAGAAAATAAAAAGGGGGAAATTTATAAAAAGAGGAAAAAAGTAAAAAGGGAAATATATATATATGTTATATTGTAGATTTTTGCGGATATACGTATGATTAAGAAAGTTTTCTTGAGTTTTCCGAGTCATGGATTCAAGGTCGGCCTCTGGCCGCTGATCCCGAAGTTTCGGCATGACCCCACATGCCATCATCAAAACAATATATATATATATATCTCGCTGTGGTTTCGAGGTAGCGTGCTGCCTTGTCACGCAGCGGGCCCGGGTTCGATCCCCGGTCGGGGCAGTTTTTCTGGGTGAGGTTTTTATAGGGTTTTTTTCTGACCTGTAAGACAAATGTCAGGAAAACTTTAAGGTCAAAACGGTCCCCGAAATAATATGACCATCATCATCACCCTTATCATTATCATCACCCTTATCATTATCCTCATCATCTTTCACCGGTATGGAAAGTAACGGGAAGCTACCACACCTACAATTCCCTAGTAAAGCTGCAGGCATAGCATGAAAATGCTACGATTGCACTGAAGGACCTGCCTTCGGGCACAATTACTATGGATGGATATATATATATGATGAGAATACAAAGAGAGGAAAAAAGGGTAATATAATAAGGAAAAAAGAGAGAACATAAAATAGGAAAAGTGGGAATAGGAGAGAAAGAGAAAAATAATATAAGTAGAGAAAAGGAGGAGTGGAGATAAAACAAGAAGAAAATAGAAGAGAAAAAGAAAAACGAAGAGAAAGAAAAACAATGAAGAAAAGAAAAAAAATGAGGTAAAATAAAAATGGAAAATGGGAAGAAAATAAAAAAAACGAACTTTCACCAGTGTTAGTGTTCCCATCTTGTTGAAAAAGCAACATTATTTTTTCAAAGATTGGATGGAGCATCCTCCCCTTTCTGGGAGGTCAAATCAGACCAGTTTTGACTATTCTCTTGTGCAGTAATTATAAAAAAAAACTCCAAGTGTAGGGTGACATGTGGTCAGTATGGTGATTGTTAAATCCTTAGATAATTTTTAGAATGAAAATGTAATGTTTTATTATGAACTATATAAAGATTTAAGAAAAATAAATTGAATTAAACCGCTAAGTAATACATTAACAGCTTTCACTTGATCAACATAAATAGTCAAAATTCTTACGATGTGCAATATATTTATATTCCACTCTCTTTTAAGTGAAAGTGGCCGTAAAATCACGTGAAAATTTCATTTCTCACCCTTGATTGTCAAACAATTCTCCTGAAGGGCGTTTACTTCGAGTAACATGAAGTTATTTCAGACGGTGAAGGAGTCGACGACAGCTGGCTGATGTTCAGATTTATTTTAAACACGTCAGCGAAAGCAGTGTTCACTATCAGCTGATGCAAAAAATTACTGCATTTCCCACATCAATAACTAGCAATACTATACGAAAAAACTTCAAGTCCTATAATCTATAAAACAAGGAGCGCTCAAACTTCTTGTCCACTCTGCATATAGCTATAGAAACATTCACACTTAGTTACCTAAAAATAGTGCCGTAAATATAGTAGACTAGGCTTTTATATAATCCGTTGCTTAAGTTAGGCGCATGTTATTAACTATTTCGTAACCTGACATCGAAGGAATGTTTACTTAAATAGAATTCCAAATATTTATTCTTCTTCTTCCTTCCAAGTATTAGGCCAAGGCCTGTTACGATCCTATAGAAAATTTTCCCTCCAGCGTTTCATAGGACGGCCCAGTGATCTTCGTCCTCTTGGTATATAATTATAAACAGCTTTGGGGATCCGATTTGAACTCATTCTTTCAAGATGGTGTTTCCAATTTAGTTGGTACTGTTTAATATATTCCAAAATTGGCGTAGCCTTCATTTCTTTTAAGATATTGGTGTTCCTTTTCCGATCCCATCTGGTGTAACCCGCTGTTCTGCGCATGAATCTCATTTCACAAGCCGTTATTCTGCTTTCATGTTGTCTTTTTAGTGTCCATGCTTCACTACCATAGGTCAACACTGGTCTAGCAAAGTGTTATATAAACTTTCTGGTGTTTTTTATACAAGGGATGGTTTCATAACTTGATTAATAATTCCCAAACTTTTATTATAACTAGCAATTTTTTCAGGGATATCCATTTCATCCCAGATAGAGAGATAATATCCAAGATTATCTCTCTATCTGGGATGAAAAGGATATAAATATCTTAAAATATAGCTAAATTTAAACAAAATTAATATTTAAAATAATAATACCATAATTCAGAGCATTTTAACATATGGTGCTGAAGTCTGGCAAATTCCTACCAGGGAAATGAAAAGAATTTTAAGTACTGAAATGGATGTTTTAAGAAAATCAGCTGGAAAAATCTAGAATGGATAGAATACGAAATAAAGAAATAAGGGAAATTATGGGTGTACAAGAGGAGCCGGACATCATAGACATTATAGAAAAGAAAAGATTGCAGTGGTATGGTCATGTCAAAAGAATGCCAAAGCAAAGATTGCCAAAAATTGTTATGGAATGGATCCCAATGGAAAGGAGGAAGAGAGGAAGACCGAAGAAAACTTGGATAGAAGGGGTACAAGCAGCTATGAATATCATAGGAATGGAGGAAGATCAATGGATGGACAGAGAGGAATGGCGTTTGGTTTCCGGAAGACGGCGGCAGCTGCCATGATACCGGATGATGATGATGAATAATGTAAGTTCGTAAAGACTCCAAATTATATTTCGACGATAGAAACAATATTGTAGAAAGATTTCATCATCCTTTAAGTGGTGAAGCAGGTGTACTCCACGATACCAACTGTCAAGCTGTCGTTTCCCTTACAATGGTTCATTAAATAAACACGATGGAAGAACTGACGTAATTATTGCATATCTTCATCTTAGCTCTGGATAAATATTCATAAGTAGTGCCACGAGTGATTTCCAATTTATCTAGAGGATTTGGACCTCAAGAGTGGCATTTGTTAGGACTATTTAAGGAATTAAACTGTTTACTCACAAATCATTATTTAAATATAGTTATTTTAAAATATTTATATATTTAATGTAAACGGCGATGTTTGAAAACAAATGAGAAATGTTTGGTTATGTTTCATTTGTTCATCACTGCAACTTGATCATACCATTTATTGCAAAATAGGATCGAAATATTTTAAGAATGCACCTAGTGGAGAAAAAATGAAACATTAAAAAAACTGTATTTAAGGTCTATATATAACCAACATTATAGGCCTCTATTATTATAACCAACATTATAGGTTATTAATTCATTTTTTTCGAGAAAAAAAAACTCAGTAAAATCAACATTTAAAAACACAATTATCAAATGTATAGGTTGAAGGAATCTGTTCATTATTTGCTATATTCATCATATTTGTTAGCGAGTCACTCATTGCAGAATAATGCTCTGACCTGTTCATAATCTTAAAAAGAAGGAGCTTTCTTTATTTTGGTAATCAAAATTCGATAATTATAGAGGCGAAACACAACTTGCGATTGGTTGTAAAACAAAATTCATTGAAACGCGATTGGTTATTGACTCCCATTTGGGGCATGAGTTAAATAGTCTATAAAATTCGATACGTTATGCAAAATTAATAACATTTTGTAGGACATTGGTTTTTTATAATTTATGTTTATTGGTAATACAGCGGGCCTGGGTTCGATCCCAGGTCGGACAAGTTTTCTGGACGACGTTTTTCGGCATTTATCTTCATCTGTAATAATGTCAGGAAAGTATAAGTGTTAAATAGTCCCCGAACATCATCTCGCCATCATAATCATCTCTATCATATTCGCCTTGTTTAATATGAATTTATGAGTGAATAATGTGTCTTGCCTTAAATGTTACTGTTATGTCTGAGGTGGAGAGGATCCCTCCATACACTTATATGGTCAAAAAAAGTGTATGTCATCCAGAGTTAAAATCCTCTCCTTACAGGTTATTTCCTCCTAAGTTCAGGGTAGCGTGAAACAAGAGAAAGTGCCTGCAAATGGAGAGAGCTTAAACTAAGAAAATAAAGAAAAAATGTTTACGGGAAGCTATCAGTGGAAAAATATAATGATTTAAAATGTTTTGTAATGCCACTAATTGAATTATACTAAAGTCATATTTCTTATAGTTTAATAATTTCATTTTTACCACTACTCGTGATTAAATTTATATTCCACTAGCTAATACCCGGCGTGCGCTGCTACACCTAAATAAATTGTGTGTTTTGCATTTAATTGAATAAGTAAAAGAAAAAATAAATATAAATTTATATCGTTATTATTTTTAGATACCCCGTGCTGATTACTCGGCATTGCCCGGGAGTCTACGCATCCCGATGTATTTGGCAAAAATGAGCTGAAAGACAAAATTCGTTATTTTGAGTTATCCATAAAAGAATACCCACCGTGCGCTGCTAAGATTGCCCGGAAATCTACTTATCCCGATCTTCTTGGCATCAATGAAAAGACAAAAATGGTTATTGTGAGTTATCCTTAAAAGATAAACATATGCTGTCGCGGACTTTTCTGTAAAATTTTTGAGATATTCAATTCTGTATACAATAATTTTGTGTATTTTGTTATTGTTTAGGCAGCGTAAGCTATTTAAGTTCACAGAAGGCGACGTTTTTTCATTACAGAAGGTGATTTTTAAAGTGAAGGGCTTGAACATTAAAACTCTCTTATAACCTATAACCTATAACCTTCCCGGGAAAATCCTGAACATTTTTCAAAAAGCCCCATGGCAATCGGATGAATGGTATGGCAGCACATGCTTGCCCGGGAATCTAGGCCTACTTATCCCGATCTCCTTGGCACCAATGAAAGGCAAAAATGGATATTGTGTGTTATCTGTAAAAGATAAACATATGCTGTCGCGGACTATTTTGTAGAGTTCTTTTGAGATATTCAATTCTGTGTATATTAATTTTGTGTATTTGTTATGGTTTAGATAGCGTAAGCCATTTAAGGGTAAAAAAGGAGGTTTTTCACCACAAAGGATGTTTTTTAAGGGTGTAGGAGTTGAGTATATCAACTCTAATAGCCTATGTTCATCTCGGGAATCTCCTGAACATTTTGCAAAAACCCATTACAGTCGGATCAACGGTATGGCCGCGCATAAAGTACGAACAAACAAACAAACATTCATTTTATATATTAGATTATAAAAAATTCAGTTTTTTAATTTAAAATGGATTAATACTAAATTATTTTTTGAAAATGTTTCAAATACATAATTAAAAAATCGAGTTCCCCCCGAAAAAAAAAACATGACAATCATAATCAATTTATAGCTTATTTCTTTCACACGTTGTGTGGTTTTAATTTATCTAATTACTATGAAACGTACGTTACAGGAAATGTTGCAAGATAGCGACATCGAAGGTCAAAAACAAATAAATGTATTCTAGATTAAAATGAAGCATGTTTTATTCAGATGTAGCAAAAATATTTAAGAAATCTTAATGAAACGCTGAAAGAATAAGATGGCTCCAGATTGAGAAACTCTGCTATAACGACGGGGAGGGGGAGGCCCAAAAATTCTGCCAACTCTGTAAATGACGTGAATGTCAGCCCAGTAGGCGGGTGGTTGGTCAAGGACTTTCTTAGGCCTGTCGCGCTATGGATTTTTATTATACTTTCAGGATCTTGTCAAGTCAAATGTTAGAATAATAGTTAATTTTAATTATTTAGGGTCAGTTTCACCAACAGAGGTAACTGTACTACAACAGTTTCCCTCCTATATAATACATACCTTAAACTCGGTTCTCTATGCCTTAAAGTGGCGTAATACAGTTACGGTGAAACCGACCCTTAGTCCCGCGTCATAGCCAAATGATTTAAGGCACGATTCCTTTGTGCAGAGATACGTGGTAGAATTTGGGTGGCTACATAAGTAGCGGCTCTAGGTTGAGAAGACGCTATAACGGCTGGAGGACCCGACATACCTGACCCATGCCATCCCTATACTGAATACATGATTAAAACATGTGGATGTGAGGCCAGCAGCCGAATGGTAGGTTTTGATTAATTATTTATCTATTTACTTATTTGTATATGTATCTATTTATCCGTGTATCTACTTATCCATATATTTATCTATTTATATATCTATTAATCCATTTATCTATTTATTTTATGTATCTATTATTATTTATTTGTCCACCGCTGTGGTCTCGAGGTAGCGTGCTGCCTTATCACACAGCGGGCCCGAAGTTCGATCCCCGGTTGGGGCAGTTTTTCTGGGTGAGGTTTTTATCGGGGTTTTTTCCTCACCTGTAAGACAAATGTCAGGAAAACTTTAAGGCCCATACGGTTCCCGAAATCATATGACCACCGTCATCATCCTTATCATTATCATCATCACCATCCTTCACCGGTGTGGAAAGCAACGGGAAGCTACCACACCTACAATTCCCTAGTAAAGCTGCAAGCGTAGCATGAAAATGCTATTATTGCAGCGAAAGACCTGCCCTCGGGCAGAATTACTATGGATGGGGGATTATTTATTTATTGTTTATTTAATTATTGATTATTCATTTGTTTACTTGTGGTGAAGGAATTTCTATTTTTTTTTTTGCTTTATTTGAACCAATATTGAATTTAAATCTACCTTAATATACAAGGAGATATTTAAGTTATGCAAGTATCGAATAAACGAGCGTTCGATAACATATTCCTGCTGACGTCACGAAATGACAAGTCACCCCTTAAATTATTCTAACATGTGATGAAGGTAATCTTACTATACAACGTGGATCTAGAATTTCCAGTACATAACCTGTTTTACACAAATTACTCTTAATTGTACAATCTGAAAAGGTAGTTTTTTAGACATCTAATTTTACATAGTGTTTACTGCATGCGTAATAAGACTCTTCTGCTGTAGAAAAACATTTCAAATGCTATATTTACTTCACAAAGAATTTTAAGTGTAACTTAAAGCACTGAAATTGCGTCACAAAGCCGTAAGTGTATTATACACAACACGTGTACCACAAGTTATACATTTTTATATTCGTAAAAAAATATTATAGGATTTTCAAATATTCTGAACTAGCTAATACTCGGCGTGCGCTGCTACGCCTAAATAAATTAAATATTGAGTGGTAATTAATTATATGGTATATGGTATACACTGCGACGAACCAAACATGGCGGTTGCTAGAGTAAATTTTTAATTTAAAATTTCAGATAAACCCCCACTTCTAATGATCGGATTTCGCTGATTTTTGGATAATGCATATTCCGAATTTTGTTTTGAAACATCGAAAATTGCGATCACTAAAGCGGTTTTTAAATTTTCGTTTCAGGTGAACTCCTACACCTAATGATTTCAGAACATAATAGGTAACGGCTAAACACTCGCCGCATCTGAAACCCTGTATATACAAATTTTCAGGATGATCGGGTGAACGGTTTAGATGTCTATAAAGGACAGACAGACCGACATATATTAGTTTATATATATATATATATATATATATATATATATATATATATAGGTAGGTAGTTAGGTAGGAGGTTAAGTCTCCCATCTTTGTAGACAATTGGTAGAAGATGTCAGCCCGGAGTGACGGCCGCCTTTACCCCCAGAACAAGCGTCGGTTACTCATTTCTGTTGGAGGCTCGATCTATATGAATGATTTTGATGGACAGATTATATTCGGGAATTCGATGGTCATTTCGGCTGTGCTGGCTGTAGCATTATTACCGCATATACTAATTAATTATTGCACTGTTAGCCAATAGCATAGAATCCATATATATATATATATATATATATATATATATATATATTAAAGTATTGAATTAACAATCAGAATATATTTATATTACATTATGAAGGGAAATTGCGTACTGGACACTCTAATATATATAATAATAATTACATGTGGATATTCAAGTTGAAACAGGCAGGGGCGTTGAGTTTGGATAATATTACTCACCATCCCCCAGTCTAATACAGGGGCGTCGAGTCAAGATAAGATTACTCTCCATCCCCTAGTTGAATACAGTAAGATAACATGGCTGGTAAATTCCAGTCTTCATACGTAACTTTAGAAGAGATATGTCCTTATTTGGAAATGAGGGTGATACATTCCAACTCAGCCTCCATGACACGCCCGCTTATCAGAGGGTTTATAACGGCTGATGCCCTTGGCATCAGGGCTTATTCTTCATGGTTCCGACCTCGTCTCTATGACAGTTAGAGAGACAATATTGTAACTTTTTAATTACCGTCTTTAATAAATATATTAAATCAAGTTGTGCATTCACTGGAGTTCTCGGACTCACAACGAATCCTACCTTCAAATTGTCTGATCTACCCGAGGGCCAGGTCACGACACGGCCTTAAAGTTTCCTAACATTTGTCTTACAGGTGACTAAAACCCCAGATAAAATCCGACCCAGGAAACTTTTCCCGAGCGGCGATCGAACTCGGGCCCGCTGCGTACGTGCTAATAACGTTACCCCGTGGTCCAGCGGTGATTCTATTGTATTTATTTTATATAAATTTAAGTTAACTTCAAACTAACTTGAATGTACTGACATCATATTCATCATATATTGCATTATTGATTGGCAATCAAATGGGTGATAACTGATAACGTAACAGGTTTTTTTTACACAATGGTGAGATAAAATATAAATGTGAAGCGATGTCTGGCGTTTTCTTGATGAGCTGAAATGCATTTAACATTACATTGTAACATTTATTTATTACTTTCTTATTTTTATTTTATTTTATTTATTTATTTTTGTTATTAACTGATTCTATGTAAATACAGTATGTGAACACTGAATTTCACACAACATAAAGGCTATCCGTTCTTAAAGCGATACTCGTCAAAACAAAGCCATGTGAACTGCTCGCTTTTCATTGGTTATGGACACCGACGTACGATGTAGAACCAATAAGTACGCAAAAAAGTAGATCCTTTCATTAAGTTAAAAAATATTCTCTGAATATACTTGTTATTCTTCGTGAATGAAAATAATATTCAAAACATAGAAGATATTCTAAAATATACCTATTCAATAATTACAACATAAAATCGTTTATTACATATGGATGATGCATTTGAGTGATGCACAGTCGATTCTAATGCAACAAAATGGGTGAAGCTGTCTAGTCTTCTGTTGCTGTGTCACCATCTAAAATTTTAAAACGCAAGTCTGGCAAAGCTTTGGCTATTGTATATCCGGCTTAACTTGGCAAAGAGAGAGATGGAGATGTAAGGGTAGATCCCTTGACCGCTTTCACCCAGATACAGAAGAAAGAACCCACCCTGTTGTCAGTTTTCGTCTTCCCCCTTTCCCCTATTAACATCTGGTGAAGGGACACCGTCAACACTGGTGCGAGTGAGAGAGGTGAGCGAGCACAGATGTCTCTTTCTACAAATTTCTTGCAAAGTTAAGCCAGATATACTATAGAGCTCCTATTTTAAATGTATTTCATAAGTTCAGTGAAAAATCTCACTAGCTTTCTTGTAATCTGCCCCATTCAATGATCACATGACTTATATACATCACATGTGCTCTCTGTCAATGTGAAAGTAATTGTGGCGCGAAGGGAGGAAGGATACAATTGGCGTTTGTTTATGTTAGGATCACTCTAAGAGCTGATATGGTATAAGATAGGATAGTGTGCACTAGGACAGGTCTTCCACTGCAATCACAGCATTCCGTTGCTTTCCACACCGGTGAAAGACGATGATGATGGCCAGATGGTGTTTGGGGACATTTGTCTTGCAGGTGAGGAAAAACTCCGAAAAATCTCACTCAGAAAGCTTGTCCCAACCGGGAATCGAACACGGGCCCGCTGCGTGAGAAGGCAAAACGCTACCTCGAGACCACAGAAGTTCACTCATAAAACATGGTGAGCTTAATAAGAATGTTAAACATAGTTACCAGACGTGACGGATAAAATTACAGCTGAAGTGGATGTAAGTAGATCTCTGCATTAAATGTACTCTTTTCGCGAATTCCGAAGGAATGTAGGTATTGCGTTTTTTTTTTTTGCAATTTTTCATCGGTTCTACTTATCACGAGAAATATTTTCTGTCAATGAAAATGCAGTCATATATGAGTGTTAATAGCAAAAATAGAGGACGAACTACAAAGAATGCTATATAAACTAAATGAAATATAAAAAAAATACAACATGGAAATATTATCAGAAAAATAAAAAACAATGGCCTTCAAGGGCGCTCATCCAGTTCGGACAAAGATAATTTTAGAAAATAAACCAATAGAACAAGTGGTAAGATATAATTTCCTAGGTTCCGAAGTATCATACACAGCGGAAACAGATATAAATAACAAACTAAATAAGTTTAATTATATAACAGGAACACTAAAACGAACTTTGAAAAATAAAGTGAGGAAAGACTCCATAATGAAATTATACAAGACAATGGCAGCGCCTATTATTTATTACTTATGGATCCGAAACATGGACAGTGACAACCCAACAATCTGCCAGAATACAAGCTGCTGAAATGAAATAATAGACCAATAGCAGGATATCAAAGAACAGACAAAAAACATAACACAGAAATAAGACAAGTAAAAGTAGAGGAATTAAACACAACAATAGAGAAATACAGAACAAACTGGAAAGAGCACTTGGCAAGGATGACTAAGAATAGAATACCAAAAGCAGCATACAGCTATTCACCACGAGGAAGAAGACGTTTGGGAAGACCAAAGAAAAGATGGAAAGAGCAGCAATTTGGAGCCGGAACAAGGTAGTAAATAAGCCTAGACCGTGAAGAAGAAGAAGAAGAAGAAGAAGAAGAAGAAGAAGAAGAAGAAGAAGAATATCAGGTTTGTTTACATTATAATTGGAACTTAGCTCGGAAGATATATAGCACAAATATTTATCTGTTTAAAAGTGAAAAAATAAGTAAATAAATAAATAAAAGTAAAATAACTGCATTGCTCGTCAGTAGTCAAGGATATGCAGTTACTATGTGTCATTCAGCAGAAAAATAACTGCACGATTTTCTTGGAAGTTTGATCAGCACATTTATAATAAACGTGGAAAGGAAATGGAGTTATCTTTTTAAATAAATACCTTTCTTCCGTTAACGTCACACACGTGCACTCTAAATCTTAAAAAGTATACCCCACATAAATGTCGATATGATTACGACTTACGCAAGTTTCGTAATGTGGGTTTCGAGGTGGATGAAACGGAGCTTGGGCAGATTTTTCTCGGTATTTCTTCCGTTTTTCCTTGCCACAAATTACATTCCACCATTTCTCCATACTCATCTCATACATTTCGTTTTATTTCGTTCATCTGCCCCCGTGATGGCGCGTCAGGAGTGGTCGGCCGGCACCCTTGTAGTTCACACACCTCTATAAATATAGGGGATTAATCTCATCTCATCCCTCGACTCGACACTTAGTTGGACACGAGTTGAGGATATTTTAATATTATCAAGAGCAATACCAAAATAGCTTATATATATATATATATATATATATATATATATATATATATATTTTATGTATAATTCACGACCGAGAATGAATTGTCCAAAGAGACAAATACACGCGTGATATTTTAAAAGAATATTTAGTGAATGCAGTTTTTAATACATAATGTTAATTTTACGTACTTAAAAATCGTTGACCCCTGATTTGAGTTCGAGAATCTCTGAATCAGAGGCGAGTATTGTAAATACTAGATCGCCAAGACCGGATGTCCCATTTCGTAGATTTATGGAACGAAGAGAATATCAAGCCTTAAAAAAAGGGGATATCTTAGGAAAATTTGCCTGTTCTTTCAAGTGTACACTTGAATTACATCGTTAATAACATGATATTTAAGTAGGCTGGCTGGCCATAACATTAAAACCACACATTGATTGAAAAAAAGTAAGCTATAAATTTATTATGATTGTATTTTTTTTTCTTTTTTGGGAACTCAATTTTTTAATTATTTGTTTTAAACATTTTCAAAAAAAGAATTATCATAAGTAATGCCACGAGTGATTTCCAAATTATCGATAAATTCACGACTCATGAAGTGAGGAGTGAATTTACCTAGAGAATTTGTAAATCAAGACTGGCATTTGTTAGGACTATTTAACGAATAAAATTAAGCTGTTTACTCACAAATGATTATTTAACTATAGTTATTTTAAAATCTTTGTATCTTTAATGTAAACGGCGATGTTTGAAAACAAATGAGAAACGATAGGTACGCTTCAATTGCTTCTTTTGTTTATCACTGCAACCAGATCATACTATTTATTGTCAAAGGAACGCAATATTGTAAGAATACTCTCTAGTGGAGAAAAAATGAAACACACCAAACTGTATATTAATTCATTTCTGATGTTGTATGATGTAAATATTACAATTATATTTTTCTGGATTATTACCTGGGAAAAAATACATTTAAGAAAGTGCAAACAGTGGTTTCTTTTTTTGGTGGTATAATCAATTGCTACAAATGTTTTTATATTAACTCCTGGAAGCGCTGTGTGTTGACATTCATGCACTATATATACAATCAGGTATAGCCGTATTTCTTGGTGAGTCAGTCACTGCAAAATAATGGTCAGACCTGTTCAGAATATTAAAAAGGAGGAGCTTTCTTTAATATGGTACATTTAACACTGATAAATATTTCGTGAAACACGACTCTGATTGGTTGTATAACAGAAATCATTGAATCGTGACTGGTCATTGACTCCCATTTGGGGCAGGAGTTAAATAGTCAGTATTAATCCACTTTAAATTAAAAAAAACGGAAATTTTTGTAATAGAATATTAATAGGTCACGAGTAGTGATGAAAATGAAATTATTAAAATATAATAAATATAGGTATAATTCAAATAGTGACATAACAAAACATTATAAACATTTTAAACCATTATATTTTTCTCATAAAGCATAAATATTTTCTTCTTTATTTTCTTAGTTTAAGCCAGAGCCGCCCAAACTTATTTGTATCGCGGGCCAGATGGAAGAAATATGAATGTAGCGCGGGCCATAGGCCTTATTAAAGCTGTTATGGAATATTATTATGAACTAATTAATTAATTAACTCACCGGCACTATCTAACCCCGAAGGTTCATGGCCGCGTAGACATAAGCTCTCCATGTATCCATATCCTGAACTAATGTTTTCCAATCATTCCCTATATAATCTACTTTCCTCAAATCATAATGTTATTCTCCCATCTCATTCTTGGTCTACCATCTGGGCGTTTTCCCTCTGGATTTTCCTACAAGAAGCTCCCATGCACCTCTTTCATTCCACAGTCGTGTCACATGTCCTGCCCATCGCAGTCTATGAGACTTAACTGTTATTATATCTGGCTTCCTATAAAGAACATGTAGTTCACTGTTATGAAGTATTCTCCATTCACCTGTCTGTTTATGTCTCTTTGGTCCAAACATTTCCCTAAGAACTTTATTCTCAAATACTCGTAATCTCCTTTCCCCCCTTTAAGTAAATGTCCATGTTTATTATTATTATTATTATTATTATTATTATTATTATTATTATTATTATTATTATTATAAGCTCTATTATAGCCATAGGCCCTATTATAGTTATTATGGATTATTATTATTATTATTATTATTATTATTATTATTATTATTATTATTATTATTATTATTATTATTATTATTATTGTTATTATTATTGTGGAAAGCAACGGGAAGCTACCACTCCTACAATTCCCTAGTAAAGCTGCAAGCATGGCATGCAAATGCTATGATTGCAGTGAAGGACCTGCCTTCGGGCAGAATTACTGTGGATTATTATTATTATTATTATTATTATTATTATTATTATTATTATTATTATTATTATTATTATTATTATTTTAAGCGTGTGTTGATTTGCTACTTTTCTTATGTCGATATAACATATTCCACAAGTTCTTGTTCCATTACTAATAGACAAATATTTTAATTTATTAGAATGCTACAGGCCTACAGGAGCAGAATATAAAGTGATGGAGGGCCGTATCCGGACCTCGGCCGTAGTTTGGGCGTCCCTGGTTTAAGCTCTCTCCCTTTGCAGATAGTTCGAAGTTACCCTGAATTTACGAGGAATTAACCCGAAGGGAAAAAATTTTAACTCTGGATGATAGGCCTACACATTTTTTTGACCACAAGGGTATAGAGGGGTCCTCTCCGAACAACAAGAGCATTAAAGCAAGACTCATTATTCATAAGTAATGCCACGAGTAATGTCCAAATGATCGATAAATTCACGACTCATGAAGAGAGGAGTGAATTTATCTAGAGAATTTGGAAATCAAGAGTGGCATTTGTTAGGACTATTTAACGAATAAAATTAAGCTGTTTACTCACAAATCATTATTTGACTATAGTTATTTTAAAATATTTATATATTTAATGTAAACGGCGATGTTTGAAAACAAATGTGAAACGACTGGTACGCTTCATTTGCTTCTTTGTTCTCACTGCAACCAGATCTTATTATTTATTGCCAAAGGATCGCAATGTTGTAAGAATGCACCCTAGTGGAGAAATTTATAACCAACGTTATAGACTTCTGATGTCCTATGATGTAAATATGTCAATTATATTTTTCTGTAACGTCATTTCCTGGAAAATAATTCGTTTAAGAAAGTGCAAACAGTGGTTTCTTTTCTTTTCTTTTTTTTTTTCTTTTTTGTGGTATAATCAATTCTTACAAATGTTTTTATATTATCTCTCGCATTCGCTTTCTGTTGATATTCATGCACTATATATATACAATCTCGTAGCCGTATTTCAGAGAGTCAGTCACTGCAAAATAATGCTATGACCTATTCAGAATGTTAAAAATGAGGTGCTTTCTTTATTATGATAAACTTTAGTTGGTAAATTTTAGGCTAAACACGACTATGATTGGTTGTAAATAAAAAATCATTGAAATGTGATTGCCATTAACTCCCATTTGGGGCATGAGTTAAATAATCATATTAAACAAGAATAATATGATAGGCAATTACATTGCTAATGACATGATAATTAAGTAGTCTGGCTGGTTATAAACCATAGCTAAGTCATATTTAAGTCATATTGTAGAGATTGGTAGGCAGAATAATCTATTATTCAAGTTAGACGCATGTCAGCAGAGTAATAATTGTAATAGTAAAACTAAGGTAAATGCGTATCGTCATGAGACTGAGAACAGAAAGCTCGTGGAGTCTATGAATGCAGGTCGTTAAATAAAATACTACCAACTAACTAGCTCACTGGCACTATCGAACCCGTAGATTCATAACCGCACGGACATAAGCTCTCCACAATCCCTATCCTGAGCTAATGTTTTTCAATCATCCCTATATAATCTACAATTCTCAAATCATGGTTAATGTTATTCTCCCATTCCATTCTTGGTCTCTCAACTGGGCGTTTTCCCTCTGGTTTTCATACAAGAAGCTTCCATGCATGCCTTTCATTCCCCTTTCGTGCCACATGTCCAGCCCATCGCAGTATACGAGACTTAACTGTTCTTATTATATCTGGCTTCCTATACTTATCATGTAGCTCACTGTTATTTAGTCTTTTCCATTCACCTGTCTGTTCATCTCTCTTCGGTCCAAAAATTTTCCTAAGAACTTTATTCTCAAATACTCGTAGCGTCCTTTCCTCCCTTAAAGTAAGAGTCCATGTTTCGCAACCATATAATATAACTGGTAGAATAACAGTTTTATATACTTTCACTTTAACTTTTTTTTTAAAGGAGTTGGGACGACAAGAGTCCCTGTAATGCATAGTCGCACGCATTTCCAGAATTGAACCTATGTTAAATTTCTCTGTGAATTTCATTCATATTTGTGATTATTGTTCCTAGGTATTTGAAATCAGCCACCTCCTCAAAATTCCCCTCATTTGTTATCAGCTGTCCATTTCCATTACATAATGTATTTCTATGTGTGGCTATATATTTAGTTTTATGGATATTTACTTCCAGTTCCAATTTCTTAGTGTTACTCAATAGTGTGTACGTATTGGCCCTTAGTAACTCCTCGCTATCACCCAATAGTACTACATCATCAGCATAAACTAACAGCTTATTTTATACCATTGAGTTGTAGGCCTTCATCCTCTAAAGATTTGATGGCATCCTCTAGTACAAAATTAAATAGTAGAGGAGATAATGCATCCATACTTGCCTACTATAATTGAGATAACTCAGAACAGGACCTCTAATTTTAAGAATCCGCATATTTTACGCTCTCTAATTTTTCTGTGGCCAAAGTAAATAAAAAATGTGCAAATTACGCAAGCAAATACGATAAATTTGAATGTTGTTTCGAGTGCATCTTTTAATTATTATTATTAAAAATCCTGACCCCATTGAGACTCGAACCCCCGACACTCCGACTTGTAGCATATTGCCTTTACCAACTACTGAAAAAACTACGCTATGGCGTGCCCCAATTCTCACAGTCAGGAGGATGAATATTTATGTTGAAAGGTTGTTAGTCTACGAATACATATTTTAAAGCGGTCTCTGATATCTGTGACCAATGCATTTCAAGGATTTTTTCTGATATTAATCAGCAGGAAGTATATGTGCATTCCGATATTATTTTTCATGCGGATTCGAATTTCAGGTGGCCGTGTTTACATTGTTCATGCGTCATTTGTTCTCATCAAGTTAATGTGTTGTTACCGTCCTCTTCAAATATCAATTTCCCAGAAACTTTTATTTTTAATGTTACTTTATTTTTCCTACAAACTTTTCTTCCACATCCTGCCTTGAGCGGGATGTTTATATCTTGAAGACATTTTAAGTAAATCATTACGAAACAGAGAAGCACATTACAGTACGTAAGTAAGCTTGTAGTTGCAAGGTAGACATTTGTCAGTATTATAAGGCCTTCTATATTATATGCCTACTCTTTTCTTGAAATTTAAAATAATCCTCCCCATCTTCATTCCGAGCTCTAATACTATAATTTTACAACAAAAACTAGAATTACTTGATGTATAGCTCCTCTTCTTTTACGTAGCTTACGATTAAACCTCGGGAAAAATGATAATAAGCTGGATTAGTATAGAAAACTTTGAATATTAATAGTACGTGATGAAAGTATAAGTAATTTGAAATTGAATCGCAGAGTTAAAAAGAGAAGGAACTCCAAGTACCGTATCCTACTTTTGAAAAAAAAATCTATATAATGTCTTACAGCTTGCTCTGATACATATTTTATAAATTACAATATTGATCTCTGCCTACAGGGAATGCAATTATAGCAAGAATTCATAATTTCTGTGTTGCATACGTGTATTATCGCTCTTCGAAGGCGGAGTTTCTTCCCCTTTCAACTCAGCGATTCAATTAAAAATTGAAGAAATTATTATGTTTGTATTCAATGCCCCAGGTTTGTCAATTCGACATTTTCTGGTGGTAATTTTTTTACCGATTTATTTATTTCACCATCATCCGGTATCATGGCAGCTGCCGCCGTCTTCCGGAAACCAAACGCCATTCCTCTCTATCCATTCATCCATTGATCTTCCTCCATTCCTCTGATATTCATAGCTGCTTGTACCCCTTCTATCCAAGTTTTCTTCGGTCTTCCTCTCTTCCTCCTTTCCATTGGGATCCATTCCATAACAGTTTTTGGCAATCTTTGCTCTGGCATTCGTTTGACATGACCATACCACTGCAATATTTTCTTTCTATGATGTCCGGCTCCTCTTGTGCACCCATAATTTCCCTTATTTCTTTATTTCGTATTCTATTCATTCTAGATTTTCCAGCTGATCTTCTTAAAACATCCATTTCTGTACTTAAAATTCTTTTCATTTCCCTGGTAAGAATTTGCCAGACTTCAGCACCATATGTTAAAATGCTCTGAATTATGGTTTGATATATTTGTAATTTTCTATTTTTTTTGTAATATTTTTGCTCCACCAAACAGAGTTTAAAGCATTTATTGCTTGTTTTGTTTGTGCGATTCTATTTTTAATTTCTGCAGCCTTGAATATTCCATGTGCCAATTTTCAAAGTCCTTTTTCTTAGCTTTAATCGTCCTAGAGTGTTTTTCCGAGGCATGATGTTTGTTTTTTTAGCATTTTTTCTTTTTTATGATGGACGAGGAGCTGGTCCGATGCATCAACCCCAACCTGGGGGAGGGGTAATTTTTGTTCAAGGTTTTCTTCCTCTAGCCTTTGATAGTCCAGTATCTTACTGCAAGGCAGCAGCGCTAGTTTTGGTCCGCCCTGGGTATTTTATTTTCCCATTACCCGCCATATCTGGTGAGCATTCCCCTATCCGCCACCTGGGGAGGCGTCCGAAATAAATGTTATACATGATAGATCCGAATGAGCATGTGATCGGGCTCGGGAGCAGAAAAAATACAAACAAATACTGAATAAATATATATATATACACACATATTGTATGATTAGGAGCCAGTTTCATGTTTACATAATTTATATCACATACAAAATAAAAATTAGTAATACAAAGGAAAGGAAATAAAATAAGTTAATTCCAGACTTCTGAGGTTAGGGCCTAGAAAAGCGGGGTTACACTGCTATGATGATATGATATTGATAATATGTTACGCCAGGAGTGTCCTTAATCCTAAACTTAATCTAAGGAGAATACGAATGACGATGATTATGATGACCATACAATGTTCGGGGACCGTTTGAGCCTTAAAGTTTCCTTACATTTGTCTTACATATGAGGAAAAAACTCTCCTAGGAAACTAGTCGCGACCATGAATCGAACTCGGGCCCGTTGAGTGGCAAGGCACAGCGGTGGACTGATTGATAGTGATGGAAAAATGTAAATATTTAGGAAATATATTTATCAAAGATAGCAGAGATTTCATGTGCAAGAAATAAATTCAGAAATTTAACAAAATATTTAAACTCTATCTTACGCGGGAGAGAAAAAAAAATCCGAAAAGTATAAAGATGTAAATATAGCATCCTACCAGAAGTACTGTATGAAGTGTTACAGTTATGGAACTGAAGTATGGAGTGTAAAACAGAGATTAAGGAAGAAAATTTTGGCTATTGATTTGGACTTTTAAAAATTTAGAAAAACAAAATTAGAGAAAATACCAAATATACAAATAAGATAAATACGGAAGGAGATAGAACACCACTGATGAAATACAGAAGTGACATTTGATTTGATATGGACTTATAGTTAGGGTAAACAACAGAAGATGGCAATGAAAATCGTAGAATGGGTAACGTCAGAAAGAAAGAGATTGGGACGTCTAAACACAGTTGAAAGAACGACATCCTTAAATGGTACTTCAGAACCTATTTTACAGTTTAAGAAAATATTTTAGTCTAATTAACTCACTATCACTATCGAACCTTATGTTCATGGCTGCAGGTACATAAGCTTTCTATAAATCTCTATCCTGAGCTAAGGTTTTTCCAATCTTCCCTTATGTAATCTATTTTCCTCAAATTATTATCCCTACTTATTTTTGGCTTACCTACAGGGCGTTTTCCTTCTGGTTTTCCTAATTTCCATGTTCCTCTTTTGTTCCCCATTCGTACCAAATATCCTGCCCTTCCCAGTCTACGAGACTTAACTGTTGTTATATTTCGTTTCCCATAAAAATCATGTAGCTCACTATTATGTAATCTACTCCGTTCACCAGCCTGTTCATCTCTCTTTGGACCAAAAATGTTCCTAAAAACTTTATTCCCAAATACTTTCCTCCTCCCTTAAATTAAGAGTCCATGTTTCGCACCCACATAACATAATTTGAAGAATAATTTTATATATTTTCAGTTTAATGTATTTTTTTTTTGAGAGAGAGAAGAAGGGACAACAAAAATCCCTGTAATGGACAATAGCATGCATTTCCAGAATTGAGCCTATGTTTAATTTCTTCGTATACCTCATTCCTATTTTTAATTATTGTTCCTAGTTATTTGAATCAGCCACTTATACAAAGTTTTCTTCATTTGTCATTAACTATCAACTTCCATTATATAACGTATTTGTATGCATGATAATATATTTTTAGTTTTATTAATATCTACTTCCAGCCCCAATTTCTTAGTATTACTCAATAGGGTGTGCGTGTTGGGCCTCAGTACCCCCTCGTTATTGCCTAATACTACATAACCAGAATAAGCTAACTGCATATAAATACCAATTAGTTGAACACCTTATTCATCCTCTTAAGAATTGATTGCATGCTCTAATGTAAAATTAAATAGGCCTAGTAGAGGAGACAGTGCATCTCCTTGCTTTAACTCGCTGCTGATTTCAAAACTATCTAAAAACGGTTTGCCTATACACGCATCCTACTCTCTGTGTCATTTAGACACATACTAAATCAATAATTTGTAAATAAGGAAAACATTCCAAATTAGACGTTAATATTACCTGTATGTGTGGAATCCACTAATGAGGCAAGTTTATAGTGTTGAACTAGCATTAATCCTCGCCTAAATGACCTGGTCACCTTATATAAAAAACTATAAGAGACGTTAAGAATCTGTAATTACTGAAAAGGAAGATGCACCTGTGTTATACATTAATCGTAAGTCAATAACTCACCTCACCATGACTTGCAAGTTCTCGCCTAACGAGCTATTAACGTAACTATCGGTAATTATTACGTCACTAAATATCTACTCTCATCTTTATTGCTACTACCGTTTTCATGAACACCAGTATTTTGGAGGAATGGGAAATATTAAAGAATTTATTGGCATAAATGATCTGAATCGAATCATATTTCGAGATATGTGTGTATATATATATATATATATATATATATTCAACAACAACAACAACAACAATAATAATAATAATAATAATAATAATTTCTGCGATTAGAATTTCAAGGAAATTGCACGAAAAGACGAGATGAGAAGTAATAAAAATGATAAAGAATGTTAAAAGAATCTATATAGGGTATATAGTTGGGTGTCCACCGCGTGGTCTCGAGATAGCGTGCTACCTTGTCACGCAGCAGGCCCGGGTTAGATTCCCGGTCGGGAGAGGCTCCTGAGTCAGGTTTTTTTTCGGGGTTTTTCCTCACCTTTAAGACAAATGTCAGGAATCTTAGAACCCAATGTTCCCCGAAAAATATCCGGCCATTTTAATTATCATTCAATGGTGTGGAAAGCAACAGGAAGCTACCACATCTATAATTCCCTAGTAAAGCTACAAAGCATATCATGAAAATGCTATGATTGCAATGAAGAAATACAAAATATAATTGGGAAAACAAAATAGATCGAACACGTTCAGTGTGCGGGGAGAGGGAATATGTGTCAATGAAGAGAATTATTGGGCGACCGAAAACACGATGCAAGAGTACAATGACATGAGACGAATAAATGGACGCAAAACATTAATGATAAAATCGGGGACAAAAGAAAGAGTAATTGATGACAGAGAAGGGAAAAATAAATAACAATAATAAAACAATAAAATAATAAAATACTATACCAATACATAAACAAAACAATAACATAACAATAACAATAAAAATAATAACAACCATCCATAGTAATTCTGCAGAGGGCAGTCTTTCACTGAACATAGCATTTCATGCATCCTGCAGCGTTAATAGGATTATAGGTGTGGTAGCTTCCCATTGCTTTCCACACACGGTGAAGGAGATGATAATGTTAAGGATGATGAGGATGAAGATGATGGCAGATGATGTTCGGGGACCGTTGGCCTAGCTTCCCGTATTTGTCTTACAGGTGAGGAAAACCACGAAAAAAACTTCACCCAGGAGCTGTCCCGACCGGAATCCGAACTCGCGCACGCTCCCTCCTCGAGACCAGGACATAAGCAACAATCGAACAAAACAATGAAAATAATAATAATATAATAATAATATAATAATAATAATATAATAATACTATAATAATCATAATAAATACAAACTATTACTTTATAAGAATCATATAATAATAATAATATTATTATTATAATCATATATAATAATAATATAAATTATTATAATAATAATATATAATATAATAACTATTATTATTATAATAATAAATAAGAATAATAATATTAATTATTATAATCTATACTAATCCTCCCTTCCTTCTTCTCCTCCTCCTCCCCTCCTCACCCTCCTCCTCTTCTCCTATCCTCTTCTCCCTCCCTCCTCCTCCTCTTCCTACTCCTCCTATCCTCCTCTCCTCCTCCTCTCCTCCTCCTCCTCCTCCTCTCGTCTTCTTCTACTCCTCCTCCTCATCCTCCTCTCCTCTCCTCCTCTCCTCCTCTCCTCTCCTCCTCCGCCTCCTCCTCCCACTCCTCCTATTCTCCGCCTCCTTCTTCTTTCCCTCCTCCTCCTTCTCTCCTCATCATCCCTCCTCTCCTCCTACTCCTCTCCTTCTTCTCCTCCTCCCCCTCTTTTCTCCTCCTCCTCTCTCTTCTTCTCCTCCTCCTACTTCCTTCGTCTTCTCTTCTCTTCTTCTTCTTCTCCTTCTTCTTTTCTTCTTCTTTCTTCTTCTTCTTCTACTCGTCTTCTTCTCTTCTTCCTTCTTCTTCTTTCTTCTTCTTCTTCTTCTTAGTCTTCTCTTCTTCTTTCCGCTTCTTCCTTCTATACTCTTCTCTTCTGCTACTTCTTCTGGCAATTCTTCTCTTCTTTTCTTTCTTCTTCTACTTCTGTTCCTTCTATTCTCTTCTTCTTCGTCTTCTTCTCTTCTATGCTTAGCCTCTTCCGCTTCTCTTCTTCGTCTTCTTCTTCGTCTTCGTCGTCTCTTCTTCTTCTTCTTCTCTTCTTCTCTTCTTCGGCGTCTTCTTCTCGTCTTCTCTTCTTCTTCTTCTTCTTCTTCTTCTTCCTTCGTCTTCTTCTCTTCTTCTTCCTCCCCCTGGCGCCGCAGCCCCCCCTTGCCAGCCATTGCGGAAACGCATTACCGTGGTTCGGACATGTTTTTAAGATGGAAGATGAGCGATGGCCGAAGAAAACATATGAATGGCCATCTAAACGAAGAAGAGAAAGAGGCAAGCAAGGTTAAACATGGAAGGAAAACATGAAGACAGTAATGCAAGCTAGAGGGCTAAGCATCGAAGATGCCCAAGACCGTAGGCTTTGGAGGTTTGGCAAGGGAGACGGCAGCAGCTGTAAAAACCCGAGATAGATAGATATATTATTATTATTATTATTATTATTATTATTATTATTATTATCTATTATTATTATTATTATTATTTATTATTATTATTATTATTATTATATTTTAAAAAAGTCCACCGCTGTGGTCTCGAGGTAGCGAACTTGCCTTCTCACGCAGCGGGCCCGGGTTCGATCCCCGCTCGGGACAGTTTTTCTGGGTGAGGTTTTTATCGGGGTTTTTCCTCACCTGTAAGACAAATGTCAGGAAAACATTAAGGCCCAAACGGTCTCCGAAATCATATCGCAATCATCATCATTCATATTCATCTTATCATCATCATCCTCCATCGGTGTGGAAAGCAACGGGAAGCTACCACGCCTAAAATTCCCTAGTAAAGCTGCAAAGCATAGCATGAAAATGCTATGATTGAAGTGAAAGACCTGCCTTCGGGCAGAATTACTATGGATGGATGGATGTTAAAAATCTCTACATATGGTGTAACTCTAGCTAGCATTCCTGATTACAATCCCAAAATCGCAAGTTCTTTTCTTAGGATATATATATATTTTTTTTTTTTTGGGATGTGGAAGATTCCATGCCGTAGACGAGAGATTTAAGGCATCATGCACGGGATTTGTGTTTGTTCGAGTCCCAATGGGGGGAAAAAAATATCATGGAATTTCGGCCAGTTTGGGACAGGTATTCACTCAGCATCGTCAACAATTTGGGTAGGTACAAAAATAGCAGCTCCAGGTTGAGAAAACTTGGAAGTCCCGAAATGCTGGCCACATATCACCCCTATACTGACTGAATAAACGTTCACCTCTGATTAACACAGCTGGATGTGAGGCCAGCAGCCAACTGGTAAGGCCAAGCATCATTAATATACTTTAACATGAATTAAGAAGTACCGAAATCCGATTTAAAACTATATAGGGATTTCATGATAATTGTTTCCCTCGTTGTCATCTCTTAGCCAAAAGCAGCAATCAACTCACTAGCCCTTGGTTCTTCAGAGCTTCAGGGATTCATTTTATCTCTACGAAAAAAAAAAAAAAAAAAAAAAACTCGCACATTTCGTAAATTGAAGGCGGTTGGTTTGATAGAATATTTATGAATGAGGTTCTCTTTCCTAGGGTTGGTAACTGTGAAGTCAAGTGAATTTACCTGGACTATTTAACTCATGCCACAAATGCTAGTCAATGACCAATCACGTTTCAATGAATGTTGTTTTACAACCAATGACAGTCGTGTTTCACCTCGCTCTTTATCGATTTCTCCTTATCAGTTCCTGCTTTTGTGATAAAGAAAGCTCCTCCTTTTTAATGTTCTGAACAGGTCAAAGCATTTTTTTCTCCAACACATACATTGAATATAGCAAATAATGAAAATATTCCTTGATTTTATTGAGTTGTTTACTAAAAAAATAAATGAATAACCCATAATGTTGATTATGATATATAGTTTGATGTGTTTCATTATTTCTCCACTTGGGTGCACTCTTACAATATTGCTATCTTATTTGGCAATAAATAATATGATCAAGCAGCAGTGAATGAACATAACCTGGCATTTCTGATTTGTTTTCAAACATCGCCGTTTACATTAAATGTATAAATATTTTAAAATAACTATAGTTAAACAATGATTTGTGATTAAACAGCTTAATTTTACGTTAAATAGTCCTAACAAATGCCACTCTTGATTTCTAAATTCTCTAGATAAATTTCACTCCTCACTTCGTGAGTCGTGAATTTATCGATAATTTGGAAATCACTCGTGGCATTACTTATGAATAATACATCGAATACAAGCAGATGTGATCTCGTGATAGCGTGCTGCCTTGTCACGCAGTTCAAGTCTCGGTCGGGACAAGTTTCCTGGGTGAGGTTTATCGGGGTTTTTCCTCATCTGTAAGACAAATGTCAGGAAACTTCAAGGCCCAAACGGTCCCGAAACATTATATGGTCATCATAATTATCATAAGTAATGACACGAGTGATTTTTCCAATTTATCTAGAGAATTTGGAAATCAAGAGTGGCATTTGTTAGGACTATTTAACGAATAAAATTAAGTTGTTTACTCACAAATCAAAATTTAAATATAGTTATTTTAAAATATTTATACATTTAATGTAAACGGCGATGATTGAAAACAAATGAGAAACGTTTATTAAGTGTAATTTGTTCATCACTGCAACCAGATCATATTATTTATTGCCAAAGGATTGCAATATTGTAACAATGCACTCTAGTGGAGAAAAAATGAAGCACATATAAAACTGTTTATAACCAATATTGTAGGTTATTAATTAATTTGTGATTTCCTATGATGTAAATATGTTCATTGTATTTTTTTTTTTGGAACATGAATACATGGGAAAGTGCAAACAGTTCTTTCTTTTTTTTGTGGTATAATCAATTGCTATAAATGTTTTTCTATTATATCCCGCAAGCAGAATCTGTTTACATTCGTGCACTATATATACAATCTGGGAGCCAATTGTATTATAGGATTCTTACATCTTAATATATAAATTGTTATATTCAACGTAATCTTAGAGCGTCAGTCACTGCAAAATAATGGTCTGACCTATTTAGAATGTTAAAAAGGAGGAGCTTAATTTTAATGTGACAAAATTAAATTGATAGAATCGAGGTGAAAAATGACTGCGATTGGTTGAAATACAAAATTCATTAAAATGTGATTGATCATTGACTCCTATTTGGGGCATGAGTTAAATAATCATTTATATTCACCTTAGAATAAGTTTAGGATCAAGTAAGCCTACTCTCCTAAATGTATAAATATTCCCTTGATATAGTTAATAAGTTTATAAAATACATTACGCACCACTACCAACATCATCACCCATCGTATCATTGGAACAGCGTAACCCTGTTTTCCAGGCGCCCCAACCTCAGAAGTGGGTTACAATTACCGCTATGCCAGAATAGAACTCCAAAAATGTCGAAATGACAACCTGGAGAATTGGAATGTTTATTCAATGTTTGCCCAATATTATACACGACTTTTCCATCAACTGCCAAATGTCGAATTTCTGCAGGGTTTATTACTTAATCAAGAGTATGGTTTAATTTCCTAATTTCCAGTCACTTCTACTACACTGCAATTTATTTGTATATTTGACAAAATGGTAGAGGTTAATTAACTTTTTTATTATACGGCTCAGCATTATCGAAAAGTAACCACCGTGCTTTAGTCATGGTCTAATGGACATTTTTCCAAGTTGCTATATTTGTTGACAGCTAAGAAAATTCAAAGTTCGTATCACCTCTTTGAGATGATTATACCGAATTTGCCTATTAGTACAGACATTTGGTAGTTTTACTTGTAAAGTTTTCCGGGAGTTTTGAAAATGGGCATTTTATAGATTTCGATGTGCTCTTTCTGAATTTCAACTTTGCCACCTCGTATCTTTGCCGCTCGCGCCGCCATATTGGAAAAATGGCGCCTAAAAGCAGTTTTTGATAGTATCTCCTTTCCGACTCATTTTATGATAAAAACATTTATATACAAAATTAAACTAGAGAACATTTCCCACAATTCATGTAATAACCTTTTTTTCGTAAAATCAATAGTTTCGGCGTACGAGCGCCGCAAAGTGTAGTTCAACACGCTTTTAGGAAAAAAAAGAACTCATTTCTACGCTATTTTGAGGTAGAGTAAGCGGAGCGTTTTTTTATCGTGGTATCTCCAGTAGACCTAACCCACATGCAATTCACTATTCCAAAATTTGGCCTAAACGCAAGTTGAACTACAGTTTGCGGCGCTCGTACGCCGAAACTATTGATTTTACGAAAAAAATGTTATTACACGAATTGTAGAAAATGTTCTCTAGTTTAATTTTGTATATAAATGTTTTTATCATAAAATGAGTCGGAAAGGAGATATTATCAAAAAACCGCTTTTAGGCGCCATTGTTTCAAGATGGCGGCGCGAGTGGCAAAGATACGAGGTGGCAAAGTTGAAATTCGGAAAGAGCACATCAAATCTATAAAACTGCCCATTTTCAAAACTCCCGGAAAACTTTCCAGGTAACCTCTTTTTTTTAGAACCAAGTGACTGTACTATACCTATCCTATTGTATTGATGAGCTATCATTAGCATATGCCACGAGCAAATGCGTGTGTATGTTAGAGCGAGTTTATATCTTCAAAATTTTCTCCTACATTTATTTTGCTGTATAGGCCTATTATTACCTATTGTATTTAATTACTTTCTTCAATGTGGTATTAATCTATTAGGTATATAATGGGTTTTGTTTGTATCATTCTTCTTGGCATTAATTCTTTATGTGTCCAAATGAGTTTTTGTATTTTGAAAAACTCACTAGCTAAATGCGTTTTTGGTTTGTGATTATTTCCTAAAAAATAAATATCATCACGTGGCCTCAACCAGAGTCCAACGCAATGTTGGGTGTCGAGGGTTGAGATGAACCCCTATATATAGAGGTCTGTGAATGACAAGGGTGTTCGCAACATCACAGGAACAGAGATGAACGGAACGGATGAGATGAGTGGAGAAAATTGGTGAATGAAAATTGTGGCCAGGGGAAAACGGGTGCAACTCCAAAAAAAAAAAACAAAACCCTGCCCCAAGCTCCGTTTCTTCCACCACCACGAACATCCCCATTGAGTTGCCGATACTCCGATCTCGGGAC
This sequence comes from Diploptera punctata, assembly GCA_030220185.1. Lineage (NCBI taxonomy): Eukaryota > Metazoa > Arthropoda > Insecta > Blattodea > Blaberidae > Diploptera > Diploptera punctata. The sequence continues at coordinate 2,235,878 of JASPKZ010005705.1, forward strand.
CCACCGCGCGGTGAGAGGCGAGCGTCTAACCGCTTGCGCCACGGAGGCGCCTGTATACTGGTCTTTAATTGCTGCCTTTTTTCCAGTATGGTTATTAATGTATTCTACATTTTTTTTTCTATTTCCCCCCCTTGCATTATTTCTTAACTTTTTTATATGCCAGATATTTATTTTATATATCGTTGAAACTGGCTCCTAAATGTATATAGATTTTTGCAGCGATAGTGCGTTTCTCACACACTCGGGGCTTACACAGCACTGCGGGAACCCTGAATTGAAAGTTCAATTTTCTAACTTGCGGAGTTGCCAACCTATAAATAACTAAATAAGTATACTGTAATATTACAAATTACCTACCTAGTGCGGGAAATAAAACTACTGCCCTTTATGTACACTACGTACAATGTAAATACAAAAATGTAGTGTTAATATACATTATACGAAACAAATCACTTCATTTTAAATTAACTGAACTTTATTTAAAACAATATAGAACAATAAATACGTACTTACTGTCATTTTATCCCTGCTCTGCAGTCTCAACTAAATTATTTTTGGCATTTATCATATAAACATTGGCCAGACTATTGAACGTTAGTCAGCTGTCCATTCATTCATTCATAGTGTTCTGCTCAAGAGCAGGTCTTTCACTGCAAACTCAGCATTCTCCACTCTTTCCTTAACTCAGCTTCCCTTTTCGTATCTGCATACAAACCATTTATTTTAATATTGTCTATCATCTGATGTCTTTTTCTGCCTCTAACTTTCTTTCCGTTGACTATTCCTTCTAGGGCATCCTTCAGCAGGCATTTTCTTCTTAGCCAGTGGCCAATCCATTTTTTTTTCCTCTTCTTTATGAGTTCCAGCATTGTTCTTCCTTCACCCACTCTGTCTAGCACATGTTCATTTTTTATTTTGTCTGTCCATTTTACATGTTCCATCCTTCTCCATATCCAAATCTCAAAAGCTTCCAGTCGCTTTTCCTCATTCCATCGTAATGGCCAAGTATCTGCACCATACAATGCTACACTCCACACAAAGCACTTCACTAGCCTCTTCCGTAATTCATTTGTCAAAGGTCCGCAGAAAATGCTTCTCTTCTTGTTAAAAGTTTCTTTTGCCATTGCTACCATCTGCTTTACTTCTTGACCGCAGTTCATGTTACTACTGATAGTACAACCCAAGTATTTGAAGCTCTCCACTTGCTCAATGGCCTCATCTTTAATCCTCATGTTTATCTTCCTTGGTTTATTTCCTATAATTATGGCATTCGTATTATTTATATTTATCTTCATCCCATAATCCTCGCACTTATCATTTAGCTCCATCAGCATGTTACTCAGTGTCATTGCATCTTCTGCTAGCAAAGCCATATCATCAGCAAATCTTATGCACTTTATTCTTTTTCCTCCCATGTTTACGCCTCCCGTATTACTGAAGCAGTTCATCATTAGGTCTTCCAGGTAGATGTTGAAAAGGGTACGTGAAAGAGGACATCCTTGCCTTACCCCCCTTACAATTTCTCTTCCCTCTGACATTTCTTCTCCTATCTTCACTTTTATTCGCAGTTTCATATAAAGACTACTTATGAGCCTCCTCTCCTTCCAGTTCACGCCAATTATCTTCAAGATCTTCAGGAGTTTATTCCAATTTACTCTGTCAAAGGCCAGCTACTCGTATTTATAATGAACGCAAATAATTCCAACAAAGATGTTATTATTTTACTATTATTTATTATTTGAAAACACCATCGTGCAAAAAAATAATGTACAATGTACGTTTGTGAAGTGGTTTACAGAATCTCGGGAATTAAAGCCTCGCATTGTAATATATTATTGTTTTTCCTCTCTCTTTAACTAAAACTTTCTATATTATAGCAGGATTTTAATATCATAATAAATATGGAAGTTAAAGTCAATAATTTTATACTTTAAAATTCTTTTAATATTTATATATAATTTAAATAAAGAAAAACATCTAAATAATTAATTGTTGTTCATTGTTGAATACAAATGTCTCAGTAACAATTAAATAAATAGTATTATATAACAATCTTTCTAAATAATGCTTTTAAAATTGTGTTTTAAGTCATTGTTGTCTGAAATATAAAGCTTTCTGTTATAACTCTAATAAGAACACCTGCTTAATTTAATATTTTTAAATAAAAGTATACTAAATTCTGATTGGATGTTAAAACAATTAACTTTTTGATTTAACAAATCAAATTTAAACATTATATTAACCAATAGAATTTAAACCTAACATCATGTGATGTAATAATGTTCTTTAAAATTGTAACAGAATTACTCTAGTCATTCTGCATACAACTTTCAACAAACATAGAAGCAATAAGAGTTCTCCTGTTAAAATGTGATATTTAATACAAGAAGAATAGTTGACTCAAGAAAAGAAAATAATTTATTTTAATTGACAGTGAAGAATAATACCACTTAAATTTACTTAATCTGCTGGGAACCTACAAAATGAATAAATTTATAACTATTTCTACAAGAATCAGTTATTAGTGATTTTTAAAGTGTTTTCCTATCCCGTGTACCAACTTCCGACCTTGAGAAGAGAATTCAGCTCTACCGAAAATCAAATCCAACCTGAACCAGTAATTCTTTTTGGGATACTAATCCTTCAAAATGTTACTACATCATCGGGTATGAAGAGAGTTAGCTGCTTCAAAACATCGCCACAATATGGGAAAAGAATTACTTCTTCAAAATTGTCGCCATATCGAGGGGCATAATGAAGATCTTACTATCATACTTCTTCAATATTATGTATTATTTCTGTAACTCAACTGTACCCGACTACGAGCACTTTCTCATTGGAGTGTCGATACGGTGTACAACATTATTTATGAATAAAATATATTCTTAAAATAATAAATTCTTCAAGTCCTCTATCGTATCGCGAAAACTAATTTCGGTTCAGGGGCAGGAGTAGTTGATTAATTTTCTCCACTCCAATATTTATTTGCTTACTAGCTTATTTGAAATTGATGGCGATATTTGTTAGTTCGAATTAAAAAAATCATTGCCATAACTTCGAATTATAGAAACCGAAATTGATAAACCCGCTGTACTGTTGGTTAATTAATTAATTAATTAATTAATTAATTACACAACGATGGCCTTGAATGGGTCATCAATATTGGTAAGGCCTTTGTCCCGCCCTCTGGTTTTTCCAGATCTAGTCACATGCAGGGGGGTTATGAAGATTTCGTTTGTGTTGCACCTGCGGTGTCACAAATTTGCCAATATTTTAGTTTCAATATTACTAAAGCCTTCGTTTTAACTATTGGGTATGTTATATTACTTTACCGTTCAAGTACATGCTTTGAGAGACAGAGAAAGAAAAACATTTACAACAATGCCAACTTGTATTCATGTATCAAACCAGCTCCAGTCTAATACGGTTACTATGACTTGTAGCATGGAATCGATCTCGCACTGGGTACAGCGACACTAAGCACGTGGTGTCAGTTGCCGTGGGGAAAAAGTGAAAGGGCTACTGAAAGAAACAACCTCCTCCAAATAGTTATGGGGATGATGAGTTATTCGTGCCACAGCTCATCGGACGTGGAAAGAATGTGGGCTGGAGTTGTTGAGCGACACTATTGAAGGAGGGAAAGTTAGGAATTTTAATGTAGCATGCCTTACAATAATATTATTGGTCAATAGCGAACAGATACTAAAGGCCAACACGCACATACTATTGAGTAACATTAAGAAATTGGGACTGGAAGTTAATATCAATAAAACTGAATATATGGACACACATAGAAATACATTATATAATGGAAATCGACAGCTAATGACAAATTAGGGAAATTTTGAGGAAGTGACTGAATTTAAATACTAAGGAACAATAATCACAAATAGGAATGAGATGCACAAAGAAATTAAACAAACTCAATTCTGGAAATGCGTGCTATAATGCATTACAGAGGCTCTTGACGTCCCAACTCATTTAAAAAAATGTTAAACTCAAAATATACAAAACTATTATTCTATCAGTTATATTACATGGGTCCACCGCTGTAGTCTCGAGGTAGCGTGCTGCCTTGTCACGCAGCGGGCCGGGGGTCGATTCCCGGTCGGGGCAGTTTTTCTGGGTGAGGTTTTTATCGGGATTTTTCCTCACCTGTAGGACAAATGTCAGGAAAATTTTAAGGCTCAAACGGTCCCCTAAATCATATGGCCATCATTATCATCCTTCATCGGTGTGGAAAGCAACGGGAAGCTACCACACCTACAATTCCATAGTAAAGCTGCAAGCATAGCATGAAAATGCTATGACTGCAGTGAAATACCTGCCCTCGGGCAGAATTACTATGGACGAATATTACATGGATGCGAAACATGGACTCTTACTTTAAAGGAGGAAAGGAGATACGAGTACAGTATTTGAGAATGAAGTTCTTATGAAAATTTTTGGACCAAAGAGAGATGAACAAACAGATGAATGGAGAATACTACTTAACAGTGAGCTACATGATAAGTATAGGAAGCCAGATATAATAATTACAGTTAAGTTTCGCAGACTGCGATGGGCAGGACATGTGGCACGAATGGGGAATGTAAGATGTGCAAGGAAGCTTCTTGTAGGAAAACCAGAGGGAAAACGCCCAGTTGGAAGACCAAGAATGAGGTGGGAGAATAACATTAACTATGATTTGATGGAAGTAGATTATACAGGGAATGATTAGAAAACATTAGCTCAGGATAGAGATGTATGGAGAGCTTATGTCCGCGCGGCCATGAACCTACGGGTTCGATAGTGCCAGTGAATTATCAGTTAGTTATGCGTTACAAAAACACTGATTCGTCCATAATTTAAAAACCAATATAATATTTTCAGTTAAAATTTAAATACAAATAAAATTAGGTGTATTAAACTAAAACTTATCAAGAGGGCGGCGGCTCCGTGGCGCAAGCGGTTAGACGCTCACCATTCACCGCTGGGATCCAGAGATCGAGTCCCGGTCATTCCATGTGTGTTTCATGGTGACGAAACGGAGCTTGGGCAGGTTTTTCTCGAGGTTTTTTCCCCGTTTTCCCCTGCCACAATTTCATCCCACCATTTCTTCATACTCATCTCATTCATTCCGTTCATCTGCCCCATGATGGTGCGTCAGGCGTGGTAGGCGTGGTAGGCGGCACCCTTGTCTTTCGCAAACTTCGACCCGGCCCTCAGTTGTACACGAGTTGAGGATATTTATTAATTATCAACAGGGTTAGCGGATCCTACACCGAACTATTGATGTAAACAAAACAGTTGCAAGGACGAGGGACGGGAGCAAAAGGAACACAGCATCAAAAAGGGAGCACGTAAAGTTAGGTGCAGTAACATTTGTATAATACAGCAGCCAATTACAATTGTACTATAAAATAACTAAAACGTTATGCTCTATTGTCGATGCTAACAAACACAGAGAAACAAACGTAAACGAAATAATACACCGAGTCTCGGTCACTCCATGTGGGTTTCATGGCGGACGAAACGGAGCTTGGGCAGGTTTTTCTCGGGGTTTTCTCCCGTTTTCCCCTACCACAATTTCATTTCGCCATTTCTCCATACTCATCTCATCCATTCCATTTCATTCCATTCATCTGTCCCTGTGATTGTGCGTCAGGCGTGGTCGGCCGGCACCCTCGTCATTCACAGACCTCTATATATAGGGGTTCATCTCATCCCTCGACCCGACCCTGAGTTGGGCACGAGTTGAGAATATTTATTTATTTATTTTAAGAGTAACTGCACAGCCTCTATTGATTTCCAGATGGTGGTAACAACTGAGGGAAATGCTTTTCGAACGAGCATAGAATGGTGTGAAGAAGCGAGTGCATTCACCCTAAAAGTACCGCTTCACTCACTCCCTCTTAAAAACAATATCTCACCATTTCATGAAGTTTTGTGTCCGATTAGCTGAATCACCTGTAATATGTGACTGAACAGTAAAGTATACCGTGTCCCATTCAAACCTCCTACAATTTAATTAATCATAACTCTCGAAGTATGCGGAATTATGAAATGAGGTTGTTATTAAAAGAAAGAGAAACTCAAAGAATGTTTGTTTTCATTGTTTCAGTTAATTCATCTGTCGCATGTTGGACAATAATGACATAAAACACGTTCGCCAGACATCACTCCACTGGACTTCTTCCTCTGGGGGCATGTAAAAGACCGTGTGTTTGCGACTCCAGTACAAGATTTTCATGATTTACGAACCCGTATCCTTGACACAATTGCAACAGTACCAATGGACATGTTGGACAGAACGTGACACGAAATCGAATACAGACTTGATATTGTTCTTGCTACTAATGATGCACATATAGAGGTGTTTTAGTGTGTAGCAATGTGTGGCAATGAAAATTCTTTGAGTTTCTGTTTCGTTTAATGCCGGCCTCATTTCATAATTCCGCATACTTTGTTAGTTATGATTAATTAAAATGTGGGAGGTTTGAATGGGACAACCTGTATTACTCGCTCAAGTTAAATCTGCAGGCGGAAAATATGCTAGGAATGTGCTGTCGATTCTCTTCCTTCTCTTACTATATTGTCACTTTCTGTGCCCTGTGTTGTGTTATTTGAATGGGAGGGGAGCGCTAGTAAATACTGTGCTTTTTACATGATCTGTCGCCTACAGCAATCGTTGACCAAATGAATAATCAGGCAACAATGTTACTACAGGGGCACGAGCTATTCATCCTTTATAGTTCAGTTCTGGCTTCTTTAGCCGCTTTCGAGGGGGGTCTATGGTGTATGATGTGGGAATAAGGGAGGGTAAGTTACAGGTACTGCCAGCAACTATCCTCAGTTTTGAGAACATAATAGTTATTACTAGAGACCGGATGTTAGGGAAAATGCCTATAGTTATTTATTATAGATATTGTAAATGTGACTTGACATAAGTTCATACCAACGACCCTAGAGTTGTTTTCCATGAAGTTCATTTTGCCTATAAATGCATATTTCAGCTTATAATGCCTATAAATGCCTATTTGTAATTTTTCTCCAAATTAACTAAGTATTTCAATGAAATCAATTGAAATGGACAAACTTCATAGCACAAATCATTTCATGGAAGTTTTCAAATGTTCTTTTTATAAATTCCTTTAGAATATTTTAGAATAAGGGTGGTAATAACCCAATAACCTAGCAGGAGATGGTTCCCCTCAATGCATTCCCGTTAGCTAAATATTGTATTTTTCCATCTCATGCATTCCCGTTAAGCGAAATAGCCATATTCTATCCTATAGTATTATGTTCCGGCTCTATGGCTTGGAGAAAAGTTCTTTGTTTCTTTTCAATACAAACATTGCTGAGTGACAAAGAGGGTTCTGCTCTTTGTAAAAAGGCAAAACAAATAGCATCTCTGATATCTTCACGTGATATTGATAGCATATGTTTATATTCTTAACATAAGACTGTAAAAAGTTATTTTGTAGTCCATTTTTGTAAGAGCCTATTTTGCTTGCCTATTTTGAATTTTTTAGTGCCTAACATCCGGACTCTAGTTATTACACGTTGAATTTTCGTATCTACTATTATATATCTGGCTTAACTTAGCAAAGAGAGAGAGAGAGATGAAGATATAAGTGTAGATCCTTGACCGCTTTCGCCCAGTTACAAAAGAAAGACCCACCATGTTGTCAGTTTCCTCTTCACCCTTATCAATATTAACATCTGGTGAAAAAGCACCGACAACACTGGTGCGAGTGAGAGAGGTAAGCACAGCTGTCTGTTTCTACAAATTTGTTGTAAAGTTAAGCCAGACGAACTGTACTTCGGTGTTGGTGAATAATAAGTTTGAAGTGTTCATTATAGAATAGCGTTGATTTGTAACAATTCATTTTATTACAATTATTATTATCATCTTCCCTTCACGGGCTAGGCAAATTGCCTGTTCCGCCTCACAGTTGTTCTGTCCATCTTTTCACTGGCCTTCCCACATTCCTTGAACTTCTTGGCTTATAGTTAAATGCTGCTTCTGGTAATCTTGTTACATTCATTCTTTCTACATGACTCAACCATTTTTCTCTATATTCTTTGATTTTATCATTAAATGGATATATATTTAATTCTGTTCTTATATCTTCATTCTTTATCCGATCTATTCTTGTGCAGCCTTTCGTTCTTTTTAGGGTATTCTACTTCGTAATTTTTTGGTCATTACCCAAGCTTCACTCCCATAAAGTAATGCAGGAACTGCCAATGTATTATAAAACTTCATTCTAGTATCTCTTCTTGTTTTGTTCTTTAATGTTATATGTATAGTTCCACATGCCATTTGGAATCTTGACAGTTTCATATTTACGTCTCTTTCAGTTTTTGTGTTTCTGGTAAAATTACAACCCAAATAATTAAAATGTGTTACTTGTTCCAGAGGTTTGTTGTCTATTATAATCTTTGATCTGATATGTTCACTTCACCAAAATGCCATTATTTTTGTTTTTTCTTTTGATATTTTAAAATTATATTCTTGGCATATTATTATTATTATTATTATTATTATTATTATTATTATTATTATTATTATTATTATTATTGAAGAAGGAGGAGAGAAGACCTCGAAACTCGTGGATGCAGGAAATAAGAACTGGAATGAGAGCAAGAGGACTGGAGGACATGGATTGGATGGAGAGAGACGAATGGAGAAGAAAAATAAAACTTTAGGCACAGAAAGATGTGTAAACATTAAAATTCTGTACATAAATAAAATTATTATTATTATTATTGTGATTATTGTGATTATTATTATTATTATTATTATTATTATTATTATTATTATTATTATTAACAAAAAATATGTTTTGCATGGCTACGAGTTCCCTCCCCCACTCGGCAGTGTTCCCTCCTGCCACGCACCTTTGGTTATACAAGACGGCTACAGTTAACAGAACAGGACTGTACCGTCCTCATTACATGTTGGCAATTCTCAGCCGCTGAACTGTGTTGTGAAACTGGTAACAGAGAGATGAAAAACACTGTGATATTAAATGATCCGAAACCTTCAGCGGTCGTCTAGTAAATTACTAATTTGACATCCATGCAATGATCTTTCAGACGTGCTTAGGGAAATACACTGCTCAAAAAAATTAGGGGATATTGTAGAATAACCTATTAAGACTATGTATTTAGGAACAGTATTAGATGCAATCATTTTCTATTACTCCAAAAGAATGTAACCAAGAGTTTGAAGTCATTACGTAACCTCTGTACCACACCAGATGTCAAAGAGATCCTGATTAGGAATATGGCAAACAAACAAAGCAACACATTAACATGGGTGAAAATGTTTCTTTAGTATGGTGTATGGTCTCCTCGAACGGCCAGCACTGCCTCACACCTGTGTGGCATTGATGCAATGAGGTTAGCAATGAGTTCTTGGGGGATACGTGGCCACTCTTCCATAAGAGCAATGTGCAGCTCTGGAACAGTTGTGGGAGGTGCTGGTCTGCCTGCAATGCGCCTGCCTAATGCATCCCACACATGCTCAATCGGATTTAAGTCCGGGGAGGAAGCTGGCCATTGCATACGCTCGATACCCTCCACTTCCAGCATGTCGTCCACCAAGCCAGCTCTGTGGCGTCGTGCATTATCGTCCATAAAAAGAAAATAATCGCCTATGGCACCAGCATAAGGCATGACAAAAGGTCGGAGAATCTCATCTCTATACCTTACCGCAGTCAAAGTACCACCTTGGATGACAGAGGTCCGTACGTCCACCACTACTGACTCCTGCCCACACCATCAATCCACCGCCACCATATGGGGATCTTTCACGTACAAAAGCTGGATTGTTTTGTGTCCCTTTTTCTCTCCAGATGAATACACGCCGACTATCACATTCCACATTGAATCGCGACTCATCAGAAGAAAGAACTGATCTCCATTCAGCATGCCTCCACCCACGATGTTCCAGTTTCTGCAATCTCTACAGTGTTGTGGAGTTAACCTGGTACACACCATGGGCCTACGGGCATAGAGACCACTTCTATGCAGTCGATTAGGGACAGTTTGAGTTGACACCCTGCGTCCTGTTGCTGTTTGAAGTGTATTTCACAATTGAGTTGCATTCTGCTGTCTATTCCGACGGGCTGTTAACAAGAGGTAACGGTCATCCCTTGTTGTTGCCCTTGGTCGACCTTGTCCGGCTCTTCTGTGAACAGTATGTTCTTTGAATATGATTCCAAAGTCTGGAAATCACGCTTTGAGACACCCCAATGGCTTGTGCCACCTCTTGTTATGTCTGTCCAGCTTCCGTCCTTCCTATGGCCCTCCAAGCCATTGGTTCAGGTAAATCACGTTGTCGAGGCATCACTGTCCCTAAGGCAAGTCATTCACTAACTGAAAACTGGACTGGATTTAAAAACAGCAACAAAACATTCACCCCCACACCACCCTTTCACATCAACAGTACAGACACTGCCCTCTGGTGTGGTACCGAGGTTACGTAACAACTTCAAACTCTTATTTACATTATCTTGGAGTAATAGAAAGTGATTGCATCTAATACTATTCCAAAAAACATAGTCTTAATAGGTTATTCTACAATATCCCCTAATTTTTTTGAGCAGTGTAGTTTGGCGACACTAGCGCTAAAACACATCTCCTCTGGCCGTAGAGACTTAACTTGAGCGAGGAATTACACCAAATGCCCTACAGTAGTATGTACTAAGGACTTTTCCACTGGGTTTGTTACTGCACTCTAATTCAACCCAGAACGTACTACAGACCTTACGGGCTACGCCAGTGTTCCCCTACGTACAGAGGGTAGATATTGCCAAACTCATAATGACGGTATTTGTTTGTTTAGGGAGGGTAGGAGGGGTAAGGTTAGCAGTACTTTTTCCACATCTATGTACTATGCATTAAAAAAAACATAGTGTTTCTTTTACAGCATGAAAACTAGTTTTATAGTAAATATGAGAGTCGACATTTTCACACAGGATAGTACAGGTCCGCACGAGCTCAGTGACAAGTGGTAACTTGTTTTTTTTATTTAAGAGGGGGGGGGTTTGGACGACTACAACTTACAACTCTGTACCTGCTGTGTTGCATATTTCAGTTTTATTTAAGGATTTCTCTCAAGAAAATACTGTTAAAATGGCAACCCAGTTCCCTATTCCAAATACACAGTAACTTCGTGGGTTGAAACTGACTGTAGTCATACATTTTCCGATAAGATATCTATAGAAAGGTAAATTACTTTTGCCTTTAAGTTAGCTTAAGCTAATGTACTTGTTTACGGCAAAGTTGTATTCGAAAATTTATCCTTTTATATCTGCCTGCTAATTATACTCGCGCCGGGTGGTCCTTTTGAATCTAGCAACTGTAGACTAGTTGTTGATGCAACCCCCTTCAATAATGCTGTATTACTTTTGTTATAGGCATAATGTATATTTAAATCACCACAATTCAATAAATATGAACAATCCAAATGATTAACCTCCTTGATTTTAGCTTTAATCTGAATACCAACAGTATATGTCTAACAAGGGACATGTTAACCATTGGTATACCAAAACCTATATTTCCTCCAGAGTAGCGTTTGCGATGTACCAAGGCCGTATAAAAAATCTGCCGTTTTTAACTGCAAGGCACAGAAATCGAAGCCAAAATTCAGTAATGGCAACCCATTATACTGAGCAGATGGACTCCCTCCTTGAATAAGAGCCGAGTGGAATAAGGCGGAATGCAGCGTGGAGTGAGCGTTATCCAATCTGCCAATTACGGAGTTGTGTTACTTCACCATAGTTTAAATGAGAGATTTGAAGTTGAATTTTAGTGCCTTGCGATTAAAAACGGCAGTTTTTTATATTCAAGGTAGGTTTCGGCATGCAATAGTTGACACTTCTCTTGAAAATAATTAAGTAGATTTCAAATTAAGGTTTATATATACTGTGAAGCGCTTTTGTGCTGGTTTTTTAAATTCGCAGACTGCGGCGAGAGTCGAGTTCTCGCCTTATATGGTAGAGAAGGACTTGTGAGCAGTCGGTATACGAATCGGAAAGCCCCTAAAGAATGTCGCACATGCGTCGATCTCTTTTCTTCGGGAAGGTCAATTCTAGAACAAACTGGCTAACCGACTCTCGAGACGTCCACTCTGGAAAAGTCGCAACTGTACCCCGAGAATATTACTACCCTCGCATATACAGAGTGTTGCAAAAAACAGACAACAGATGTGAGATGGAATATTGAGATATGTTGATCATTTTTAATAACGTACCCTTCTTCTTCTTCTTCTTCACGGTTTAGGCTTATTTACTAACCTGTTCCGACTCCAAATTGTTGCTTTTTCCATATTTTCTTTGGTCTTCTCAAACTTCTTCTTCCTCGTGGTGAATAGCTGTATGCTGCTTTTCGAATTCTATTCTCAGTCATCCTTGCAAAGTGTTCTTTCCAGTTTGTTCTGTATTTCTCTATTGTTGTATTTAATTCCTCTATTTTTAGTTGTCTTATTTCTGTGTTACGTCTTTTGTCTGTCCTTTGATATCCTGCTATTGGTCTGAGGAATCTCATTTCAGCAGCTTGTATCCTGTTAGATTGTTGTGTTGTCACTGTCCATGTTTCGGATGCATAAGTAATAATAGGCACTGTCATTGTCTTGTATAATTTCATTATAGAGTCTTTCCTGGCTTTATTTTTCAAAGTTCTTTTTAATGTTCCTGTTATATAATAATTAAACTTATTTAGTTTGTTATTTATATCTGTTTCCGCTGTGTATGATATTTCGCAACCTAGGAAGTTATATCTTACCACTTGTTCTACTGGTTTATTTTCTAATATTATCTTTGTCCGAACTGGATGAGCGCCCTTGAAGGCAGTTGTTTTTTTATTTTTGTGAGAATATTTCCATGCTGTGTTTTTTTGATATTTCATTTAGTTTATATAGCATTCTTTGTAGTTCGTCCTCTGTTTTTGCTATTAAAATCTGGTCATCTGCAAAGGCTACTGTTTTTATTACTATATTTCCTAAGTTAATTCCCCCAGTCGTCATTTGCTTCAATGACCGTACGTATCATGTCGTCGAATTAAATGTTAAAATGAGTGGTTGATAGTGGACAACCTTGTCTAACTCCTCCTGTTATGTGTGTTGGTTCCCTTTGATTTATTTTTATTTTTATTTTTGTTTTCTCATACATTTTCTTAATTACTGCTATCAAGTGTAGCAGTGTACCCGTGTCCGGAAATTATGCGTTTTCATACTATGAGTAGCTAACTTCTCAAGAGTTCCGTTGGTTGGATTTCAAATCTGAATACTCGACAATACTCTCATAGTCACATCAATTTTCAAAATATCTACCTCCCATCTCATTGCAGAGCGTACATCGGAGGTGTAGTGATTGGCGTACAAGTTCAAATACGCCTGGCCTCGTTTGAATTATTTCTGTAGCAACATAGATTCGTGCTATAAGATTCATGCGTGACTCGCCGAAGTCTGATAGACTGTTTTATGATGATCTTGATGAAGATTTTCGGGCTGTAGGCTGTGGTCGTGAGGCTCACGACCACGGCCTACAGCCCGAAAATCTTCATCAAGATCATCATAGCAACTCCGGCCGTGAAAGTCTACGTGAATACATTAGACTGTTTCATGTCGCACCACAAAAAGTAGTACGGGAGGGTTAAGATCAGGTGATCTCAGAGGCCATGGGACTGGTTCCCCTCTGCTAATCCATCGACCTAGATATCTGGTATCCAAATGTCGCCTCACATTGGCATCGAAGTGAGCTGGAGCTCCGTCATGTTGCAGCCACATTCCGTTGCGAAGCCACGTATCACAGGTTCCGTACCTGAGTTCTTGTCAAGTAATGAGTCTTCAAATCCTTCGAACTAACACTAATCTCGCGACATAATTAACTAGCCACAATGTGAAAATGCATCATTTCCGGACATTGGTACTTTATTAAAAATGGTTAACCTATCTCAATATACTATCTCACCTCCGTTGTAGGTGTTTTTGCAACATCCTGTGTATAAGCAGTTACGAGGGTCGGGGGGAGTCAGTCTTATCCAATGGACTAGTGAAACGATATCAAGAGAGAAGACAGTAAATAATATAGTGAAGCCCGTCAGCGAGTACAAAGTGCTGTGTGATAAACGGGCAGCGTATTTTGGTTCCCGAACGTAGAGAAGATCGAGTAGTTTCTTCTTGTGGATTTATTACGTCACATGTATGTATAAGCAGTTTAAAACTGCAAATAGATACACACAGACGAGCCATAATCTTAGTAAATACAGATGCTCCATTGTCAACGTTGTTTACGTAAAATACAAAGTTATCTATCATTATTATGTACTGAACTAAACCTTTGGTAGCGTCCTGACGTAAAATTTAGGGATAGTTTGAACCCTGAAACATTCAAACTATACTAATCAATAACTTTCCTAACTCGTATCGGAATGAAAATAGTGATAAATAGTGGAGCAAGATGTTTAGTTAGCAGCACATTATTTGTGAAGAATCAGAGAAAGTTTGTGAAGTGAATAAACAGAATTTGGAAATTTTCTGTGAACATTGTATTCCATTCTGTAGTGTTCTGCCTGAGGGCAGATCTTTCACTGCAATCATAGAATTATTATGCTACGTTCTGCACCTTTACTAGGGAATTATAGGTGTGGTAGCTTCCTGTTGCTTTCCACATCTGTGAGCATATGCTGTATTTATTCAAAGGCATTACATCGAAATTCTACGCACTAACCTATTGGTGACGATATTTATCCTGAATCAAAAATCCGATCTACGAATATGAGAGCTTGAGTTCGCGCTTTACAATATAACTTATGATTTAATATTATTAGGTATCCATTCATAGTAATTCTGCCCGAAGGCAGGTCCTTCACTGCAATCATAGCATTTCTATGCTATGCTTGCAGCTTTACTAGGGAATTGTGTAGGTGTGGTAGCTTCCCGTTGCTTTCCACACCGGTGAAGGATGATGATGATGATGGTAATGATGATAATGATAAGGATGATGGCCATATGATTTCGGGGACCGTTTGGGCCTTAAAGTTCTCCTGACATTTGTCTTACAGGTGAGGAGAAACCCCGATAAAAACCTCACCCAGAAAAACTGCCCCGACCGGGGATCGAACCCGGGCCCGCTGAATGACAAGGCAGCACGCTACCTCGAGACCACAGCGGTGGACTTATTGGGTATGATAATTTAATTTCAATCCAGCATTTGCTGCGACTATTGAGTAAACAATGAAAAACCTCAGGGTTGTCAGTCTCAGGATTTGAATTCGGGACCTCTAGATTGCCCGTAAGGTCTGAGCCAATTCGTACAATTATATTTTATTTCTAAGGCACCGTTAAAGGCCGGTTTACACGCTACGTCTTATTATACGTTTTGTCGATCATACAAAACGCACGTTTTGTCCATTGTTTATATAGTAACGTTTTCCCCTCAATATTCTACCTCAGTTCCAATCCAAACTCGAGTTGTAGTGTATTGTCAGTGATTTATTTTTGTTTCTTATTAAAACGAGAAAGACATAATTAATTAGATTATGGAGGGAGCCCAGTTGCTTTCTTTTATTTATTTTCCTCGTAATGATTCAACGACTGGGAGAAAAAGTGATGAAGAGGAAAAAGACAAGATGTTCAAGGGAGTGACTTCTGAAAAGAAGTCAGTATTCCCATGTTACTGAAAGAATTAAGAGGCGAACCTGATGACTGGCGCAATTATCTGCAACTGGACACCTTAGCATAAAGTCAATTGCTGGAATTGGTAACACCATACATACAGAAACAAGACACCTGCATGAGAAAAGCCATTTAAACGGAACATACAAAAAGGAATACAAAACGTACGTTTTGTAGCAAAATGATGATGCTTTTCCCGTCAGTTCTTCAATCTGACCTTGGATTTCATTCCCATTCTACAAGACGTACGTGTTGCTGTTTACATTTTATCAGATATGATTTGTCCTGTGCAATAAAACGGACAGTAAAACCTGACGTGTAAACGGCCTTGAGTTGACATTTTTTCCATTAACTAACTCACTCATTAGCACTATCGAAACCACAGGTATGACCTCGCGAATATAAGCGCCATATACATCCCTATACTAAGCTACTGTTTTCCTTATCATTTCCTGTATAATTTCCTCAAATCGTGGTTAAAGGTTTTTTATTCAATTACCCAGGTTGTCATTTTGACATTTCTGGCGTTCTCTCCTGCAATTGTAACCCATTTCTGAGGTTGGGGCGCCTGGAAGTCGGAGTTACGCTGTCCCGATGATATGATGGGTGATGATAGCGGTGCGCCAGGAGAGTCCTTAATCCTAAACTTAATGTAAGGCGAATATGAATGATGACGATTATGATAGCCATATGATGTTCGGGGACTGTTTAGACCTTTAAGTTTCCTGACATTTGTCTTACATGTGAAGTAAAATCTCGAAAAAAAAAAAAGCTCACCCAGGAAACTTGTCCCGACCGAGACTTGAACACGAGCCCGCTGCGTGACAAGGCAGAACGCTACATCGAGACCTCAGCGCTTAAACTCCCATATATTTTTGACCCACCTATTGGTGCTTTCACTCTGATTTTCTTACAAAAACATTCAATGCCTTTCTTTCATTCTGACATTCTATCAATATGTTCTTTCCAGTCGTTCATATATTTAATTATTCGGTCTGTGAGTTTGAAAATATTTAGTTCCTTTCTTATATCTTCATTTATTTTCTTATCCAGCAGAGTATATCCTGTTATATTTCTTAAAAATCGCATCTCAGCTGCTTCCAATCTTTGTTCTTGTCTTTTAGTGATCGTCCAACATTCTGATCCATATATCAATACAGGAACAGCCATTACTTTACAAAATTTAATTTTTGTTTCTTTTCTTGTGTTTTTAAGGGTTCTTTTAATAGTGCCACACATTAGATTAAATTTATTTATTTTGTCATTAATATCTTCAATTTTAACATATGATAAATTGAAACCTAGATATTTAAAACTGTTCACCTGCTCTAAAATATTATCAATTACTATTTTTGCTCTTAAGGTATCATGTCCTTTAAATGCTAAAATTTTAATTTTAGTCTTTGAAATTTTTAAATTGTAATTGGCACTTATTTTTTTCCAAATTAAAAATAGCTCTTTGTAGATCATCTTCTGAACTGGAAATCACTATTTGATCATCAGCAAATAATATTGTATCCAACAGATTATTTATTTTAAAATGGTTATTTAAATTAATCTGCCACTTTAACATAACTTCATCTATATATATATATATATATATATATATATATATATATAAATTAAAAAGAGAAGGTGATAAAGGACACCCTTGTCTGACACCACGATTTATTGTAACCATTTTTATGTTTAGATTTAAAACCCCTGTCTATTAAAATTGTATTATTTACATATAAATTTTGTATAGCCATAATCAAATTTATGTTAATTAAATAATAATAAAATGTCCCGCGTCGTAGGCGAGTGGTTAAGGCAAGAAGCCTTGGTGCAGAGCTACGGGACTTGCGCTGGTTTGAGTCCCCATGGGAAAGAAATTTTTTTTTTTGGAATTTCGGCCAACATGGGACCCGTGCCCACCCACCATCGTAAGGCATATGGGTAGCTACAATAAGTAGCGACTCCAGGTTGAGAAGACCAGCTATAACGCCTGGGGGACCCGACGTGCTGTCCACACGTCACCCCTACACTGGCTGGATGATCGTCTATCTCTGTGATTAACACATGTGGATGTGAGACCAGCAGCCGGCTGGTAGGCCAAGGACCTTCTAGTCCTTTCGCGCTTGGAGTAAAAATAAAACTTCTAGTTTTATATGATTTTCATATTTATTAAAATACAAATTAATATAAACAGCTGTTTCAGTACTTTATACCTTCTTCAGACGAATTTTATCATGATTACAAATGAATTTTGTTATTATATATTTTGTTTGTTCGTACTTTATGCGCGGCCATACCGTTGATCCTATTGTGATGGGGCTTTTTGCAAAATGTTCAGGAGATTCCCGGGATGAACATAGGCTATAAGACAGTTGTTATACTCAACTACTACACCCTTAAAATTCGCCCTTTAGTGGAAAACGTGAAAAAAGTAGCATTTTGGACGCTTAAATGGTTTACGCTGCCTAAACCATAACAAATACACAAAATTAATGTACACAGAATTGACTCTCAAAAAGCTTTACAAAAACGTCCGCGACAGCGTATGTTTCTCTTATGGATAACTCACAATAACCATTTTTGTCTTTCATTGACGCCAAGAAGATCGAGACAAGATTCCTGTGCAAGCATAGCAGCACATAGCGGATATTCTTTTACGGATAACTCACAATAACGAATTTTGTCTTTTAGCTCATTTATACCAAGAAGATCGAGATAAGTAGATTCCCGGGCAACACCGGGTAAACAGCATGGAAATCTTAAAATGATTACGATATACATTCATAATTATTTATCACTACTTATTCAACTAATATAAGCAGTACATTAAGTTTGTCTTTCAACTCATTTATGCCAAGAAGATCGGGATGAGTAGATTCCAGGACAACGCCGGGTAAACAGCACGGGGTATCTAAATACAATTAAGATATAAATGTTTCCTATCACTTATTTAACTAAACATAAAACACAATTTTCATATTTCAGCTCATTTATGCCAAGAAGATCGGGATAAGTAGATTCCCGGGAAACGCTGGGTAATCAGCACGGGGTATCTAAAAATGTTATATTTATTTTTATTTTTCCTTTTACTTATTCAATTAAACACAAAAGCACATCAATATTTTCATTTTTAAGCGTAGCAGCGCACGCCGGGTATTAGCTAATATATATGCCTAATATATAACATTAATTTGTAATCATGATAAAATTCGTCTGGAGAAGATACAAAGTACTGAAACAGCTGTTACGAATTTGCATTTTAATAAGTATAAAAATCATAAAACTTTTAAGTTTTATTTTTTATTTAACATATATATATTTAACACCGCACGTTGGACATTGACAACACCCACACAATTACTGCACAAAGAGAACAAACCAACAAAAACTTAACCAACACACTAGCTCTATCGTACCCGTAGGTTCATGGCCGCGCGGACATAATTTCTCCATACATCCCAATCCTGAGATGTTTTCCAATCATCCCCTGTATAATCTATTTCCCTCAAATTATGGATAATGTTATTCTCCACCTCATTCTTGGTTTAGCATCTGGGCATTTCCCCTCTGGTTTTCCTACAAGAAGCTTCCATGCACCTCTTTCATCCATACGTGACACATGTCCTGCCCATCGCAGTCTACGAGACTTAACTGTTCTTAATATATCTTGCTTCCTATACATATCGTGTAGCTCTCATTATATAGTTTTCTCCAGTCGCCTGTCTGTTTATCTCCTTTTTGACCCAAATTGTTTCCTAAGAACTTTATTCTCATATACTCGTAATCTTCTTTCCTCCCTTAAAGTAAACACTAAAGGAAATTGAAATTTTAAAGAAAACAAGTCAACCGAGTTAGTGTGCTGCCTTGTCACGTAGCGGGCCCGGGTTCGTTTCCCGGTCGGGACAAGCTTCTGGGTGAGGTTTTTTCGGTGTTTTTCCTCACCTGTAATACAAATGTCAGGGCGCTTTGAGGCCCAAACGGTCCCCAAATATCACCTGGCCATCATCATCATCATCCCCGGTGTGGAAAGCAACGGGAAGCTGTTATAGCCTCACTATGATGGTTGCCAGCGGCTTGCTTTGTTTCCCTGCAGCTGTTATATATATATTAAATACAAAGATACCGATTACCGCCACTATAATAATTCCGCATTGTCAAGCATTGTCGCCCGGCACCCGCTTTTATATAAACGGACAACCATCATAGTGAGGCGATAATACCACACCTACAATTCCCTAGTAAAGCTACAAAGCATAGCATGAAAATGCAGTGAAAGACCTGCTCTACGGCAGAACACTATAGAATAGAAAGGAAACAAACAATCTGTTTCTAAATTAAAGCATGCCCAGTACATCAAATTCGCTGTATAAAATTATCACGAGTATACCAGTATTGTATTCAGGGAACGTAAATACAGACCTATCCCCTGCTCCCTCTGCTGATGATAGAACTAGTCCCGAAAGGCCTAAGTAAACTAATAGTTTTACAACTTTGAGGAGATGGACCTACAAGGTAATTTTATAATTTTACTGGCTAATACCCGCCTAAATAAATTAAATATTAAAGGTTAATTAAATTGCATAATATACCTACGCTGAAACGAACCATACATGGCGTTAATTTCGGATTTCAGATAAAACTCCAATTCTTATAGTCGGATTTCGCTCATTTTTTTATAATACCTAACATGGTTTATTTTAATACGATATACTGAGTTTCGTTTGAAACAATGTTAGAGCGATTTTTAAATCATCACTTCAGGTGAGCTCTTAGGCCTTATACCTAACGGTTTTAGAGGGTCCCAGTGTGAATCTAAACCATCCAAGAACCCACTCAAACACACAAAATATTTCAACAAAATCAGTCAAGTCGTTTAGGAGGGTTATGGTCATACAATGAATCCATTTTAAGTGGAAACCTTTTTACAGCGTTGCAGCGGCTCTCACTTTGCTCGTTATTGTGCTTGCAGCGGCGGGAAGCGTGTTCCGTTACTACCGGCAAATGGAGACAGAAGCTACAAAATACAAATAACTCAACTTATTTAGTTTATTACAAAAAATAGGCCTACACATAAAGGCTTATTACTCACCATTTAACTGTTTTTATTATTGTTCTTACCGCTGGAAAAAAATCTTATTTATTTATTTATTTAGCCTGGTGGAGTTAAGGCCATGTGACCTCCTCTTCCACTCACCAGGACAAACATATGGAATTTAAATATAAAAAATTACAATAATATTACATACTAAACAATAAATTATCTGGTCAGCGGCGGCGGCAGAATGATGCAAGGTTTCCTCTTAAAATGGATTCCCTGTATAATGAGAAGAAGGGACACAGAAACAAACAAAGAAGTATTAAAATAGATACCTCCTGGAAAAGGGAAACGTGGTAGACCAAAGCCAATGTGGATAAAGGGAATTCAAGACAACATGAAGAAGAGAAATATGATAGAAGCAGACACACAAGTTCGGGAAGTACCAAAGCCAACGTGGATAAAGGGAATTCAAGACAACATGAAGAAAAGAAATATGATAGAACAGATACACAAGATCGGGAAGTATGGAAGAAAAAAAAATCGTGTGTTTTGGTTGAGGATACCTGTGTAAATAACAAACAATCCTGAATATATATATATATATATATATATATATATATATAATTTTAATTTCAGGATAACTGTTTTACATATTTAAAGTTTTTATAGAGAAGTTAGAATGACAACGCTATTTTCAATGTAGGCTATACTTTTACTCGTCCACTATTTAACAATTAATTTTCGAGTTTCTATTTTATAACGTACAATCACGTTGTACGAGTATTTGTATATGTTTTCCGTCTCCGTGTTAATAACCTACTCCCCTCAGCGAATTTACGAGGCACTATTTTCCGCATGATTTAGTAGTGTAATCAAATTATTACATTTATTCTGCAATAAAGTAGCATAATGAAGAATAAATCATTTTCTTTTGAGCCGAGTCCGTTTCTAAATGCAAAGTAATGTTTTAAGTAAGTATAGCACTACAAACAACCATTATGGATGTATCTTATCGTGGCTCCATGCCATATTTACCTGTCCACTACCATTCATAAATTTACAGCGACAATGATACATTTACAAAAAACAATCACGTACAGAAGAACGAGTTGACTCAGAGTATAACATTTAAAACTCACATTTACGAAACCTCGAGTTAAAATTCTGTGGTCGGCCAATCTCGCTGGGGTACATACAAGAGCAGGTCTTTCATTGCAAACTCAGCATTCTCCACTATTTCCTTAACTCAGCCTTCCTTTTTTTTTTTTTTTTTTTTTAGAGGAATTAAACCCAATGGGTACAACTAGGACACGACACACACCCAGTCCCAAGGTTGAGATTTTAAAAATCCCTTACTCCGCCAGGAATCGAACCCGGGTCGCCGGAGTGGAAGGTAGGGACTCTATCGACTACGCCACAGCGACAGATTGAGCCTTGCTTTTTGTATCCGCATACAACAATTTATTTTAATATTGTGAGGAAAGGAGATTACGAATATTTGAGAATAAAGTTCTTAGGAAAATTGTTGGACCAAAGAGAGATGAACAGAGGCGAATGGAGAAGACTATATAAGAGTGAACTACATAGTCTTTATAGCAAGCCAGATATAATAAGTACAGTTAAGTCTCCTAGATTGCGATGGGCAGGACACGTGGCACGAATGAGGAATGAAAGAGGTGCATGGAAGCTGCTTGTAGGAAAACCAGAGGGAAAACGCCTACTTAGTAGACGAAAATGAGGTGGGAGAATAACATTAACTATAATTTGAGGGAAGTATATTATTCAGGGAATTATTGGAAAACATTAGCTCAGGATATGGATGTATGGAGAGCTATGTCTGCGCGGCCATGAACCTACGGGTTCGATACTGCCAGTGATTTAGAGTTATTGTCCATCATTTGACGCCTTTTTCTGCCGGTAACTTTCTTTCCGTCGATTGACCATTCCTTCTATTGCATCCGTCAGCAGGCAATTTCTTCTTAGCCAGTGGCCAATCCAATTCCCCCCCCCCCCCCTTCTTTATGAGTTCCAGCATTGATCTTCCATCATCCATTCTGTTTAGCGCATCTTTATTTTTTACTTTGCCTGACAATTTTATACGCTCCATCCTTCTCCATATCCACATCTCTAAAGCTTCTAGTAGCTTTTCCTCATTCCGTCGTAACGTTCAAGTATCTGCACCATACAATGCTACACTCCACACAAAGCACTTCACTAGCCTCTTCCGTAATTATTTTGCCAAAGGTCCGCAGAAAATGCTTCTCTTCTTGTTAAAAGCTTTTTTGTCAGTGCTATTCTCTGCTTTACTTATTGACAGTAGTTCATGTTTCTACTGATAGTAAAACCCAAGTATTTGAAGCTCTCTACTTACTTATGGCCTCATTTTTAATCCTCATGTCTATCTTCCTTGGTTTCCTTCCTATACTCATGACTTCATTTTATTTATTTATCTTCATTCCATAATCCTGTATCTAATATTTGTTTTGTCAAGATTTCAAGGGAATTATATTACAAAAATAATGGGTAAATACCCCCGACATTGTTTTACATATTTTTCTTCTACATGTTTTCTTTTTTCTGTTTGTAGTTTTGTCACTGTAAGGTCAATGATATATATTTTATATCAGAGGGGTTCAGAGCAAAAGTGGACCAAGTCTATATATTACTATTTAGAGAAAGTCTGATATAAAGATGTAGGCCTAATACATTTAATTACAGATGAAGAATTAAACGTTAATTTTCTTAGTGAAAAAAAAAACAAATACAATACTTGGTTTACCCTTGCTCTGAAGAATTATTCATATTTTGAACCAAAATTCACATGAACATCATCATCCTTCACAATTAGGTCTTTGCCTGTTCCGATCTCACATCTGTTCAGCCCATCGCTTTCTTTGTCTTCCCACCGATCTTCGTCCTCCAGGATTATACATCAGTGCCATCTTTGGTATCCTATCCTCTGACATTCTTTGCAGACGTTCTATCCAAAATTTACATATAACTAGGATTTAATTTTTTGGACTTGGTCCACTTTTGCTCTGAACACTTCATCAATGCATCTGCATTAAATAAATGAAATGATTAAAAATGTTCTGTTCTATAGTAATTCTGCCAGAGGGCAGGTCTTTCACTGCAATCATAGCACTTTTATGCTATGGTTTGCAACTTTACTAGGGAATTAGAGGTGTGGTAGCTTCCCGTTGCTTTCCACACCGGTGAAGGATGATGATGATGATGATGATATAGTATATTGCGATACGAGTGTGGTAAACACTTGATACGGATCGAGGAAAAGTTTAAAAAACGAGGCTCCTGCGCAGAGTTTTTTAATTTCAGAGATTCCGTTGTGTTTACCACATGAGTACTGCGTACTATTTTTTGCACTGTGTGTATTTATTATTAGCTAAAATATTAATGTAATTGAAGATAAATGTTAGATTTCAGAGGGTGAATCGGCTATATGTGTTGTTATGGTGAAATAATAAGTATTATTGGTCATGTCGCCACGTATTTGTTAAAATTGTGAAACCAATTTGATTTGGGATTTATTTCGGATTATGGAGAAAGTTTTAGACGATGTGTTCAGTGATGATGTAATAGAAGAGGAGTGGAAAGCTGGATGTGATGAATTAATACCGAAATAAATACAAATTGCAGTATCACTATCAATATTTCAAAATAAATGTTTTTACTTACCATGCTAGTACTCATTTTTAAAGTATTGAGATTTCTTTTGTTTTCAAAGCAACCAAGATTGTAACGGGAATGTCAAATTTCGTTGCACATTTTTTTTTCTTTTATACTGTTTTTCCTTTTTGTTTTACCTGTTTTGTTAACTTTCTTTTATCCTCACATATACACAAGGTCAGAAAACACACACCCAAACCCAGGATGCAGATTTAAAATCCCCTACCCCGCCAGGAATCAAACCCGAGTCGCCGGAGTGGAAGGTAGGGCCACGGCGACGGACAGTGGACCAAGTACATCAACAATAACAGTAAGTATACAATATTAGTTACATAGTGCAAAAATAAGGTTAAAATATCACACAGTCGATACTTGTATGTGTATAAAACGCCGAAGAATTTCAATTTTTAATGAAGTGATAAAAGTTGTACATTTAAAAAGGCCGTCACGCAGGAAATGTGAAATTAAGCGAATTCCTCAGCAAGTCGAATTTGTTGTCGGATTTTGCTGTTTTGCGGAATTTGTACTTGTTTTGTTAATTCTTATATTGGGAAACACTAATTTATTGTGTCAATTATTTAAATTGTGTCGGAACGCAGTGAAAGAAGTAATTTTTTTTAAATGTCGGGTTCCACTTCTAATGGTCGGATTTTGCTGATCTTTTGGAGAATACCTTCCTGGTTTCAATAGTATACACTGCGGTTCGTTACAAAAACTCCAAAATTGCGGCCGCTAAATCTATTTTTAAATTTTCGTTTCGGGTGAATTCCTACTCCTCCTAAGTCTGATTTTGCTAGTCAACGAACCTGCCTTTACTTTTTTAATCGATTGCTATAAGGTGAGATTGGTTCCGCAAAAAAAATGCTACCTCTAGAGCATTAACGAATTTATTTTTTTGTCAGTCATTTTCATGTATTTGAAAAAAAAGGGAAAAAAGTTCTTAGGAAAATTTTTGGACCAAAGAAAGATGAACAGACAGGTGAATGGAGAGAAGACTTCATAACAGATAGCTACATGATATTTATAGGAAAGCAGATATAATAAGAACAGTTAAGTCTCGTAGCCTATGATGGGCAGGGCATGTGGCACGAAAGGGGAATAAAAAAGGGGCATGGAAACTTCTTGTAGGAAAGCCAGAGGGAAAACGTCCAGTTGGTAGACCATTAATAAGGTGGGAGAATAACATTAACCATGATTTGAGGAAAGTAGATTATAGAGGAGATGATTGTAAAATATTAGGTCAGGATAGAGAAGTGTAAGAGCTTATATCTGTGGGGCCACGAACCTACGGGTTCGATAGAGCCACTGAGTCATTTTCGCTGTCGATTAAGATACGTGGAATTGTTTACATTTTTTAAGAGAACAACCTCAATACCTTCGGAATTCGTTAAAAAAGCGATTATTAAAATGTAAGTTCATATGGGAGACATAGAGAAAGAAATTTAATTTCACCCATGTAAGAGTTTTGAAACGTCTTACGCTTGCAAAGTTAAGTCGTGTCCATAAAACGTCGTGATGCTGTGGTTACTTTCAAAATATGGTTTCACCCCAGTCGTGATATTTTCTTTGCTTCATACCGGTTTCTGCAAAGGTCGTGGGGATTTTCCTCGGTAAGCACAGCGAGGGTAAATTCCCTTCCAAGTCCTCTTCATGCACGGGCATAACATTTTAACTTTATGTCAGGTCTATTAAGTTATATTTTTTATTATTTTTATTTAATCACCAATAATGCGAACCCTATTTCATGTTAGGGTATTAGTTACAATACAATTAATTATTTACAGCAATTTAGAGTATGCTTAATTTCTAGCGTTACATAATAACGTAATATGAACAAACAAATAAATTAATTAAGGAACCAAATACTAACTCAAAGTCTCTTAAAAATATAATAGATAAAGTCACACAGCTTTCTATAGCAACACTTCTTACATAAAATATTTGACAAAGGCAGTTGAAATATATAATGGCAATAACCTATTTTTTTAATATATTCATGTCTTTTGGAATCAAACGCGGGACACTCAAATCACAGATGTGAGATAGTCTAGCTGGAGTTCTTACAAATACAGGTATCTGTACCTATTTTAAATCGTTCCAAATAATGTCCAAATTTACCGTGTCCAGTCATATTAGGCTATATTGTAGAGGTTTGTCTTTTATCTTTCTTCATTTATTAACAGTCAGCAGTAATCTAATCGATTAAGCATACACATGGGTTAAAAAGAGAAGATTATAATTTTGATCCATTAAAATGGATTTTTAAAAAGAGTAGCACGATTTTTAAGATTAAACGAGAAAACGCAAGGAAATATATATACTAGCTAATACCCTGGGTGCGTTGCTACACCCAAACAAATGAAATATTAAAGAAGAATGTATAATTATAAACCAAAAGGGAGAAGAATGTTGGGAAGACCATTGAAGAGATGGAAGGACCAATTCAACCTATAATGAGATCGGAACAGGCCATTGGGCTTAATCCTTGTTGTTGTTGATGATGATGATAAATTGGTATATGCAGAGACGAACAAAACATGGCGGTTGCTAGTCAGTTTTTAATTTCGGATTTCAGGTAAACCTCCACTTCTAATTGTCGGATTTCGCTCATTTTTGGATAATAGCTACCTCGGTTTATTTTAATAGAATATACTGAGTTTCGTTGTGAAACATTGAAAACAATGACCGCTACAGAGATTTTTAAATTTTCACTTCACGTGAGCTCCTACATCTAGTGATTTTAAAGGGTCCAACTATCAATAAACAATCGAGGGACCCAAATAGACTTACACAAAAAAACAATTCATCAAAATGGTGCAGTCATTTTAGAGAAGTTCAGTGACAAACACACGTACAGAAGAATTATATATATATAAAGATAATAGTAGAAGGTTTCATGAAGTTTCACATCATCTTCTTGAGCACAAATTGGACGGTGTTATGCATCAACCGGCTAAGTGCCATTTAACAAAAAATAAGAGATTTTAATGCCAACTGATGCAATAGCTCATGAAGTAAGTGTACGCACACTTTTAGCACCAAATCTTTAAATATAGCCTTATTATTAAAGAAAAATGTAAAACGCCATCAGTGCAAACGTAAATGGCTATGAAACCAGATCTTCATAAATGCTAGTCAAAATATTGCATCAATCAGCTAAGCGCCAATGTTCCCGCTCTTAGATTGTTGGTGCATAACTGTCAAACAAGGAAAATAACTTGCAATATCCAGTATTGTTAGTTTGGCGCTACAATAAATAGCGATTATTAACTTAAACTTTAAAAGCATTTTTCTCGAAACTTAGATAGCAGGTTGATGTATAATGCCATTCAATTAAATCTACTTCAACTCTCCTTCACATTTACTGTCATTCCAATCTCCATCGTCCAATCCTTTATCCCTAATTACAACACTATCAATCCAAGTTACTTTTGGCCGCCTTTTTTTTTATTTTTTCTTCTTCTATGAGGTGGCACCCTTTCTATTAATTATTTTTTTATTAAATACACAATTTTAAGTTTGAACATTTATATTTTGTTTAAACACACTGTTTATTTTATCTATTCTAGAAATTCCAGAAGAACAATTCCAAGAAATCCAATTCTGCAGAATTTAATGTACTTCTTGTTCTTGATTTTAATTCCCGTGTATCAGCAATGTATGTCACTGTACTCATTATTGTGTTAAAATTCTTTATTTTTATTTTATAATATTTTGATCCCATGAAACACCATTTAATTTTGATATTGTAGATTTATCCTATCAATATTAGCATCACGATTTCCACCTCCGTTAATTTTTGCCAGAAAATATATAGGGCATATTCGTCACGCTTTTATTTTTCCATGTTCATCTTCGATTTATTTTCTATTACCATCACCAGCTAATCATATATTTAGTTTAAAACAAATCACTGAGGGAAATATATATATATATATATATATATATATATGAATATGAAAGTTTTCTTGGGTTTTCCGCGTCTTGGATTCACGTTCAGCCTCTGGCCACTGATTCCGCCATTATCAAGAATGATGGCATGTGGGATCATGCCGAAACGTCGGAATGAGTGGCCAGAGGCCGAACGTGAATCCAAGACGCGGTAAACCCAAGAAAACTTTCATATTCATACCTACATCCGCGAAAATCTGCAATATAACACACACACACACACACACACACACAATATATATATATATATATATATATGGAATGATAAGAAAAATAAATGGCTGGACGGGATTCGAACCCGGATCTCCGAGTCTGTACCTCAGCGTGATATCCATTACACTACCAGGCGAATCCAATTCAAACACCTATTTTTCTTATATATGTATTATACTCTCCATTATTACTAGATGTCGCGAGAAAACTGTCTTCACTGCCATCTAGTAGCTGACTATATCAAGTAAGCAAATTAAAGAGAATATTTATTTTACTTTATAGCAGTGACGCTTTATCGATGTTATTATTAAATCTTTAACATTGAGCAATGCAAGCTTAATATGGAATGATAAGAAAAATAAATGCCTGGACGGGATTCGAATCCGGATCTCTGAGTCTGTACCTCAGCGTGATATCCATTACACTACCAGGCGAATCCAATTCAAACACCTATTTTTCTTATATATGTATTATACTCTCCATTATTACTCCATTATTTCTCGCGACATCTAGTAATAATGGAGAGTATAATACATATATAAGAAAAATAGGTGTTTGAATTGGATTCGCCTGGTAGTGTAATGGATATCACGCTGAGGTACAGACTCAGAGATCCGGATTCGAATCCCGTCCAGGCATTTATTTTTCTTATCATTCCATATTAAGCTTGCATTGCTCAATGTTAAATATTTAATTATAACATATATTTATATTTATATACATAGTCCACCGCTATGGTCTCCTGACGAAATCACAGGACGCTGGATGGGCATACAAATATACAGGTACAATAAACAAAACAAAATAAATAAATAGTACAAGGCCAACCTGCATCCCTAAAAAAAATCTCGACAAAGTAAAATAAAACCGTACCTGAAGCACAACGATAGTTCAATTTCATATTTAACTGAGTATGTTACTTCCATGACCGTAAGTATGTTTCCAAGCTTCCATAACAGGTTTAATCATGCTTCCACAAGCATGATTGAAATGTCTTCAATTACAAGCCGCTTGTGCAAACATGTTTGAACAAACTTTCAGCATATACAAACCTATCTCCTGCTCCTGCTGATGATAGTCCCCGAAAGGCCTACAGAGAATTAATAGTTAAAGTTGAGGAGATAACCTATTACTTAATTTTATATTGTAATTTCCTCCTCCTCCTTCTTCTTCTTCTATTACAAGGTTTAGGCTATGCAGCCTGTTCCGGCGAAGTTAAAAGTGGAGTCCATCTTCTACGTGGTCGGCCAACATCTCTTGTTCCTCTGGGATTATACAGGAAGGTTCTTTTTGGTATTCTTTCGTTGTTCATTCTCATTAAGTGATCTGTCCATTTCTTATTATTTTCGCTGATTTTATCTTCAATTTTATATCTATTTAATTCTTCTCGTATAGTTTCATTCCTTATTCTATCCGTTCTTGTGCATCCTTTCACATTAAGTAAAAACAGCATTTCCGCAGTCTGTATCCTGCTTTTATCTCTTGATTTCATTATCCAATTTTCACTTCCATACAACAACAAAGGAACAGCCATTGTTTTATATAATTTAAGTTTCGTATCTTTCCTTGTTTTCCGACCTAAGGTTCTTTTTATGGTTCCACAAATAGCCTGAAATGTATTTACTTTATTTTTAACTTTATTTACTTTATTATTGTAATTTTAATTTTATAAATAAAAAAATATTTTTTAATTCTCTTCGTTATATTAACAATTTAAAAATTGCTTTTAGGCGTACAACTCAAAGCTATAATAAACTGGTAGTGTTATTAGGCGATAACGAGGAGATACTAGGGGCCAACCCGCACACACTATTGAGTAACACTAAGAAATTGGGACTGCAAGTAAACATCAATAAAACTAAACATAAACGGTCTCGCATAGAAATACATCTTGTAATGTAAATGAACAGTTAATGACAAATGCGGAAAGTTTGAAGAAGTGGCTGAATGCAAATACCTAGGAACAATAGTTCAAACAGGAATGAGAAAGGAATTAAATAGGCTCAATTCCGGAAATGCATGCTATTGTGCATTACAATGACTCTTGTCCCAACACTTCTAAAAAAACTGCAAACATATACGAATGTTAGTCTTCCAATTATACTCGTATTATATGAATGTGAAACATGAACTCTTCATTTAAGAGTAGAAAACAATTAGGAATATTTGAGAATAAAGCTCTTAAAAAAATTGGACCAAAGATGAACAGACAGGAGAATTGAGAAGACTAAATAACAGCGAGCCACATGTATAATAACAATAAGAACAGTTTAGTATCTTAGACTATGAGAGCCGAGCATGTGGCATGAATGGGGAATGAAATATGGGCATGGGAACTTGTAGGAAAACAGCTAGTAAAGAGCCCAAGAATATGGTCGGAGAATAACATTAACCATAATTTGAGGGAGGTAGATTTACAGGGGATGATTGAAAAACATTAGTTCAAGATAGTGATGCATGGAGAGCTTATGTCCACGCGGAAGTTAGTTTAGTTAGATAATCCCTCGTCGACATGTCTCTAACTTGCACGCAATCTTATTTTTGTCAAAAATAGTTTCTCTGTTTGCTTAAACACTTAAGACTTTTGACGTGAAAAGTATATGTAAGTAATTGTTGTATCTTGTTTATAATGGATACCGGTAAGCGATTTACAGGGTTATTAAAGTACCGGTGTTATTTACGGGAGAAGAGGAGACAGGTATAAAAAAATCTGTAACTTTCTCACTGTAATTTAAAGTTATGAATAATACAATTTGTTTTAAGCCCTAATAGAAAACATACAGTGATGGCTGAAATTTGTTGAACTTACCAAAAGTTGACTTGAAGACGAAACACTTAAGTTATACTTCTGTAAGAACACAACATCCATACAAAGCCGGCTCTCGGCACCATCTGGCGGTCCCCTCCAGCTGTGTCGACCCGACCTATCATAACAAAAACAGACATGCGCACTTGCTCATTCATATACATTCGCACACTACGGTCCATTGTTACCGAGAATTGAATCGTGTCAGTACAGAAAAACCATAAAAAGGTGATCCCATTATAGGCCTTGAGAAGTTCTTAGGATGAGAGGAGGTTAAGGCTCGCACATTTCTAGGCTAGACGGTCGGCACGAGTTATCAGCCCTGTTTGATGACCGCCTTTACCCCCAGAACATGTCTGGCACTCATTTAACCGTACTTTATTATAATGTAATACATCGTTTCCCAACCTTTGGTTCGCGAATCACCAGGGGGTTCGCAAAATATTTCAAGGGATTCGCCAAAACTTTTCCGTAATGGTGAGTTTCGAGGTTAGGCTTATTATTGTTTCCTTCATTTCTGCGGCATTGTCATAATAATAATAATAATAATAATAATAATAATAATAATAATAATAATAATAATAATAATAATAATATAATAATAATACTAATAATAACTTATTATTGTTATTATTATTATTAATTTGAAATTAAATTAACCCTATAATGGCCCTTGTCACATCGGGGATTTATCATAAGTAATGCCACGAGTAGTGGCATTTGTTAGGACTATTTAACGAATAAAATTAAGCTGTTCACTCACAAATCATTATTTAACTATAGTTATTTTAAAATATTTATAGCTATATTTAATGTAAACGGCGATGTTTGAAAACAAATGAGAAACGATAGGTACGCTTCCTCTGCTTCTTTTGTTTATCACTGCTACCAGATCATACTATTTATTGCCAAAGGAACGCAATATTGTAAGAATGCTCTCTAGTGGAGAAAAAATGAAACACATCAAACTGTATATTAATTCATTTCTGATGTCGTATGATGTAAATATGACAATTATATTTTTCTGGATTATTACTTGGGGGGGAAAAAAATACATTTAAGAAAGTGCAAACAGTGGTTTCTTTTTTTGGTGGTATAATAAATTGCTACAAATGTTTTTATATTAACTCCTGCAAGCGCTATGTGTTGACATCTATGCACTATATATACAATTTGGTAGCCGTATTTCTTACAGGCCCAGTCACTACAAAATAATGGTCAGACCTGTTCAGAATATTAAAAAGGAGGAGCTTTCTTTAATATGGTAAATATAACACTGATAAATATTTCATGAAACACGACTCTGATTGGTTGTAAAACAGAAATCATTGAAACGTGATTTGTCGTTGACTCCCATTTGAGGCATGAGTCACGTTATTTCCATAATAAATCAATATTTACCGCGAATGCCTGATTTACAGTTATGGAACAACATTAGGAATGCATTTGATTTCGTTACAATAGAAATTTAGTCTGCCAGCTTGTGTTCTAACAATACTAGCAACACTACCATGGGCGTAGCCAGCATTGGATTAAGGGGGGTGCAATTTTTTTTCTGGACTGTATACCTTCCGGGTACAAACGAACAAATAAAAAATACAAAATACTACCTTTATTTTTTTAACTTACCTCAATATATTTCGGAAGAAAACTACAGCGCTATTGAAGAGGAAATATGAATAATAATAGTGAAGTAACTGAAATTTTTAGGCTTGGCGAACTAAATTTTTTTGTCAAGATTACTTCTTAATTGTTATACTTAGTTGTATTGAAAATATTAGCTGTATTTTAGCTACTAATAAAGTACAACAGCTCACATAGTTCGACTCGTTTTTTTCGTTTGAGAACATTTTTACGTGCTTTTTGTTTGAATTTTTCAATATAATTTTAATAAGTTGTGCAGACTGAGTATACACAGGCCATTAAGGCGATTTTCTGCCATTGTAGAATGGCACCATGTCTTCATTCTTCTTAGGGTGCTAAAAGTGTGTTCAATCGACGCTGTCGTGCATTGTAAAGACAGGCTTTTTTGATGGGTGGGAAAAAATCGCACTCGTCCACGATGTTAACGAAAACACCTTCTTTATCCTTGTCACTTCGTTTCATCCACATACGGTGCCATAGTTCAATTTCGGTGGACAACCCTCAATTTTATAATACGCTGAAATTTTGCTCGCCGTTGTTTGGGCATCTTTCAGAGATTTTTAGGTTCTTAGGGTGCAGCATTTGAAGTTCAAAAGGAGAAACTGCTGTTCTCCAAATCTGTCCGGCTAAGCTGTGTGAAAGGAATCCAAGTAGGGATTTAAGATGGCCACCTTAAAGTAATCTTCGGGATTACATTGTGGATTAGCTCAATGTGTCTGCTTATTGGATATCTACACACCTAGCTCAGAAGCAATAGTCTCCATCTCTTTCATGATGCCTTAGGAGATCTCATAACTTTTTATTTTTGCGATTATCTATTACCATGCTTTTAATGCCTTCTACATGGGTCATGCATTGAATTAAATCTATAGCCACGGCTTGCAGCGAATTAACGACAGGTTCCAAATAACTAGAATATTTTGTCATGCACAAACAAAAGATGAAAGTACTTCTACTTGCAGCAGCATTTAATTGATCAGCTTGTGTTTGGCTTGGTGCGTTTCTTTCTACGACAATCAATTTCAGGCCATTCATCAATTCCAAAAAGTGTTTCTTAAATATCCCAATACTTTTATATTTTTGCGACCAACGTGTTTCGCAGAGCATAGGGGAGCTTGGGATGTGCAGTCTTTTCAACAGCAATTCTCCAAAAAAATTTATAATATCCTTAATTGTAGCTACCGTGTTTCTCACCTCGGGCTCACTATTCAAATAATTTACCACAAAGCGATTTTGTGGCTCGTGCAATGGAAGTAAATACTTTTGGGAAAAAACTCGCGCAGACGTTTCTGGAATCCGTTGTCTTTTCCTGCCATTATTGAGAAGTCGTCATAGCCCTGGCCGATACATTTGTGCGGGTCAATACCTATCTCTTTGAAAAAAAAAACTCAATTTCTACAGAAATTGATTGGGCACCCATTCTTTTCAGTTCAACAAAGCCCAAACACTCTTTTCGAATTGTATTCAGTATCTCATCAAAAAACCGCACACGAATGGACCGTTGCTCCTTTCCAGAAATGTCACAGCTTTTATCATTTTTTTTAGCATTTTAGCATTTTTTTTGCATTATCCGCAATCATTTTTTTTACCTTAAGTCACATAATTCAATCAATTCATTTTTAATTTGTGGAGAAAGATAGATAGCATTCTTGGCGTTTAAATGAGGTTTTAAGCTTATATCACCGGCATCAATTCTCAACTGAATCAAATCCCTGAAGACGCCTTCGTCCTGTGTTTTACCCCTTAAATGGTATCCAAGTTGGAAGACAACTATTTCAAGTTACCCGCCTCAATCTTCTTATAGTCACTTACGAGTTTTTGGCTAACAGGGGCCTCACTTAAAAACAAGCGTGCTGACTGCGCAGCTTCCACATGCCAGCGGCTCTCATAATGTTTTTTGGCGAATTCATGCATTTTGAAAAACGTCTGGAAAGGCCTCACTATGAATGACCCTTTAACGCCCCTCAAAATATGTGGGGAGAATAGAACACAATATAAACAGAGTGCACCTTTGAGCCTTGCGGAATACTTTAGCCAGGGGGTATACTGTTAGTTCCAATAATACTTGAATTTCCGTTTTAAATGTTCAGCATATTTGCTGAAATTGTAGCTTTCGGGTGGACTCCAGCAGTTTATCAGAAGTTTTACTTTATCTTCTTTAATCATTAGCGCTGTACTCTCGAACCAGTTTCCAATACCATTAGGTGGCTAAATAGTGGGTGAATCTTCTTCTTCGGATGTGATGAATTCTGAACTATCCGGGGAGAAACAATACTGCAATGATATAACTTGTGTACTTACTTACCAAAGAATTTTCTTATATCCATTTTTACGCATACACGCATAAATACGCATAGTTCAACGTTGAAGCATGAGTCTAGAACCTTCGAGTAAAGAATATGTCAATTGAATAATTATTTGGGGCTATCGAACGTGTTGGAAAACATGAGACATAGTCATGGCGAACCTTTGGCCAATCACGGTAGGTGAGTGATGCTAATATAAGGCTGTAAAAAAAAGGCATTAATTTCAGAAGTGTGTACGGCCAATGAAAGAGTCAAGGTCAGGCAGGCGAAGCTTCTACAAGCGTATAAACTCAACTACTCAGCTGAAATTCGAGAAGTGAATGCTGCGTTAGCCGTTCACAATAGAGATCTAGAATTTTCTGGCGTACTGACGATGCCTATTTCCACTGGGACAGATACTTTATAGATAGATAGATATATCACATCGATTGGGTTTGGCGGGCTTAATATTATTTTTGTAATTATTTTTACGTCTATTTTTAACATTTTACATCTAATTTCGGATAGAATAAAATCCAATTATATCTAGTGTTAATTGATCAAAAATCAAGGGGAGTGCAACGGCACCACCCTGCACCCACCTCGCTACGCCCATGAACACTCCCAAGGAACAGTTACATGCCGGTGACGCCTTTGATTTAATATGTTAATGTGGATTTTCAACTAACTTATATTTTATTTTGTATTTTCAACAATAGTCTACTTCTTTCTTTGTGACAAATGCAATAAGTTGTCAGTTATGTATCAGAATCGTTGAAAAATGGAAGTTTGAAAGGAAACATGAAGAGGTGAGTAATTACAATGAAAACTTGTATTTATTATTGCAACTAGGCCTACATATTGTGTAACTTTTAAGCCGTAACTTCAGGTTTTAACCATTAAGGGTTAAGTTAATTTAAGGTTATTAAACCTTTTGCCTGGAATTAAATGTTATGCATGTCAACTGTATGTATATTTTAAAGTCAGTGGTTACCCAACTCAGATTGTTCTTGAAGAGGTTCGCGAGTCGAAAAAGGTTGGGAACCGCTGATCTAATACGATAGTTGACTACTTAGTGATACATTTTAGATTATCCTACGAAATAATAATGAGCCTATAAATTTAGTATTTTGATCAAAGATTCTTATCCGTGAGGGGAAAGAAAATTATGCACCACTATTATTATTACTTTTTAGAAGAACTAAAACGTAGTATTGAATGCACTTACTTAGGAACAAAATTAGACCATTCGGGCGATAACACAGTGGAAATTAAAAATAGAATCGCTCAAACAAAACAAGCAATAAATGCTTTAAACTCTGTTTGGTGGAGCAAAAATATTTAAAAAAAAAACCAGAAAATTACAAATATATCAAACCATAATTCAGAGCATTTTAACATATGGTGCTGAAGTCTGGCAAATTCCTACCAGGGAAACGAAAAGAATTCTAAGTACAGAAATGGATGTTTTAAGAAGATCAGCTGGAAAATCTAGAATGGATAGAATACAAAATAAAGAAATAAGGGAAATTATGGGTGTAGAAGAGGAGCCGGACATCATAGACATTATAGAAAAGAAAAGATTACAGTGGGATTAAATAGAAATATTGATAAAATCCCCTTCCACCCTTACTTTTCTATTAAAGATACATTTGGCTTTATAGTTCTAATTATAGTATTAGCAATTTTAACCTTAAAAGAACCCCCTCCATGGTATCTTTACCTTGTCGTGGTGGAGTGGCTTGTGTGCTTAAATGATCCTGAGAGCTATGCCGGCGGTAGCATTGCTGCCGATAGGGTTACCCATGCCGGACTGGTCGAAGGTGATAAGCCAGACGAAATAAGTACCTTGGTCGAAAGAGTGACGATCTTTCACCGTAAAAATACAACCGTCAAGAAATGCGGACATGGGTTCTACTGGGGTAAAATTTTCCGGAGGTCAAATAGTCCCCCATTCGGTTCTCCGGGCGGGGGGGACTACTTCAGGGAACCCATGCCAAAGGCTCAAACACAGGGACATGTTCCTAGGAACATGGAATGTTAGGACTTTATACAATAGCGGGGCACTAGAGATATTAACGCGGGAATTGGATAAATCGCCCTTGGATATAGTCGCTTTACAGGAAGTTAGGTGGCCAGGAGAAGGTAGTCAGGAATCAGGAAGCTTTGCATTATACTATGGGGGTGCAGAAAGACCTGCATTTGGAACGGGTTTTTTAGTCAGAAGGAGGATCCTATCCGCTATCCGAGATATTAAGTTTGTTAGTGATAGGATATCATACATAATTCTAAAGGGTAAACGACATGATTTTATAATTGTAAATGTACATGCCCCCACAGAAGATAAAGATGACAACATCAAGGATGAGTTCTATGAAGAATTAGATGCTTATTTGATAGCCTTTCACGGTATCATATGAAAATTGTCTTAGGAGATTTTAATGCAAAAGTGGGGCAGGAAGATATATTCAAACCAACAATAGGCAAATTCAGTCTTCACGAAGATAGTAACGACAACGGGGTTAGATTAGTCACATTTGCCACATCAAAGAATCTCATTGTTAAGAGCACAACATTTCAGCATAAGGATATTCATAAATACACCTGGACGTCCCCAGATGGAGAAACTCGGAACCAGATAGATCATGTATTAGTGGATAAACGCTGGCACAGTAGCATCATTGATGTTAGATCAGTTAGAGGGACAGACTGCAATTCAGATCATCATCTGGTCAGGGTGAAAATCAGACAACGGCTATCGCTTATGAGAGGAACAAACCCTAAAGATGATTCTGTAAAATATGAATTAAAAACTTGAAAAATGATGAAATGCGGCAAGAATACCAAATCAAAATGCTAATAGATTTGAAGTACTGGAATCTTCAGATGACAAATGTGGCAAACGAAGAAGAAACTGATATAAATAAAGAATGGGAGGCTATAAGAGATACTATTAAATTGTCAGCATCAGAAAGCATTGGTTGTTTAAAAAAGAGGCAAAACAAGAAATGGTTTGATGAGGAATGTGCCGACATTGTAAAGAAAAGAAAGCTAGCAAAAATGAAATGGTTACACGAGCCAAATGAGGTAAATTTAGAGCAATTGGGTAGTGTTAGACGGGAAACCACCAAGTTACTAAAGAGTAAAAAGAGGGAATATTTGAGAGAGAAGATTAATGATCTTGAAATGAATGCAAAAAATAGGAACATTAGAGAATTATATCAGGGAATTAGTATAGAGAAGAAAGGGTTTCAGGCTAGAACAAACATAATTCGGAATGAAAATGGGGATATGATTGCAGATTCCAAGAGTATATTAAATAGATGGAAAAGTTATTTAATCAGCTATTAAATGTGCATACAGAACAGGACATTGAGGAGGATAAGTTACAGACAGCAGAAATGCTAATCGCAGAGCCAAGTGCATTAGAGGTTGAAATGGCAATTGAAAAATTGAAGATGTATACAAGCATCAGGTTCAGATGAGATCCCAGCAGAACTGATAAAATCAGGGGAGAAAAATTGATGGACAAGATACGCTGGTTGCTTAGTATGATTTGGCAAAAAGAAGCTCTTCCAGATGAATGGAAGGAATCAATTATCGTACCAATTTATAAGAAAGGAGATAAAACTGATTGCAACAACTATAGGGGCATCTCATTACTTTCAACTTCGTACAAAATTCTAACAAATATACTAGTAAGCAGACTTGCTCCCTATATTGATGACATTCTAGGAGATCATCAATGTGCATTTAGAAGAAACAGGTCTACAAACAGATCAGATTTTTAGTATAAGACAGATTTTAGAAAAGAAATGGGAATATAATGGTACCGTACATCAACTATATGTAGACTTCAAAAAAGCATATGATTCAATTAAGAGGGAGAAGTTATATAGTATCCTGTTGGAGTTCGGAATTCCCAAAAAGTTAGTTAGACTTATACGAATGTGTCTAAATGGCTCAACGAGTAGGGTGCGTGTAGGCAAACAGTTTTCAGACACTTTTGAAATCCAGAATGGGTTGAAACAAGGAGATGCACTATCTCCTCTACTATTTAATTTTGTACTAGAGCATGCCATTAAATCTTTAGAGAATGAGGAAGGCTTACAACTGAATGGTATTAATAAGCTGTTAGTTTATGCTGATGATGTAGTACTATTGGCCGATAGCGAGGAGGGTACTAAAGGCCAACACGCACCACACTATTGAGTAACACTAAGGAATTAGGACTGGAAGTAAATATCAGTAAAACAAATATATGGTCACACGTAGAAAATACATTATATAATGGAAATGGACAGCTAATGACAAATGAGGGAAATTTTGAGGAATTGGCTGAATTCAAATACCTAGGAACAATAATCACAAATAGGAATGAGATGCACAAAGAAATTAAACATAGGCTCAATTTGGAAATGCATGCTATTACGCATTGCAGAGACTTTTGATGTCCCAACTCCTTCAAAAACGTTAAACTGAAAATATATAAAACTATTATTCTACCAGTTATATTATATGGATGCGAAACATGGACTCTTACTTTAAGGGAGGAAAGGAGATTACGAGTATTTGAGAATAAAGTTCTTAGGAAAATTTTGGACCAAAGAGAGATGAACAGACAGGTGAATGGAGAAGACTACATAACAATGAACTACATGGTCTTTATAGGAAGCCAGATATAATAAGAACAGTTAAGTCCGTAGACTGCGATGGGCAGAACATGTTGCGCGTATGGGGAATGAAAGACGTGCATGGAAACTTCTTGTAGGAAAGCCAGAAGGAAAACGCCCAGTTGGTAGGCCAAGAATGAGGTGGGAGAACAACATTAACTATGATTTGAGGGAAGTAGATTATACAGGGAATGATTGGAAAGCATTAGCTCAGGATAGGGATGTATGGAGAGCTTATGTCCGCGCGGCCATGAACCTACGGGTTCGATAGTGCCAGTGAGTAAGTAAGTAAGTAAGTAACCTTAAAAGAACCATATATTCTAGGGGATCCAGATAACTTTACTCCCGCTAATCCCCTAGTAACCCCTATTCATATCCAACCAGAATTATACTTTCTATTTGCCTATGGCCATGTCAAAAGAATGCCAGAGCAAAGATTGCCTACAATTATTATGGAATGGACCCCAATAGAAAGGAGGAAGAGAGAAAGACCGAAGAAAACTTGGATAGAAGGGGTACAAGCAACTATGAATATCAGAGGATTGGAGGAAGATCAATGGATGGACAGAGAGGAATGGCGTTTGGTTTCCGGAAAACGGCGGCAGATGTCATGATACCGGATGATGATAAGAAATTTTCGACATACAGTGCCGGTATATGACGAAATAAACTAACTATATATGAATTATGACAAACTTATATATGTATACCAAGTGTAAAACTTTTATAGCAATTCTTCATTTGGGTAGTTTCTACTATCTATAATGGTGTAGCCCATTGTTGAGCCAGCCTCTCCTTTATTAGGAGTTACCAGACCAAGTTAATTTAGTTAAGCTTATTTGTCCATAAATGTTATGAGTGGCATGAGGTCAACACACCGACTCAATGAGACATCTAGCAGCCAAGGTATTACTAGGACTGTTTAAGATAGGTAAATTTTGCTTAGAGGCCTTTTTTATTCAGCCTTAAGGATCTTTTACGAGCCACGGCTGAAAGTCCCTCCCGGAGAACTTGCCCTTGGATTTTTCCAACCTAAAAAAATCTATTCACCACGGCCGGGCTTGAACCCGCGACCCTCGGAACCAGAAGCAAGGAGCATAACCACTAGTCCACCGCGGCCGACTCTTCTTTACCACCGTAATAATCTAAAATAATGTTACATTATTATAATCATTATATTGTTCTAGTTATATTAATTCTCCCTTTTCCGTAGTTTAACTTCACCTTTGTTTGTAACTTTATGTGATCCACGATACCGGGCCTAACAGGCACGCGTCATTTCGGGAGACAATTTTTAACTCTGAACGACGTGCATACTTATTTAATCGCCCAAGGATATCAGTGGAGATCAGCTCAATCCCGGAACCACCTCCGAGACAACACGAACATTTACAACTATGTACACCATACACTCATACATTCATAATACAGAAGGGAATGTTTATATGGATGATTATAATTGTCAGATGGTGCTCGGGACCATTCGGGCATTAAAGTTTGCTGTAATTTGTTATAGGCGATAAAAAACCCAAAAAAAAAATCACCTACGAAACTTGTTTCGGCAGGGATCGAACCCGAACAGAGACAATGAAGTTACCACTAGATCACAACAGTATACTCAATTGTACAAATGCGAAACGTGGCCTCTTACGTTTTAAGAGTGAAAGAAAGATTACGAATATTTAAGAATAAAGTGCTTAGAGAGATTTTTGGACAGAAGAGAGACTAACAGACAATTGAATGGAGGAACTACATAGCAGTGCCCTCTATTATTTTTATGAAAACCAGATGTAATAAGATCAATTAGTTTCGCAGACTGAAATGGTAAATACGTGTGGTACGGATGGGAAATATAATAAGGGTACTTAGAAACCTACATGAGGTTATAACCAACCAGATGGAAAACACCCAGTACCACTATACAAACACATTAACACACGTTCATCCTATCTCCTCTCTGTACATACAACAAGAATACATCATCTACGTAAAGTAGTCTGTGAAGTATAAATTCATCTTACACTCCTCTCTGTACACAATACAACAATACATCATCTACGTAAACTGGTCGGCCGAAGTGGTGCGTAAATTGAAAATAGACACATTAACGCCATCTATCCGCCTAAAACGCGCAAAGTGTAATGGCATTAGAACACACACACACATATACATATATATAGATATAGTCCAGCGCTATGGTCTCGAGGTAGCGTGCTGCCTTGTCACGAGGTGAACCCGGGTTCGATTCCCGATTGGGACAAACTTCCTGGGTGAAGTTTATCGGGGTTTTTCCTCACCTATAAGACAAATGTCAGGAAGCTTTGAGGCCCAAACGGTCTCTGGCCATCTTCATCATCCCACGGTGCGGGAAGCTATCACACCTATAATTCCCTAGTAAGGCTGCAAAGTATAGCATGAAGATGCTATGATTGCAATAAAATACCTGCCCTAGGGCAGAACACTGTAATATATATATATATATATATATATATATATATATTAAGATGTTATAATTTTATACTATATTTTTTGAGATTTGGCAATGAAGGCAAATATGATCCATGAAAAGAAAAATAAATGTCTGAGTCGGGATTTGA
The DNA here is from genome assembly GCA_030220185.1 of Diploptera punctata. NCBI lineage: Eukaryota > Metazoa > Arthropoda > Insecta > Blattodea > Blaberidae > Diploptera > Diploptera punctata. Next base: position 2,278,442 of record JASPKZ010005705.1, read on the forward strand.
ACCCGAGTCTCTAAACTCTGTACGTTTATATGTATACAGGGTGAGTCAGGAGGAAAGGAGCATGCTTTGATGGGTGATAGTGAACAAAAAACTTCTAATATACATATGGCCTTTTCTTAACCGTTTCAGAGTAATTTAATGAAAACAACGAGGAACCGGCAAAGTGCAGGTGACAGTAAATCAAGATACTGTTATCTTAAGTTTTAATTGTGTATGTTTTCTCACAAAAGATGTTCAAACACTCCACCACCAACTTCAATGCATTTTGTTGCTCTTGTAGACAGCTGTTGTGTTGCTGATCTGAGCTCATTCGTACATTTTTTTTTCTTGGGCACAGACATGTAAAATACGAGTGAGAAGTTCCTCTCTAGACTACGCTCTTAAGCCAACCCCACAAACAGTAATCTAATGGGGTTACATCGGGTGATCTCGGTGGACAAGCAATGATTCCATTGTATCTCAGCTGTCAACAAGAGCATCAAAATGCATTGAAGTCGGCAGTGGATATATTTTGTGATTAAACGTACACAATCAAACAAAACTTAAGATAACAGTATCTTGATTTAATGTCACCTGCACTTTTCCGGTTTCTCGTTGTTTTCATTAAATTACTCTGAAACGGTTAAGAAAACGCCATATGTATATTAGAAGATTTTTCTTCAGAATCTCCAGTACTATCACCTCTCAAAGCATGTACCTTTCATCCTGATTCATCCTGTGTGTGTGTGTGTGCGCGTGCGTGTGTATATATATATAGTCCACCGCTGTAGTCACGAGGTAGCGTGCTGCCTTGTCACGCAGCGGGCCCGGGTTCGATCCCCGGTCGGGGCAGTTTTTTCTGGGTGAGGTTTTATCTGAGTTTTTCCTCACCTGTAAGACAAATGTCAGGAAAACTTTAAGGCCCCAACAGTCCCCGAAATCATATGATCATCATCCTTCACCGGTGTGAAAAGCAACGGGAAGCTACCACACCTACAATTCCCTAGTAAAGCTGCAAGCATAGCATGAAAATGCTATGATTGCAGTGAAGGACCTGCCTTCGGGCAGAATTACGATGGATGTATATATATATATAGAGAGAGAGAGAGAGAGAGAGAGAGAGAGAGAGAGAGAGAGAAAGAGCCCTAAATCAGGAGTTGCTGAACACTTGACACTTTAAAGTCACGCTTATATAATTACACTGGTCAACGTGATTTTTGTCTCATGAGTACCAATGAGATGAGATTTTTAATAAATATAGCAGGATATACATTGCTGGTTAAAAAATGAAATGAAAATATAAGAAAGGAACTAAATATTTTCAAACTTACAGATCGAATAATTAAATATAGGAATTCCTAGAAAGAACATGTTTATAGTATGCCAGAAGAAAGATTTCCAAAATTATTGCTTAATTATAAACCACACGGAAGGAGAAATGTTGGATGCCCACACAGAAGATGGTCTGAACAATTTTAACAATTCTAGCTTTCATGAAACCGGAACGAGCCAACGGCCTTAATCCCTGGATGATGAAGAAGAAGATATATATACCGTGTGTCCCCGAAATCATATGGCCATCATCATCATCATCATCCTTCACCGGTGTGGAAAGCAACGAGAAGCTACCACACCTACAATTCCCTGGTAAAGCTGCAAAGCATAGCATGAAATTGCTATGATTGCAGTGAAGGGCCTGCCTTGGGGCAGAATTACTATGGATGGATATACCGTGTAATCATTTATGTTTAATTGTAATTTAGATATACATCCATAGTAATTCTGCCCGAGGGCAGGTCCTTCACTGCAATCATAGCATTTTTATGCTATGCTTGCAGCTTTACCAGGGAATTATAGGTGTGGTAGCTTCCCGTTGCTTTCCACACCGGTGAAGGATGATGATGATGATAAGGATGATGATGATGTCCATATGATTTCGGGGACTGTTTGGGCCTTAAAGTTTTCCTGACATTTGTCTTACAGGTGAGGAAAAAAAATAGATATAAGACTATTTTTATATATGCATTTTTTTTAACCTGGTTGAGTGGTAGACAATATCTTAAGACTTTAGCTGGTATATATATATAATCACGTATAAATTCTGTACATTATAAAAAACGTAAAATGTGGTTGACAAAATACTATTTTAAGTTCTGCATTTAACAGAATCCGGTAACAACACATTGCATGTATGAATAGCAAGCACTTGTAAAACAATGACACATTATCAGAGAGGACTTTGGAATGTAACAGAACTCGTGGCCATTATGTGAACATTGTGCATGACTCTGAATATATACATTCAGGAAACACAGTTAACATATTCGATATTTTCTATTTTACATTTAAGGATGCAGGGAAAGAACCAAATAAATTACTTTCTGTCGTAATGGAGTTTGAGATGACATTATATTCTTCACACAAAGCACTATCATTCAGAAATGTGAAACAGTAAAACATACAGATAAGTAATTAGTTTATTTGCCTCTAAAGTTTTACACACAGATAAGAAAATATGGACGTTGTTACAACAAAAGTATCATACGTTTTCTAGGTTTCAACGGAAAAAAAAAAACTCTCAAGTAAAAACAATTCCTGATACTAAAAAAATAATAATAATAAAAAGCTAACTAATGCTTAGGGAATTCCGAAGGAATGATGATTTGAGATTGTTCTCATGTAAGATCTCTTAAATATGTTTACATATCTCGACCAATCGTATCTAATCTAGTAGACACCGAAAATGACAAATCTAATTACACTGAGCAACAAAAAAGAATCTTTGTTGTCTCAGAAAAAAAAAATGTGATTCTGATAGTATTTTTTCTCCTGAATTCAAATATGATATAGGTTTTTCTCCATCACGCAAGGTTTTCGAAAGACAGGAATTTATAATTTCAAACACTTTAATATTTTCTACATTCGTAACTATACAATATTCGAACATTCGGACTCACCTATAAAATAAGAAATTACGATTTTCTGCTATATTTTGCCTGTGGAGCATCCCTCTTGATGGTGCAACAATAATCAGCCAGCATATTAGGAATCCATTTGCTTTGATATCTCTTTTCCATAGCTGAAATCTCCTGAGTTAGCTCATATGGTTTTATTTTACGTGGACAAATGGACGAAAAAAAACGTTTATTAAAAAAATAATAATTTAAATCCATTAGTTGAAATTGAAATAAAAAAACTGTTGGTGATGGAGAAATTCCGAATACATATTTGAAAACACGATAAAAAACTGCATTATGTACAACTATTGGTACTCATGAGACAAAAGTCATGTTGACCAGTGTTATTTATCTGTGTGTGTGTGTGTGTGTGTGTGTGTGTGTGTGTTTCAACGCTCTAGTGGTCCGCAATTTTTATTCTTTTCGGAAACAAATTTGGCTAGCTATCTAGCTTCCGCAATGTTTTATTTTTCGCAACGAAGCTCAGTATATTCCATTAAATTAAACTAGAAAGTTATTTAAAAAATCAGCAAAATTCAAATAATAGAAATGGGGGTTAACCTCAAACCCGAAATTGTAAAATCGCTCTATCAGTCGCAATATTTACTTTATCTTCCAGAAAGACTTCGAGAAGTGCACAAAAAGTCCATTACACCGGAACCAAGAGATTTTATGGTCCGATTTTGCTGGTTTACGGAATTTATATTTATTTTGTTAAATTGGAGAAACTCAGTTTCTGATGCCAGCTTATTTAAAATAATTCGGACAACAGGAGAAACAAATCATGCATAACCGTTAGAGAATGATTTTAAACAATATCTGCTGGTTCATTTTTGATTATTTTATTAAAATATTAAATACATTAAATTAATGTAGAAAACATTGCAAATTTAAGGGTTAATTAAATATTGCGGTGAAACAAATTTACTAAAGTAAATTTTTAATTTCGGGTTTCAGTAAACCCCCACTTCTAATGGTCGAATTTCGCTTATTTTTGGAAAGTACCTTCCTCAATTTATTTTAATACCATGTACCTACATTTGTTGTGAAAAATCGAAAATTGTTGCCTCTAGAGCTATTTTTTTTTCAGGTGAACGCTTACACCTAATGGTCCGATTTTGCTGGTTAAAAAACTCGAATGTAAAATTTTAATCAATTGCTAATTACAAATAGGAATGAGATGCAGAATGAAATTGAACGTAACTTCAATTTTGGAAACATATATTATTATGCAATGCAGGAACTCTTGTAATCCCAATTGCTCTAAAAAAAGTTAAAACAAAAATATATAAAACTGTTATTATTCCAGTTATATGAATGCCAAACACATTCTTTTACTTTAAGTAAGGATGAAGATTACGAATATTTGGGAATAATGTTATGAGGAAAATTTTTGGACTATACAGAGACGAACAGACAGGGCAATGAAAAAAAAAGGGGGGGGGGACTTCTTGCAGGAAAATCAGAAGAAAAATGTCCAATAGATAGGCCAAGAATGAGATGGAAGAATAATATTAAGCAACTGAATTGGGCATGAACGGGGACTGAAAGAGAGGCATCTTGTAGGAAAATCAGAAGGATAGTGCCCGGTAGGTAGGCCAAGAATGAGATGGGAGAATAATATTAACCATGACCTGAGGAAGTTGAATTATACAGGCAATGATTGGAAAACATAGCTCAGGTTAGGAATTGGAGAGCTTATGTTTGCCCATCCATGAATCTCCGGTTTCAATTGTGCCAGTGAGTAAGTTTGTTTAGTTTGGAAAATACGAGTGCTAAAATGACATTGAGTTAGATGTAAAGTACTGCAAGCCTATAAAACATTGTGGATATAAAAACGTTAATCTTTCTTTTATCTTCTGGTAACACTGCACATATTGTGTAAATTTTACGGCCGACCGAGGCCTTCAGGGAAAGGAAGTGCTCCGTATATCAATGAAATATGATAGTCTATGTAAGAAAATCATTACACGGTACCAGGTCATGACGATATAAGATCAATAATTGTTGTCTGGATGATATCCTAACATAATCTTGTTAGGATTGTGCCCTACACGGTCTTCACTATAGGGTTTATGATTTAAATATGCAGAAAACATGCGAACAATTGGTGTGATGAAATAAAAGAATAAACTTAAGCTGATTTAATTATGTACATGTATACGTTTCCAATTATGTTGAAATGTAAATAATTGCATAATTTAAAGTACGCTTTTATGTTGGTAATGTTCCGTGGCGGATCGTTATCGGATAATTATAAACTTAAACTCCAAGTGCGACTGGCATAGAAGGCCCTTGGCTTACCAGTTGACCTCACATGCACATGTGTTAATCACAGAGGTAGACGATCATCTAGCCAGTGTAGGGGTGACATGTGGTCAGCGTGTCGGGCCCCCCAGCCGTTATAGCTGGTCTTCTCAATCTGGAATCGCCACTTACTCTACCTCACAAGTGCCTCACGCTCCCATACTGGCCGAAATTCCATGAGAAATTTTCTTTTCCGATGAGACTCGAACCAGAGCAAATTCCGTAGCTCTTCGTCAAGGCTTCTTGCCTTACCACTCGGCTACGGCGCGAGACATCGGATAATTATTATAGTTGCACTTACATTGCAACCTATTGCGACCTTTATAATTAATATTTTGCATGTTCAGAATATAGTCTATCTCTTATGTTTTACTTTTTCACTATGCACAGCGATTTTCCTCCTGTACTTTATGTTAATTGTTGAGCTATATTCGTATTCCCTCCGTGGTATCTTTACCTTGTCGTGGTGGAGTGGCTTTGCGTGCTTAAATGATCCCGAGAGCTATGCCGGCGGTAGCATTGCTGCCGATAGGGTTACTCATGCCGGACTGGTCGAAGGTGATAAGCCAGACGAAAAAAGTACCTTGGTCGAAAGAGTGACGATCTTTCACCGTAAAAATACAACCGTCAAGAAATGCGGACATTAGTTTAACTGGGGTAAAATTTTCCGGAGGTCAAAAGCATTAGCTCAGGATAGGGATGTATGGAGAGCTTATGTCCGCGCGGACATGAACCTACGGGTTCGATAGTGCCAGTGATTAAGTAAGTAAGTAAGTATATTCGTATTACCCAAGAATGCAGTACCGTATTATTTTTTTCATGCCCCAAAGTTATCATTTCGACATTTCTTGTGTTCGCGTTAATGTAACTCACTTCTGAGGTTGAGGCGCCTGGAAGGCGGGATTACGATGCCCCGATAGGTGATAATGTTACGCCAAGAGAGTCCTTGATCCTAAATTTTAATCTAAAAGATAAAGTGATCCCTCTACAGGCCATAGGAGGCCCTTGGGCTAGTATAGAAGATTTTTCTAGACAATCGGCACTTGATGTTAGCCGGATTGTCAGCCCTACGTGACGGTCGTCTTTACCCCCAGAACAGCGTCTGGCACTCATTTCCAATAGAGGCTGAGTCGATCCCAGGACCATGTTGCCATCAGGTTTTGTTCAGTTTAAAAATCCTGACCCCACAGGGACTCGAACCCTCGACCTTCCGGTTTGTAGCGTATTGCTAAGGCGAATATGAATTGTGGTTATTATGATAGCCATATGATGTTTGGAGACCGTTTGGCCTTAAAGTTTCGTGATATTCGTCTTATAGGTGAGGAAAGACTCTGAAAAAAACTCATCCAGGAAACTTGTCCCGACCGGGGATCGAACCCGGGCGCTTTAAAACGGCAATTTTTTAAACTTATGATTTGTATACCGCCATATATGAAAATCTTTTGTAGGGCTAATTTTCTAAAAAAAATTAATATATAGTATTTTAGGTCAAGGTGCAATTTATGTTTAAGTGGCCTTGGTACATGTTACAATTGCACGGTTTTCCACCAAAGGGCTTAAGAGGGAATGTTAAGGAAATTCTCTCTCTCTGCCTGCCAAGAGCTAGAAATATTTCTAAATTCAGCAATTTTACAGTTTCACATCTCTCCAACATTTTCTATACATATAAATTACTCATTACTTTAGAGTACTTTATTGTAATTCATAATTTAATTTGAAATTGAATATCTATCTTCTTAACCTACAATATTACCCTATTGTAACAGTACGTCACAACGCTTCTCTGGAAGAAATTTCAAGGTAGATTTCTACATGCATTGGTTGACAGTTCCCTTGTGAGATTGAATGTAGTGTTGAGGTATTATTAGACTGTTCTATCTTCCCGTTGTATGTGAACTAATGTAACGAATCTATTACTGGTTGAGTGGAAGATAAGGCCTATGGCCTAAACTCTGCCAATTAAATAAAACTTTATTTATTTAAAATCCATTAATAGTCAACCTAAGGAATAACGCACATATTTCCGCCCTTCAGATATCACCAGGAAAATCAGGCTGGCTAGCACACGTGACTGCCACAACTGGCATTCCAGGTTCGAATCCTGGCGATTCTAGAGGGGTACTGGTAGGGCTATACCGAAATTTCTTCCTTCTCCCAAATTTCATCCCAACAACATTATCCATTCTTCCTTCCCTCCCCTTAATATAATCTAATTTTTCATCAATTCATTTTGCATCTGCCTTTGGCTAATATAGTACTGCATTAGAAAAAATAGTTTGGTTGGCACCCACAGGTGTTGAAAATATGGGATTGCGGGAATCCAGTTGTGGCCCAACTAGAGTGATGGCTCCTGAGTCTCAGAGAGAGTAAGAGAGAGAGAGAGGAGAGAGAGAGAGAGAGAGAGAGAGAGGGAGAGAAGAGAGAGGAGAGAGAGGGAGGGAGGGAGAGAGAGAGAGAGAGGGAGGGGGAGGAGGAGAGGGGAGAGGGAGAGAGAGAGGGACGAGGGGAGAGAGGGAGAGAGAGAGGGAGAGAGAGAGGGGGGAGGAGAGGGGGGAGAGAGAGAGGGGAGAAGAGAGAGAGGGAGAGGAGAGAGGGGGAGAGAGAGAGGGGAAGAGAGAGAGGAAGAGGAGAGAAGAGAGGCAGAGAGGGGAAGAGAGAGAGAGAGAAAGCAGAGAGAGTGAGAGAGCGAGAGAGAGACGAGGAGAGAGAGAGAGGAGAGAGAGAAAGGCCAACCATGGGCCATGCATGAGAGAAGAACTTGATGCTTGCTAATCGGTTTGTTCTAACTCCATTTATTTAATTTATAGGAGAGCTCAATGAAGTTTGGATACTACCTAATTCACAAAAATAGCACTGTTTGGAGTAAATCATTTTAATACTTTCTGACCACAAAATGTATATTTATGTGTAATCCTGATAGAGAAGAATAGTTAGAACATCTTGTAAAAAAAGTGGTTATAACAACCTGGTTCTAGGCAGACGATATATTTGTAATTTTTAGACATTTTAAATCATCCAGTCTGAATGGATTTATAAATAATTCCTAGAAAATTACCCTATTGGTACTATTTGATTTAGGGCTATGAAATTTTCAGAACACTTTCACTGTACAGGGTTATTCACAATAAGTATTACAGACTTATAGGGGTTGTACAGGGGACTTAGTAGATAAAGTTTTGATAAGGAACCCATGTCGGAAACTTACCATTTTGATGTAAAATTAGTTTGAAGATCGAAACACAATGGACTGATATCGTGTCTTGTGTTTCAGAATAAGTATTATAGACTTCTAGGGATTCTACTACACCTGTCGAGTCGGAGGAAGATCTTGCACGAATTCTGGCGGCAACATAAATTATTGAGCACACACCAGATCTTGCGGGGCGTGTGTATTAAAGCATGCGTCGCAGGTATACTTTCTGCAAAGAACAACAGGATCGCCACATGGAACCACATTTGTAGTACAACCCCTAGAAGTCTGTAATACTTATTCTGAAATACAAGATACGCGACATCAAGCCATTGTGTTTCGATTTTCAAACTTATTTTACATCGAAATGGTACGTTTCTGGACATGGGTTCCTTATCAAAACTTTATCTACTAAGTCGTCTTTACAACCCGTAGAAGTCCGTAATACTTATTGTGAATCACCCTGTATAAAAATGATACTATTGTTTTAACAGGTGAGGGACGTATAAAATCCCAAAGATAGAGTTCAAATTAAAGTTATCAGAGTTGTAAATGGAACAAATATGACCGAGGTTATAGCAATATTGTGTCAATATAGCTATTTCACAATAACGCATTGTTTGTAGTATATTCAATTGTTTACTCATCTTTATATTTCTATTCTTTACATGTAACACCTTTTTCCCCACCTGTGTTGCATCAATAACATGACATGACATTCTAAAAACTAATAAATCTTAATTGTCATCATTCTTTCAGGTTATTTTGAACAATTAGCTACCGGTATATAAAAATTGCTGATTGGTTATAATTATAAAAATGGAGAATTCTATAAATATTGTTTTATAATGGTTACGCAGGGTAATTCAGAATAAATATTACAGACTTCTAGGGGTTGTAGAGGGGACTTAGTAGATAAAGTTTTGATAAGGAACCCATGTCCGGAAACTTATCATTTTGATGTAAAATAAGTTTGAAGATCGAAACACAATCGGCTGATATTAAGTGTCTTGTGTTTTAGAATAAGTATTACAGACTTCTAGGGGTTGTGGGACTTAGTAGATAAAGTTTTGATGAGGAACCCATGTCCGGAAACTTATAATTTTGATGTAAAATAAGTTTGAAGATCGAAACACAATCGGCTGATATTATGTCTCTTGTGTTTCAGAATAAGTATTACAGACTTCTAGGGGTTGTAGAGGGGACTTAGTAGATAAAGTTTTGATAAGGAACCCATGACCGGAAACTTATCATTTTGATGTAAAATAAGTTTGAAGATCGAAACACAATGGGCTGATATTGTGTCTTGTGTTTCAGAATAAGTATTACAGACTTCTAGGGGTTGTAGAGGGGACTTAGTAGATAAAGTTTTGATAAGGAACCCATGTCCGGAAACTTATCATTTTGATGTAAAATAAGTTTGAAGATCGAAACAAAATGGGCTGATATTGTGTGTCTTGTGTTTCAGAATAAGTATTACAGACTTCTAGGTGGGACTTAGTAGATAGAGTTTTGATAAGGAACCCATGTCCGGAAACTTATCATTTTGATGTAAAATAAGTTTGAAGATTGTAATACAATGGGCTGATATTGTGTTTCAGAATAAGTATTACAGATTTCTAGGGGTTGTACTATGCCTGTCAAGTCGGAGGAATATCTTTTTTCATGAATTCTGGCGGCAGCAGAAATTGTATTGAGCACATACTAGGTCTTGTGGGATGTGTGTACAAAAACATGTGTCGCAGGTACACTTTGTGTAACGAACAACAGGGTCGCCACATGGAATCACACTTGTAGTACAACACCTAGATGTCTGTAATACTTATTCTGAACTGCAAGACACATTATATAAGCCCATTTTGTCCCGATCATCAAACTAATTTTACATCGAAATGGTAAGTTTCCGGACATGGGTTCTTTATCAAAACTTTATCTATTAAGTCCCCTCTACAACCCCCAGAAGTATGTAATACTTATTCTGAATCATCCTGTATTAGGAATTGTTTAACCCATTTCACTTCTTGCTTTCCAATAGAGTAGAGTTAATTTTTTGTTTTGTTGCATTTCTTGTTCAGTTTGGCGAATGGGTGTTCTTTTTCCATAGTTGAACATTCTTCAGAACTGTAGATTCCAATGTTCCAAAAATGTGCTGCAAGTCGGTCATGTTTTGTATTCAATCTGAAGTCAGTGACTATCTTTTCTTGATTTTGAGCTCGGTGTTTACCAAAGTTTGTTGATTCCTGCCTTTTTTTTTGTGATTGTTGATTCATTTTATTAATAAATTCTATAAATGATCCTATCGTAAATGGAGTGCCGATACTTATTAGGAGGAGGATTTTTGGTAGCGTAGCGGGCCGATACTAAATTAGAAATTAAAATAATGTTTAATTACATATATCCATCCATAGTAATTCTGCCCGAGGGCAGGTCTTTCACTGCAATCATAGCATTTTCATGCTATGCTTTGCAGCTTTACTAGGGAATTGTAGGTGTGGTAGCTTCCAACACTGGTGAAGGATGATAATGATGACCATATGATTTCGGGGACCGTTTGGGCCTTAAAGTTTTCCTGACATTTGTCTTATAGGCGAGGAAAAACCCCGATAAAAACCTCACCCAGAAAAACTGCCCCGACCGGGGATCGAACCCGGGCCCGCTGCGTGACAAGGCAGCACGCTACCTCGAGTCCACAGCGGTGAATTATATACATATAGTATATGTCCACCGCTGTGGTCTCGAGGTAGCATGCTGCCTTGTCATGCAGCGGGCCCGGGTTCGATTCCCCATCGGGACAGGTTTTTCTCGGGGTTTTTTCCTCACCTCTAAGACAAATGTCAGGAAGCTTAGGGCCCAACGGTCCCCGAAAACCATCCGGCCATCATCATCATCCTTCACCGGTGTGGAAAGCTACCACACCTATAATCCCTAGTAAAGCTGCAAAGCATAGCATGAAAATGCTATGATTGCAGTGAAAGACCTGCCCTCAGGCAGAATTACTATGGATGGAATGATACATATATTTTATTTTTCCACAACATAAAATTACAATGATATTACTGTTTAGAAGATTACAATTTCTATTAAAGTCTTTGTTTTAAGACTTATAATGAATATTTGATTTATCTTAAATAAATAACCTGTGATCGAGAGATTAAGTAAGTTCCTAGCTTAAGGCTTTAGATTTATTTTGTTAAATTTATATTTTTAAATAAGGCTATATAAATTTTTAATAAGATCAGTTTTGACCTATGGTAATGAGACATGGAGCCTCATTAAAAGATCAGAGGTAGCCCTAAATAATTTTGAAAAAAAAAGTACTCAGCAAAATATTTAGACCAATAAATATTAATGGTCAGTGGAGAATACAATACAACAAAGAACTGTATGATAAATATAATGAACCTGATCTTGTCAATTTTATTAAGTTAAAGAAATTGGAATGGGCTGGCCATGTACAAAGGCTCTCAACAGACCGAGCACCAAAATAGGTGCTTACAGCAAGTTTTATGGGGAACGAACGAGTTGAAAGACCAGAAAAAAACGATGGGAGGATGGTATTAAGTAAGATGCTGCAAACCTACTTAAGTGTCGCAACTGGAGGCTTGCTGCGCAAAATAGAAATGATAGGAGGCAGAAGTTAAGGGAGGCCAAAGCTCAAATTTGAGCCAATCAGTCATTGGATGGATGGAAATTTTTATTTTATAATTCTACTTTCCAAAATGAAGACTACAACTTTTAGATTTTAATATTGTGAGAGAAAACTCCACCAGAAAATTATAATATATAACAATTGATCTCTACTTACAAATAATAATCTGGCAATGCATGCCCAGGGCAGAAAGGTCCACTTGTTAGCTGACTGTACTCTTTGACAGATTTCTAAGATGTCTGTCTGAACAAGTGGTTTATAATTTATACCTTCCAGATGTGTCCACTTTGGATTTAAATTTCTTTAAATTAGGAATCTTACATGTCCCTTCATCGCATGTTTTCAAGTTTATTCAAACATTTATTTTGACTATTTAACTCATGCCCCAAATGGGAGTCAATGACCAATCACGTTTCAATGATTTCTGTATTACAACCAATCAGAGACGTGTTTCACGAAATAATTATCAACGTTAGGATTATCATATATTAAGCAAAGCTCCTCCTTTTTATATTCTGAACAGGTCTGACCGTTATTTTGCAGTGACTGAGCCTATAACAAATACGGCTACCAGATTGTATATAATAGTGCTTACATGTCAACATTTGTAGCAATTGATTATACCACCAAAAAAAGAAACCACTGTTTGCACTTTCTTAAATGTATACGACATCAAAAATGAATTAATATACAGATTGATGTGTTTCATTTTTTCTCCACTAGAGAGCATTCTTACAATATTGCGTTCCTTTGGCAATAAATAGTATGATCTGGTTGCAGTGATAAACAAAAGAAGCAGTAGAAGCGTAGGCTACCTATCGTTCTCATTAGTTTTCAAACATCACCGTTTACTTTAAATATAAAAATATTTTTAAATAACTGTAGTTAAATAATGATTTGTGAGTAAACAGCTTTATTTTATTCGTTAAATAGTCCTAACAAATGCCACTCTTGATTTCCAAATTCTCTAGATAAATTCACTCCTCACTTCGTGAGTCGTGAATTTATCGATAATTTGGAAATCACTCGTGGCATTACTTATGATAATCATTTTTTCCCCCCAAGAATCTTATTATTAATCTTTGTTCGTTAAATAGTCTGTGTTTAGATTTGATACATATTTTTCCAAGAATATTATCATCCATCTTTTGTTTGTTAAACATAGAATGTTTAGGTTAAACAGTGTATGTTTGAATTTACTTTGTAATCATATATGGTATCATTAGCTGTCTGAAAATTATTTTAATATTTAATTCCACTTTATATAATTTTTGCAGGCATATTTCATTCAAATTATTATAATTTTTAGCAGTTTATCCAAATTATTACATCCTAATTATTTTTTGTACAATTTTTCCCCAGTCTAATATATCTAATTTTACCCCAATTTATTACAGATCCCTCTAATACCTTGTATTTAAAGTGCCTCAAAAGTATGGAAAATGGCCATTATGTTCCATAAACTTTGCTTTAAGATGTCCCACTGATGGCATCAAGAGGTTGCAAGCATCTGGTAGATACTTTATGTTATGTCTGTGGCCAGTTTATTAAGACAAGAGCAAAAAAGTACTCTGTACAAGCATCTTCTAAAATGTGTAAGGCCTACAAAGCAAATTTTGGCATGTCTGTTGGGGATCAGGACAAATCATTTCATCTGCGAATACTGTAATTAACCTGGAAGATACGGATGCATTTAGAGTGAAATGTGGATTAAATAAATTCACGTTTAACTTAACATGTTCTATTCTTCTGCAGGATAGTACAGGAGGTAAAAGAGGTGCATAAAGTTTGGTATACCAAGGATATGGAGGGAGCCATTGATCATTCAAGCAACTGTTCCTTCTGTACTGTGGACCCTTCAAAATGTAAAAATGGCAAGAATGCTCCTGGTATCATTTATCCAGATTTTCCTTCATCCACTGCCACTGATAGAAAGCAAGAAGGTGCTCATCTCCACTGCACATAAAGCCGGGGCTTATGAAGCAATTTGTAGAAGTCCTGGATAAAGATTCAGCAGCTTTCAAATACCTTCAAGTCTTCTTCCCTAATTTGTCCAAGGCAAAGGTCAAACCAGGTGTTTTCATGGGACCACAAATAAAAAGATCCTAAAATGCAATGAATTTCCACAGAAGCTTGATGAGAAGGAGAAAACTCTTTGGACCAGTTTCATTGCAGTTGTTCAGGGCTTTCTGGGCAATAACAAGGCCAAAAACTATGAGAAAATGGTCTGAAACTTAGTGAAGAACTACAGTGCAATGGGCAGCAGAATATCACTGAAGGTCCATATGTTTGATGCCCATCTTAATATATTCAAGGAGAATATGGGAGCTTACTCAGAGGAACAAGGGCAGTGCTTCCATCAGGATATGCTGCTTTTTTTAATACTGCTGCTAGGGGCAGTATGAGAGTATGATGGGAGACTATATTTGGGGGCTAATTCGTGAAAGTGATTTACAATCTTACTAATAAAATTCTCTTATACAAGCTTTCATCAGTTGATTAGTTATACAATCTATAAGCCTTATATAGATCATGCATAATTTCCATAGTAATAAACATTCTACAAGAGCCATATAACAATACAATCCTTATATATACAATACGTCCACTGCTGTGGTCTCGAGGTAGCGCACTGCCTTTCACGCAGCGGGCCTGGGTTTGATTCCCAGTCGGGACAGGCTCATGAGTGAGTTTTTCCTCACTGTAAGACAAATGTCAGGAAGCTTAGGGCCCAACGGTCCCCAAAAATCATCTGGTCATCATCATCATCCTTCACCAGTGTAGAAAGCAATGGGAAGCTACCACATCCATAATTCCCTAGTAAAGCTGCAAAGCATAGCATGAAAATGCTATGATTGCAGTGAAAGACCTGTTCTCAGGCAGAATTACTATGGATGGATACACAATACGTCACATATTCATCATCATTATGATGCCAGAGCATATTACGAGCAGTTTGTAACAGAAAGAAAACAACATCAACTATAGATTAATCATGTAAGAAATGAGTGTGGACAAGAATAAATAGAGATTCTCTAATTGGGGACGTACGGAAAAAATAAGTATGTGTTAATTTATTTACATTTTACTTTAGGCTACATCAAATATATCATAAAATATGTTTCACAGATAATGTGCTGCCATCTAACGACAAGAACTTCGAAAAATTCTTGGGAACTAAAATTTTTTTTTCAGTACTTACGAATTATATGCAGTGTTTTAAGAAGCGTTAGAAAAGTTCAAAATAGTAGGAAATGTTAGCAAAACAAAACTGTAAAAATAAAATGATACCAAAAAATATTTAAATAGCTTAATGAGATACGAAAGAACGAAATATAAAATAATAATAAAAAAATCACCAAAAGAATCTTTAAAACAAATTTATTCTAAATTCCAGACCTTGGGCAACAACAGACTTTAAGGAAATAAAAATTGCCTGTACTTCGATTGGGAATCGAATCTGGTACTTCACAAACTGTAATCTGAAGTTCAACCACAAGACTATCAGGCTAATGAATACTTCGTCACAATAATATTACCTTTATAATTAAAAACATTTTTATATTAGTATGTATAATATATATTAATGATGTAAGAAAGTTTTTTGATAAAATAATATTATGAAGCATTTAAACTACATTCAGGTTAAATCTTGTCTCACAGCAACTATTATAGAAAATATTCTTATGTGAATCAGTGTTCAGTTTTAAAATATTATTAATCGAGAATGAATGTAAAATAGGGCATTTTATAATGCTTTATTTTCCTACCATGTGCCTTGTTAACATTATTTATATTTTATGTATCCGCCAAACAGTAGTTAAAGTGTTGCATTTTGTGTTAAATTTAAGGAAATGTTCATCAGTCTCATAAGAAAACAATCAGCTGATCATAGAGTCCGTCATAGCGATAACCCACTATTTTCTCTTGTTATACAATGGGCACATTCAGCGGACAAAAGCGCTTTAGCAAAAATTACTGCTGATGCAGCGGAAATATGTGAAATTTGTTGAATGGACCGCTGCTACAGCGGAACCACCAAATTCAATTTGTTCATGGGCTCATTACTCATATTACTACATGATGCTATTGAAATTAATCATAATACTAATAGGAATATACAGATTTTACGATTTATTTTAATGGATGTAATTTTTTAAATAGACAAATAGATTGTTTAAAATAAAACATTAATGTAGCAAGAAAAATTTTATTTTTAATTAAAATATCAGGCGGCTCTGTGACGCAAGCGATTAGACACTCACCTCTCACTGCTGGGGTCTCGAGAACCTTATTTATAATATTTATTATTAGTTTAATCTTATTGTGTTTTAGTACGAGTGGCTTTTTTTAACTTTTAATCACTATACATGGATTTTGTAGTGGAGGAAACGGAGCTGAGGCAGGTTTTCTCGAGATTTCTTCCATTTTCCCTTACAACAAATTTAATTTCCCCATACTCGTCTCATCCATTTCGTTCATCAGACATAGTCGGCCTGCACCCTTGTCATTCACAGACCTCTTTAAATTTAGGGACTTAATCTCATCTCTCGACCCGACCCTGAGTTGGACAAGACTTGATATTATGTTGTTATATTAAAATATCACTCCTGCAAATTCCCTATGTGATGTATATCTTGCTCCTTCGTCATCACATAACATGTATATATCATAACCACACTACAAGTATTGCCAGGTGAGCTGTTAGACAAATTTTATTCAAATGTTCAGCCATTTTATTCATGCCATTTCTTACACAATATTTTACAATTTTATGGCCTATATTTAAATCCATGGGGATTAGGAAATATAGGCATATGTGCAAAATCAATCTAAGTAGTGCAAGACATGGCCTAAGTACATAACCAAACAATTGTATAATTAGGGTAAAGTAAGACAAAAAATTATATGTATATTTGTTAAGGAATAAGAATGAAAACAAAGAGGAATATAAATTTATAACAATTTAAATTCAGTTTTCTTAAGAATTGATTCATTTTATTCTTTTGCATCATCTGAAAATATTGATTATTTATAAGAGTAACTACCATAATCTTTATGGCTAAAGTAAACCAAAAATTATATTTCCAAATATATATATATATATATCCATATATATATATATATATATGAAATTCTGTCATAACAGCAGTTAATTATAGATAATTAAGGAACGTAATTAGCAAGTTCATTGGACCACAGAAAGAGGGAGCAGGAATCAAGAATCAGGGCTGAGAACTTGAGAAAAATCCGTCTTTAATCGCTGAAGATGGGGCTAACAAGCCTTGAAACATATGTTCAACGAAAACAACCATAAGAGGTAATAAAATACAGACCAAATAATTTAATTTTTATGTATATGATGTTTTCTCCGTTATAAATTCTAAATATATTGCGCTGCGATCCTACCTTTTTATAACATTGAGTTTGAAATTTTTGAGTGACTATATCAACATTCCTTTGCCCGAGCCCATAGAAGGCAGAGATTAATCCACCTTTCCTTTGTAAATTACTTAACATATAGTACTGAATTCTAAACAGTGTTATAATCGTGGAAGCTAGAAGGAAAAAAGGGGATTAACTTGGCTTGAGAAAGCTTTAGAATATATATATATATATCATTATGAAACAGCAAATATCATGACTAGCTACACAATCAGTAAACATGGCTTAACTAAAAGTAACTTTTAATGAGAATCATTAGTCAGATCTTTAAATACAGTTAATTTAAAAAAAATTGATCTTCTTGACCATTATATAATTTGAAAGAAAAGATATGAATGAAATAATATAAATTAACAAACTCGGTCATCAACCATTCCAATATATTAAATTAATGTTGGGAAGTAAACATTATGAGGTATAATCATTAAAATTCATCGGAGAACATTAATGTTTGAAATCGCGATATCATGGAAGCATGAATCCTATGAGGTGAGTTGTTTAAACAATATGTTCTCCAATGAATTTTAACCATTCCAATATTTATGGATTTACAAAAGAAACAATAATAATAATATTCAAACATACATACACCACACAATCCAGTCCAGCCGAGGGCTAGGGTCCACAGTCCGGTTGCCCTATCCTGGCTTGTGGGACTGATGAAACCAAACAGCTCACTCGAGCTGCAGTCGAACTCACTACGATGATCCCAAAGTTGATGATGACCTTGATACTTGCTTGCACAGCTTATTTGAGGCTTTTGATAATGAGGGGAAGTTGCACAGTCACATGCAGCACAGAAGGAAAGAGGGGGAGGTATGTAGGAGAGAGAACAACGAAGACAGGAATTTGGCACTGTTCTATAACATCACTGTAGAAGGAAGACACGATGACATAGTTGTTATGTACCGAAAAAGTGATTTCGGTACTATATTAAAGATGCATTGTAATTAACCAATATTCAAGATAAACTATTGAATTGGAAAAGAATAACCAAATCCCATTTTTGGACCTGTACATAATTATGTACTTATATGTAATTAGTCATGATGATGGCTGAAGATGGGAGGAATTCCTCTTGAAAACTGCAGTTTCCATGCTTGAAGAAAATGAGATATGACTCATTTAATTAATTTTTATTTTGTTAATAATAATATTATTCAGCCATAGAGAACAAAATGTGAAACTGACTTTGTCAAATAAAAATTTACATACAGATTTATAAAAATTGATTGAAAGTCAGACTACAAGGCATTTTATCAAAGAAACTCAAACAGTTCCTTACTCCTCATGTAATATCAGCTATCTCGCACGAACTGGTTTCAAAGTTATCTTGTCAATCGACAACCAAAAACCAATCCAGACGATAGAGCTAATATGAGGTGAGGTCTTAAAGAATATTTTTTTTTTTTGTTTTACATAAAGATGCTTGAAAAAAATTATTATAAAACATTTCTTCTATCAATAATCTAGAGGTAACTATTTTGAAAACCTTTTTCTCACTTTAAAAACATCACTGGGAAATTTTCTTCTTCTTCTTCATCCAACCAAGTCTTAGGCTCTAAGCCTGTTGCGATTTCACTGATGAATTTTGTATCCAGCGTTTCCTTGGATGGCCTGTTGGACAATAACGAAGCATGGCCTTGGGAACTCTGTCTGAACTCATTCATCGCAAATGATTCATGCTGTTGTTCTGGCATCTATGTATGTATTGAATGACTAGTTCTAAACTTAGTTATGTCAAGATATCATCATTGCGTTTGTGATCCCATTTGGTATATCCTACTGTATCTCTCATGAATCTCTTTTCACTAGAAGTTATCCTGATCTCTTCTCCTTTCCTTAAAGTCCATGCCTCACTGCCATAGCAAAGTGCAGGTCTTGCTAAGGTTTGTATAACCGTATTCTGGTATCTCTCTGGACAAGTGAAGGTTTCATTACTGAATTTATTATTCCCATGGTTTTATTAAAATCAATAATTTTATTTGTTATGTCTATTTCATCCAAAAATGCTACATCACTGCAAAAATTAAGTATCTAATTTCACTATTGTAAATCAATGGTAAAGAGAAAAATTTCTGCCTGAACCGGGAATCGAACCTTTAGCTTTCTGTGCTAATGCCTACGGGACCAGTAGAGTAAGGTAAAGGAAGGATTTCTGCTTGGATGAGAATGAAGCCTGGATTAGCTCAGTGGACAGGGTATTAGCATGGAAAGCTAAAGATTCGGGGTTCAATTCCCGATTCAGGCAAAAATTTTTCTCTTTACCATTGATTTACAATAATTTAATTGTGTTCATTAATTTACTTATTTCTATCATAGTAATAGCTTTAGCTTCTCAATATTAATTTAATAATCTAATTTCACATTTGTATTCAGTTGTATACAAGAATCAAATGAATTGTGAATTCTTCTTATCTCATATAACTATGTTTTTTTAACACAGAAATGCAATATTGGGAAGTATTAGGTAAGAAGAATTCATGATTCATTTGATTCTTATTAAGAAAACCTCATAATGTAAAAATTCCCAAATTTATTATATTGTTCTCACCATTCTCTAACTATCTGATTATTGAAATTTTAAGACTTATTATGAAGTAAGTTTTCATAACTTTAATGATTTTAGTTGACCTACAGTTAGAATGTCAAAGATTGAGATGTCTTGTAGATCTTATAAATTGTTTTAAACATATACATGTGTGTAACATTTAGAATTACTAGGACATTCAATAAGTAATGGTAACATTAATAAGGGCCGAATGTTTGAACGCATTAGACAGTAAAAGGCATTCTCTGCTGAGAAAGTTTTATCCTAATACATTTTGCTTACTCAGAAATCTATTCATGCGATAATAATTGTAAGCTACCTGACGAGGTACCTTAAGATCATAGCTCAAGATAGAAACTTATTGTGAAAATCCCGAAGGGAACCGATGTAGTTTGAAACATTTGCAGCTTTATCCAAGATGTCGGACCTTGAAGACTTCGATCATGTTTTCGGTACATGCGGAGAAGAGGAATTTGATAGAGTCTACCAAAGAATTCAACTGGAAGAACAGGAGAATCGGCTTAATATTGCACGATGCAGACGTCGTTGTATACGGTATTATTTGCAGGACGCAAGCGTAAATGCGTTCCTCTATAGCAGACAAAAATAACGGAAGTGGTTTTATCGCTGAGAATTCTGGGTAATTCGTTGCCAATATTACAAAAATGTCAACTTTCATGCATGACCGGTAAGTCAGCCGTTAATTCGATCTCAGCAACTGCTCACGGTGAGTCAGCCACCAGTGATTGGAAGTATTTGAGTAGAGACTAATGTATTTGCATACGACCCTAAGTAAGTAGAGTCTATATTTCATCTTACCTCAACTGGTAGTTTCTTGTAGGACATGGTTCAGAGCATCATGTCCTACAAGAATCTACCAATATGAATTAAGATGAAATATAGACTCTGCCTATTTAATAAGTAAAACCTCAAAATGTTACTTCCTATTGTATTTACATAATAATGGCAACACTGTTGTAAATCAGCGATCATAGTGGTGACCATTGTAATCTTGCAGTATGTTAAATTAATATTAAGAAGCTAAAGCTGCTACTATGATTGAAATAAGTATATTAAAGTACACTACTAAATTATTGTAATCAAATGGCAAAGAGAAAAATGTATGCCTGAACCGGGAATCGAACCCCGAACCTTCAGCTTTCCGTGCTGATGCTCTAACCATTGAGCTAATCCAGGCTTCCTTCCCATCCAAGCATAAATCCTTCCTTTACCTTACTGTCTTGGTCCCACATTCAAATGCTATGAATCATCATTCACAAATACACAATGAATGGCTTCTACCTGAAGAAGACATGAAGGGACTCCACATAGCTATAGCATTATTTATTAAATTAATATTAAGAAGCTAAAGCTGTTACTATGATTGAAATAAGTATATTAAAGTACACTACTAAATTATTGTAATCAAATGGCAAAGAGAAAAATTTATGCCTGAACCGGGAATCGAACCCCAAACCTTCAGCTTTCTGTGCTGATGCTCTAACCATTGAGCTAATCCAGGCTTCCTTCCCATCCAAGCATGAATCCTTCCTTTACCTTACTGTCTTGGTCCCACATTCAAATGCTATGAATCATCATTCACAAATACACAATGAACTATGCACAATGAATGGCTTCTACCTGAAGAAGACATGAAGGGACTCCACATAGCTATAGCATTATTTATTAAATTAATATTAAGAAGCTAAAGCTGTTACTATGATTGAAATAAGTACATTAAAGTACACTACTAAATTATTGTAATCAAATGGCATAAATTTTTCTCTTTGCCATTTGATTACAATAATTTAGTAGTGTACTTTAATATACTTATTTCAATCATAGTAACAGCTTTAGCTTCCAATATTAATTTAATAAATAATGCTATAGCTATGTGGAGTCCCTTCATGTCTTTTTCAGGTAGAAGCCATTCATTGTGTATTTGTGAATGATGATTCATAGCATTTGAATGTGGGACCAAGACAGTAAGGTAAAGGAAGGATTTATGCTTGGATGGGAAGGAAGCCTGGATTAGCTCAATGGTTAGAGCATCAGCACGGAAAGCTGAAGGTTCGGGGTTCGATTCCCGGTTCAGGCATAAATTTTTCTCTTTGCCATTTGATTACAATTGCAGTATGTTGTTGAACAGTCTAAAAGATAATAATTAAATGAATCGTGATTTTTTCTTACCTCATACATCTATGTTTCTTTAAACACAGCACTGCAGTATCGGCGACCCTTTGTCGTCATCGTCAGCTGTTTTCACGACTGTCAATTTTTTCTCCTAGATAATTACCGGCAAAAAGGAGAAAAAATTGACAGTCGTGAAAACAGCTGACGATGACGACAAAGGGTCGCCGATACTGCAGTGCTGTGTTTAAAGAAACATAGATGTATGAGGTAAGAAAAAATCACGATTCATTTAATTATTATTAATTGAACCTCATAATGTTAAAAATTCCCAAATTTAATATATAAAAAGTCTAAAAGATGTTCAGTAGAATTTGTTTAGAAGATGGAATTGAAATATACTCAAACATCCACCAAATTCACCGGACATGAGTCCTTATTCACAAACATCAAAGAACCTCTACGAGACATTCAATTTCAATCAAGAGTATAATAAATTGGTCTAAAATTAGATATAATAATAATAAATGGTAAAAATTATAATAAAATATGTCTGGTAAAATTATATATAAATGGGATGGAATATTAAAACTTAAATAACCTTCAGACAGCTTGCGCAAGCATATGTAATTACAAAGTACGTTCAAACATAAACTGTTTAAATCAAACAGACTATTTAACAACCAAAAGATTATAAAAGATTATCATAAGTAATGCAATGAGTGATTTCCAATTTATCTAGAGAATTTGGAAATCAAGAGTGGCATTTGTTAGGACTATTTAATGAATAAAATTAAGATGTTTACTCACAAAACATTATTTAAATATCCATCCATAGTAATTTTGCCCGAGGGCAGGTCCTTCACTGCAGTCATAGCATTTTCATGCTATGCTTGCAGCTTTACCAAGGAATTGTAGGTGTGGTAGCTTCCCGTTGCTTTCTACACTGGTGAAGAATAATGATGATGATGGCCATATGATTTCGGGGACCGTTTGGGCCTTAAAGTTTTCCTGACAATTGTCTTACAGGTGAGGAAAAACCCCGATAAAAACCTCACCCAGAAAAACTGCCCCGACTGGGGATCAAACCCGGGCCCGCTGCATAACAAGGCAGCACGCTACCTCAAGACCACAGCGGTGGACTATTTAAATATAGTTATTTTAAAATATTTATATATTTAATGTAAACGGCGATGTTTGAAAACACAAATGAGAAGCGATGTTTGAAAACGAATGTTACAATTGTTCATCACTGCAACCAGATCACATTATTTATTGCCAAAGGATCGGAATATTGTAAGAATGCACCCTAGTGGAGAAATTTAGAACCAACATTATAGGTATTAATTAATTTCTGATGTTCTATGATGTAAAAATGTCAATTATATTTTTCTGCAAAGTTATTTCTTGGGAAATAATTTGTTTAAGAAAGTGCAAACAGTGGTTTTTTTTGTGGTATAATCAATTGCTACAAATGTTTTTATATTATCTCCCACAAGCATTATCAGCTGACATTCGTGCACTATATATACAATCTGCTAGCCGTCTGTTCTTTACACCTACCTCTTAAAAGCTCTATCTTGACCTGTTTTCAAATGAACATCAGTTGGATGTTGGCTGAGGATGAAGGAAATGTTTCTTTGAAACCAGTACAACAAAAAGCTAATACTTTATCAGGTGAGGTGTAAAGAAAAATTATTAAATTTATTTTATGTAGAATGAATTTTTTTTTTTAATCTGATGATATGAGATAAATATCAATAGAAGACAAATATGAATTGGAAATAATATGAGTTAAATATGCACTACTTATCTCATATTTATAGCTTTTTTGAAGCTGTGTTTCGATTCTTTCTAACTGTTGAAACGGCAGTTGGTGATCCTGTAGGTAGATTTCTGCTCCCTCAGTTTGCTGACATCATCAATTTTTTTTTTCCCCTCTGGGAATTTCAAAGTGCATTATTTTCTTTCTATTTAATGTATGTAAATTTTCTTCCAAATTGTGAGTTCCTTAGATTTATCTAACTGTTATAACACTTTGGCATTTGTTTTGATTGTGTTTTCTGACTATGGATGTGTAGCTATTGCAGATTTTTCTATTTCTCAATTTTTTACATTTCTAAGAGCGAATGATTTCATTATCAAGTGCTCAACATTAGATACCAACCAACCAACATTTCTAAGATGTTTTTTTCAATTTTGTATTCACGTTGTTTTTTTTCTTTCCCTTCCCCTATGTATATTTTTTTCACAATCTTTGCAATCAATTCGATAAATTTATCCTTGGACAATATAGAGGTCCCTACAGCCACCAATATTGATCCCTGTCCAAACTACCAGCCCAATAGGACAATATCCAGATAACCTGCACATTAAGTTCAAATAAAAAATCAGGAATATATTAAATAAAATGTGCAGATTGTGATAAAGTATACATAGAGAAAACAAAGAGAAATTTAAATATTAGAACTAAAGAACACAGAAGAAATGTAAAAAAAAAAAAGGGAGAAGTAGAAAAATCTGCAGTAGCAGCTCACGTTTGGACAGAAAAACACAAAATAGATCTAAATACAAAATTCTTAAAACGGTTAGAAAATACCAATGAACTCACAATATGGGGAAAAAAATCTATATACAGAAGAACAAGGATAACTTTGAAATTCCTGGAGAAAGGAGCCTCATTACCAAGTTCTTTGGAACACAGATCCAGGGGCCGACAACTTGAAGAAAGGAAAAAAAAAAAACAGTTTGTGACAAGCTGAAGATGGAGCAATAAGCTTTGAAATGATCATCCAACAAAACAAACATATGAGGTAAGAATGTTTAAAAAATACAAACTCAATTATTAAGTTGAATTGTTACATCACCCTAATTCCCTCCAATAATAAAACAATGGTTATCAGAATTAATATTGAGGTAAGATATCCAGACTAAAAATAATATAATTAAAATAACCTCAAAATATAACTTCCTAAAATTAAATATTAATGGTTATCAGGATCCACATTGAATCATAATTCAATAGAGAAGAGAACAGATCTCCACTTGGCATATTTCCAAGCATAATGTTCCCTTAAGAATCAAATGAATCGTGAATTCTTCTTACCTCATACATCTATGTTTATTAACACAGAACTGCAATATTAGTCATTCAAAATATCTTTGCAGGCAGATGAATTACGAAGCTCTGTTTGTTGCTACATGTGACGTCATATAAGGCAGTATACACTGTCAGCGTCCCATTCCCCTCTGCACTCATAGATAGCAGTGTCACGTGTTCTATTCCTGCATAAACAGACTGCAGTGCCCTCCGTCAACAACTGCGCTTACTCCTTAAACGGGTAACATCAGGAAACATATCACTCCCATCTTCAGCTGTTTTCACAAATGGTATGTTTCCTGATATTGCAGTTATGTGTCAAAAAACATAGATGCATGAGGTAAGAAGAATTCACAATTCATTTGATTCTTATTAAGAAAACCTCATAATGTAAAAATTCCCAACTTTATTATATTAATAATGTTCCTTTTCCTAGTTTCTATGGTCTGTACGGTGACTCGTGATAATGAGCCTATGTGCATAGAGACCTCTTGCACAGAAGACAATTATGGACAGTTTGAGATGACAACATGTATCATGTTGCTGTTAAGAAGGCAAATAGCAATTGATTTAGCATTTTGTCGCTATTATAACAGGGTGTTAATAGATAATGGTCATCCCTTGTAAGAGTATATGTAATATTGAACAGTGCACAATGTTCTGTACAGTACAGTTTTTAACAAATATGATGGGGTGTTGTCCAAGGATGACCTTGGGTTCGATGTTTTTATTATTCATTTCATACATCTCAATGATGAATAGATCTTGAAGAGAAAAATTATACGCTCAGACTGGGGCTAAAACCCAGGATCTTTAGCTTTCCAGGCCAATACTCTACCAACTGAACTATCTGAGCAAATTCCAATCTAAATGCAAATTTTTCTCTTATATATGCCATTAATTCCCACACACCAAATGCTATGAAACCTTTGCTTCTATCTTGCAAAATGCAGCTTCTTTATTAAGAAGACATTTATTTGGAAATTTTACATTACATTATGAAGCTAGTATGGCTTCTTTCGATGTTTTTATTATTAATTTCATACATCTCAATGATAAATCGCATTTGAAAAGCCAAAGGTCCTGCGTTCAAGCCCCAGTCTGAGTATATAATTTTTCTCTTCAAATATGACCTTGGATTGTCTCCTGTTATTTCCTGTTGTATGAAAATGAGTCCTTAGTTTGAAATTTACTCTTTAGCACACTCCAATGGCTTGTGCTACTTCGAATTTCTATTATCTACAAATATATTATATTGCTGTTGACCGTTAAGGGGGAAAGGTCCAACTTCCAAGCTTTCTAAAGTTTTCCAATCCACACATGCAGATAAATCATGTTGTCGAAGCATTAACATATCTGAATGAATTAATTAAGACTTTTGTCTGTATATTCTTACCTCTTATGGTTGTTTTTGTCGAACATATGTTTCAAGGCTTCTGAGCCCCATGGATGTATTTTAAAATATCTGAATGAAGTCAATCACTAACTTACAATAACTGATATACAACTAGAATATAACAGAACATACATTACCACCCCATTACTTAAATATTAAGGCAATATTAAGGGAATAAAAATTTTATTTTCCGTCACTTTGAGCAAAAGAGATTTCATCTAATACTGTTACTGAAAACACAGTTTTCACACATTATTTTTCATGATCCCCTACTTTTTTTAACGTTTTAAATCATACTTGATAGTGTTTAATAGTTACAAAATATGCTGCTTTAATAAAATATTTAAGCATATATTTATTAAGGTAGAATATGTTTATCACTCACCTCATATTGTTCTTCTTATTTGATTATAAACTAGTTTCGGAACATAGTTTCTGTTCCATCCTCAGTAACATCACGACCGTTGTTCTGTCGTCTTGAAGAGTTGTCCTTCTCTCCTTCCATTGGCTGACTGAAAAACCTCGAAACCAGGTCATTCTCACCGGGAATTTCAAAGTTCATTAATTTCTTCTTTCGCTCTTTTGAATGTAGATCTTTTCCCAAACAGTAAGTTCTTTAGGTTTTTCTATTTGTTTTAATAATTTTGCTTCTTTCTCGATAAGATGTTTTTCAGACCATGCATGGGCAGCCACTGCAGATTTTTCTACTTCCCCTTTCTTGACATTCCTGAGATGTTCTTTAACTCTAGTTTTCAAATTTCTTTTAGTTTTTCCTATGTAGAATTTCTCACATTCTTCACATTTAATTTGATAAATCCCTGATTTGTTTTCTTCTTTAATTTTCTCATTCTTATTAGGTCTAATCAGTCTACTGATGCTGTAGTCATTTTTGGGAGCTAACCTTATGTTGAAATCTTTAAAAATTTTTTGAAACTTGTGGTGTTTTAATGGATGATATGTGAATTTTCTAAATTTTACATTATCTTCTTTTACTTTTAGAAGAGTGCTTTGATTAATAAATTTTTGTCTTTTGAACTTGTTTATTTTTTTGAGTATCATTTTTATAGCAAAACCATTTTTCGTGGCTACGTTGATTATGTGTTCTTTTTCTTTTTCATAATTTTCTTTGTTCATTGGTATGTTCACTAATCTATGTGTCAAACTATTGAAAACTGCTTCTTTGTGAGCTATGTGATTGAAACCTAAAGCTTTTATGTAGTTCTATATGTGTCTTCTTTCTGTAAATTCCAAATTCTATCTTATTTTCTTCATTCCTTTTTAAGTTGAGATCTAAAAATGGTATTTCTCCATTGATTTCCTTTTCCATAGTGAACTTTATAGTTTGACTTTGAATGTTCAATAATTTTAATGCATCATCTATCTGTTTATGATTAACTATTGCAATTATGTCATCCACATATCTGCACCAGAACTTGAAAATTAAACGATGTCCGTTAATTATCTTGTGTTCAAAATTCCCCATGAATAGATTAGCTAAGAATGGAGATAAAGGGTTTCCCATCGAAAGTCCTGAATTTTGTTTATAAAATCTTCCATTGTAGGTGAAAAACATATTATCGATACATAATTTAGTTAAAGTTTTATATTCGACTATCTTTACTTTTTCAATTTTATTATTTTTCATCCAAATCTCTAAAATTTCCATAGTTTGGTCTTTTGGAATGCTTGGAAATAAGGAAACAACATCAAATGAAACTAATCTGTCTGAAGATTGTAGTTGTATGTTTTCTAGTTTATCTACCAATTCATGAGAGTTTTCTATTGCAGAGTTTTCAAATCCATTCATTTATTAAATTCCTTACATAACCATTTAGATAAATGATATGTAGGAGACCCTATGTTGTTAATTATCGGCCTCATTTTCTTCCCTTCTTTGTGCACTTTCGGGAGTCCGTAGATGTTGGGAATTTTTGGATTTGAAACCTTCAGATGAAACTTGTCTTTCTTAGTTAAAATGTGATTGATATTCTTGAGAGTGTTGTCTACCTCTTTAATGGTTTTGTTAAGGGGGTCTGATTGAATCTGCGTATATTCTTCAGAGTCCAAAAGTTTTTCCATTCTGTTGTTGTATTCTTCTTTGTCTAAAATAACCAACTGGTTGCCTTTGTCAGCTTTAGTAATTATTACATTTTTACTGTTGATGTCTTTAATAATTTTCATGTTTCTTGAACCCTTTTTGTTTATTGGTGTTTCCTTGATTTCTTTGATAATTTTTTCACATTTTTTCCTGATGGTAATTTTGTCTTCCATATTCATGTTTCCAATTAGAATTTCTGTATCTGCTATATAGTCTTCTATTTTGTCCGAAAAATTTATACAAGTTTTCAAACCATTTTCCAAAAGTTGCATTTCTTTGTCATCAAAAGTTTTTGAAGATAAGTTGACAACACTACTATTAATCACATTTTCACTTTCAAGATTTTTGTTCTTGGATGATTTATGGTTGTTTCCTAGTTTCTTCTTATTTCCAATTGCTTTAATTTTCAAATTTTCGATTTTCTTCCCATGTTTAGTAACTTTTTGTTTGATGATGTAATTAAGCCTACTGAAGAACTTTTCTTCTAAATTTTCCCAACAAAATTCGCCAATGTACTTAGAAATTTTCAAATGTAAAAAGTATAATTATGAAAAAGAAAAAGAACACATAATCAACGTAGCCACGAAAAATGGTTTTGCTATAAAAATGATACTCAAAAAAATAAACAAGTTCAAAAGACAAAAATTTATTAATCAAAGCACTCTTCTAAAAGTAAAAGAAGATAATGTAAAATTTAGAAAATTCACATATCATCCATTAAAACACCACAAGTTTCAAAAAATTTTTAAAGATTTCAACATAAGGTTAGCTCCCAAAAATGACTACAGCATCAGTAGACTGATTAGACCTAATAAGAATGAGAAAATTAAAGAAGAAAACAAATCAGGGATTTATCAAATTAAATGTGAAGAATGTGAGAAATTCTACATAGGAAAAACTAAAAGAAATTTGAAAACTAGAGTTAAAGAACATCTCAGGAATGTCAAGAAAGGGGAAGTAGAAAAATCTGCAGTGGCTGCCCATGCATGGTCTGAAAAACATCTTATCGAGAAAGAAGCAAAATTATTAAAACAATAGAAAAACCTAAAGAACTTACTGTTTGGGAAAAGATCTACATTCAAAAGAGCGAAAAGAAGAAATTAATGAACTTTGAAATTCCCGGTGAGAATGACCTGGTTTCGAGGTTTTTCAGTCAGCCAATGGAAGGAGAGAAGGACAACTCTTCAAGACGACAGAACAACGGTCGTGATGTTACTGAGGATGGAACAGAAACTATGTTCCGAAACTAGTTTATAATCAAATAAGAAGAACAATATGAGGTGAGTGATAAACATATTCTACCTTAATGAATATACCTCATAGTGAGAATTCCTAAAATAAGTAATTTAAGCATATAATTTGATAAATTTCTCAAAAGATATAAGAACCTTAGAAATATAATAAATTTAGGAATTTTTTACATTATGAGGTTTTCTTAATAAGAATCAAATGAATTCTTCTTACCTCATACATCTATGTTTTTTTTAACACAGAACTGCAGTATAGGGAAATACATCATTCCCATCAACAGCTGTTATCATGACTTGTCAATATTTTTTTTTTTATTATGATGCCGGTAATTTTCTAAACTGCCATTTGGCATACTTTTGAAGAAGCAATTCACCAAATTGCCATCTGGTGTACTTTTGAAGAACTTTGTAATTAAACTTCATGGTTCCAGTATGGTTTTTTTGAATGTATATCTTTTCCCAAACTGTTAATTCCAAAGATTTAGATAAGTTTTGCTTATTTTTCAATTCTATGATTCTCTAATAAACCTTTGTTAGAAATGTTTTACAAACACCTTTCCTCAATTCACAACATTTGGTCCATTTACATCATAGGCATAGTTGATTAAGGCAATACTTCAGAAGCCAGAGGGTTACGAGTCATGATGGGGTCAGGATTTTTAAACTGACCTAAATCTTTTGACAGCATTATGACCCTAGGGTCACTCAGCCTCCGATGGAAATGAATACCAGGGAGTAAAGGCAGCTGTCATGCAGACTGACATCTCGTGCTAATTGTCTAGAAAGGTAGGAGCCTTAACTTCATACTACTCCAATGATTATGGCCTGTAGTGGGTTCGCTTTACGTTTCTTTATATGGAATGAGGTGTAAAGTTTCCAATCCAAATTTGAATTTCCTTTGTTGCTCGTACAGTATTATAGTTTTTAATTAATCTTTTTATTTGTAAAATAATATGAAGATAGATAAATTATTTTAAAAATACAATAGGAAGTAACATTACGATGTTTATTTAATAATTAAGATATTTGGTCTGTGTATTCTTAACTCTTATGGTTGTTTTTGTTGAACATATTGATCTTCAGCTTATAAATACTGATTTTTTTCTAGTTGTCACCCCATGATTCTTGACTCCTGCTCCTTCTTCCTGTGGTCCAATGAACTTGCTAATGAGGTTCCTTTCTCTGGGAATTTCAAAATTCACAATTCTTTCCTTGTTCTGTATGTTGATTTTTTCCCCCCATATGAATTCATTTGCATTTTCTTACTGTTTTAATAATTTTCTGTTTACATCTATTTTGTGTTTTTTCTGACCAAACATGAACACCCATGGCAGATTTTGTACTTCCCCTTTTTTCACATTTCTTATGTGTTCTTTAATTCTAATGGTTAAATTTATTTTTGTTTTCCCTATGTGCTATATATATCTTATCACA
Organism: Diploptera punctata; assembly: GCA_030220185.1. Taxonomy (NCBI): domain Eukaryota; kingdom Metazoa; phylum Arthropoda; class Insecta; order Blattodea; family Blaberidae; genus Diploptera; species Diploptera punctata. The sequence continues at coordinate 2,309,928 of JASPKZ010005705.1, forward strand.
GTCTGCACATTTTATTTGATATATTCCTGATTTTTTACCATCATCAATCTTTACATTTTTGTTGGTTTTTATTAATTTATTTAAAACTATAATCATTCTTTGATGCTAAACTGATGTTATATATTTTGAAAATCTTTTGAAATTCATTGTGTGCCCAAGTGACATGTGAATTTTGTTTTTTTTTTTTTGGTTTTTCTATCTGAAGAGTGCTTTTGTTACTCAATTTTTGTTTTTTTTTACTGCTCAAATGTTTTATGTATAATTTTTTCCTCGAACTCATTTTCTTTTGCAACCTCAATTATGTGTTTTTTCTCTAACTTGTAATTTTTTCTGTTCATGGTTATATTTACCAATCTATGTACTAGGCTGTTAAAGACTGCAAAAACAACCATAAGAGGTAAGAATACACAGGCCAAATATCTTAATTATAGATAAATTATTTAATTAATGTTGGGAAGTAAACATTATGAGGTATAATCATTAAAATTCATCAGAGAACATATTGTTTAAACAACTCACCTCATAGGATTCATGCTTCCATGATATCGCGATTTCAAACATAGTCATGTTCATCGTCAGAGTTATGGCTGACGATGAACATGACTATGTTTGAAATCGCGATATCATGGAAGCATGAATCCTATGAGGTGAGTTGTTTAAACAATATGTTCTCCGATGAATTTTAATAGATAAATTAGTTTCTCCAGACCATGAACAAAAACAGAAATATTGTAAAATACTTTATTACTTTTCATGTACAATAAAACTGTTAACAAAATATTATCATGATCATTCTGACTTAATTGTTAATTTAATTTTTGACTTTGCCAATGTTTCTTGTTTAGACATATTTAACATTTTCAAAGTAGCATATGCCATAAAATATAAAAAATCCTACAATTTTAATGACTTGTTCATTCCAATATGAATCAATCTTTTGAAATGACAATTCATTCTGAATGCTCACGTCTCAATTTCCTGGTCCTCTTTATACTGAATTTAAATTAAATTAGAGGAAATCAAAACAAGTGCTATTATAAAAATTAAAGACATAAAAGATAATGGATGATAGGTTCATACCAAATCACATTCTTATGGCTTTGATGATAGTACAGCAGAGATCCAACAATCCAATATATTCATTTCCACCATCTTGCATCCGGAAATTAGAAACCTGAATCACAACAAATAAAATTAACTTACTAATAAATTACAATAGCAAGTAACATTATGGGATTCTTCTTAATAAAAAGGTGAATCTGGTACATTTTACTCATAATCTATGTGTTTCATTTAACTTGTTTCAATATGCTGTCCATACCATCGCCAGGTTGCCCAGACTGTTGATTTATATTGTTGTCACGCCTGGAAGTCGACTCCCTCAATCTTCTGATTGACTGAAGAGCTTGTAAATCAAATCTTTTTCCCCAGGAATTTCAAAATTTGTATCCTATTTTTATCCTATCCTTATTTTTATTACATCCAGAAGAATAAAAATAGGATTATGAATTTTGAAATTCCCGGGGGAAAAGATTTGATTTACAAGTTCTTTGGTCAACCAGAGGATAGAGTAGGAGTTGACATCCAGGCCCAACTACATAAAAATCAACAGTCTGGGAAATTTAATATATAAATTTGGGAATTTTTAACATTATGAGGTTTTATTGTTAAGAATCAAATGAATCGTGAATTCTGTCTGTAATCGCTGACAATGGGCTCAGAAGCTTTGAAACATATGTTGCACAAAAACAACCATAAGAGGTAAATATGTAGAGACAAAATGTCTAAATTATTCTTTAAAAATTGTTATTGAGGAACAGTTGGAGAATACCTAGGGAAAAGTAGAAAAATAATATTTCGATAGATCTTAGGGAACTGAAAATTGGAGGAATGAACTGAACTCAGTGGCTAAAGGTAGGGAAAAACGAATGTAGCAATGAACATGTGGGTTCCATAAGCTATACGTTACTTACATGATCTCTCAGTGGACTACGAGATCAGGTGACAAGATTCTGAGAATGGACTAGACAGCGTGTATTTATTCCCAGACAGCAAAAAATGGATATTTTTCTTTAATTATTGACATCTAGACTTGACATGCCACCCACTGAGCCTCCTATGGGAGGCTGAAAAGTTTCTAGCCACTCTACTTTATCGGAAAAAAAGTGTGTTCAGAACATAGACTTCTCCACCCTACCTTTTTGTTCTGCTATTGCTTAAGAATCATGTACTCATGCACCTGGCCTTGAAGTATGAAGTGAACTTACCGCCAGCTTGTCACAGATGACAGCTTTTTGTTTATCTGTCAGAGTTGGGTCGAAGACAATAACTTCATGAAGTTGTTCCACAAGCTGCAAAAAAGAATTATATATAATCATTACAAGCTGACATCTACATGAAAAATTTGTAATATATGTGGATTATTGATCTCTCTCTTTATATCTGAATCAGGATCTCCAACGTTGGAAATCTTGCAATCATCTACCGAGGACATCTCATAGATCAACCTCAAATTCTTCTTTTTCTGATTCAAAATTTCTGGAAACACTGACATCTCTGTTTTTAATGTTTGAAACAATGTTGAAGTAATAATAAATTACAATAGGAAATAACATTATGAGGTTCATTTGGAAAGCTGATGATGGTATGCATGGCATATCGAAACATGTTCAAATAGAACACAACAAGTTATGAGATAAGATGATTCCGGATTCACCTTACGTATCACATTGAAGTAACCAATAGCATTTTAGATGGTCCTTGACTAAACGTGCCTTGAAGCAAAACTACAGGACCATGTTGGGAGAAAAAAGTTTTCTCATAGAATTGCAAAGTATGAGATTGAGAAAACAAGCTGTAATGGCTTGGGGATCCAACATACTGACCATGACACTGCTATACTGACTGGATGCTGTCCAGCTTAGTGGTTGAAGTATGAGGAAGTGAGGTCAGCATTCGGATCCTTAAACAGGGGCCTGGCTTGTGGCATGAAGTTCAGTTCTTTTCTGTAAAATGCTCCTTAAAAACTTAATTTCCGTTGCTTTTCCCCTCTACTGGTCTACGCTCAGTACCATGATTTAATTAAAGTATAGCATATCTTTTATGTACCATTGTTTTATACTCAAGGAGAAATGTCTTTATTCCACAAAAAAAAAATTCTTATTTATACATGTTACGGCCATCTTCATATTGCCCCCTTTTGAAGGTCATCTAATGTCATATATATATATATATATATATATATATATATATATACACACACAGTAAAACTTGTTCAAAGCGGAATCTCATGGGACCAATTATTTTTTCCACATTAGACAACTTTCCACATTATAAAAAAAAACAAAAATATTAACCAATCTTAGATTATAGAGCACCGTATATATCTTTTTGTATACCTTGAATTAATATTGTAAATCCACTGCCGTTGGAAAGTGAATTATAGTATGTATGAGCAACTTCTATGCTAATGTGCAAAAAAAACAGTCCCGTTTCGTCAGCGTTAAAAATGTCTCTTAGGTGTGTATCCTGAAATTAAAGAATGCAGTTTTGGTTTCTACTCACTAACTATACTTTTGTACACATCTATTGATTCCTGCAAATTTCATTCCATACTAGATTATGTCGTCTTTTAAATCTGTTCACAACTAACCAGAAGATGCCTTGAAATCATTATTCCCTGAGGATATTGCAACATCTAGAGCTTGACTTTGGAGCATCAGTCCGGAAATTTAGAGATTTTTTTGATTGCAGACTTGTAAAACACTCCCACACCTCGATTTTTTCCTTTCCTCTTTAAATGACCATTTCCTTTCCATTCCATTCATTATTTCTTTGTGTTTTAAAATCTCATAAACTTGGGCCTTTCCACATTTAAATTTAGTCATTATTTCGCGTACTGAGAGTTTTGTTTTTCTTTATCTGCAATAACTTTCACTTTTTCGTTTAATGACAATGATATGTACCATTTAGCCATCTGTATTCCATAAATTCAGAACGTTACCTGTGAAAGATATGTACACCATCGGTCTCAGATCTTAAACTAATTTAAGATTTTACATTGCACTGGTTATTTGTAAGACAGATGTCACATGTCAGAACCTGTATTTCCCAAACGGGTGTGCAGTGAGGCCGAAAGAAAATTCCACATACAGGTAGAAACTCTACTTCTCCCGGTGGCAGCAGTCATCAGTCATCACTTATTGTTAATTCACCTTAACGGGAATTCAATGAAGTGGAAACTAATTTACTCCTCTCTCTATTTTTCCGCCTTATAAACTTTTTTCATTAATTAAGTAGAAATATCCTTTCGTTTCCGTGTTGAACAGATTCCATTTTATACAAAATAAATACACGTAAAATTACTATTATTTTGCCGGGACCAATAAACTTGTTCATATTGGACAGATTTCCACATTATTCAGTTTTACTACACTACTAAAAAAAATAGAGGAACACATGTTTAAACCAAAGTCACAAAATAAATATTGTAACAATTTAATTTTTGAGAGTCAGATGTTTTGAGTTCAAGTATTGTTTAAAATCAGATTGAAGATCTTCTGGGTTTTATTAATTTTTCTCTGAGTATGTTAGCGAAATTCCAGGAGTTGTTGAAAACAAAGTGAGTTCGTATTGATTAATTAATTTTTTTAAACAGGTTTGAAGAATAATCTGTGCTAGGGAATTGTTATATTTGTGTTCTCTGAAGCTAATACAGTGCAATGAGACATCTGAATGAAACATCAGTTGCACGAGCAGTTGTATTGATTGAAGATGGTCGTTGCATTCGCCATGTCTCTAGGATTCTTGATGTCAGCCCTTCCATCACCCATAGGCTATGGAGGCGATATAGAGAGACATATGGATACAAGAGGAGACCCGGGCAAGGTCGTAAGAATAAGACTACAGACGTACAGGATAGATGTCTTGTCTTATCAGCTTTGTGCAGAAGAAAATCTACAGCCAGAGATCTACAAAACCATTTACGCACAGGAACTGGGACGGAAATTTCTGATCAGACTGTAAGAAATAGACTGAAATATGCAAGGTTGAGGTCTAGAATCCCCTTTAAAGCCCCTCGTTTAACACGTCAGCACATAGAAGCCCGGCTGCCATTTGCTCAGAATCATATCAACTGGCAGCTCCGCCAATGGAAGGGTGTTTTATTCACGGACGAATCAAGATTTCGTCTAACATATTCTGATGGTGTACATGTATATGGAGACGTCCTGGTGAACATATTGATCCAGCCACAATTATTGAATGTGACAGATTTGGAGGTGGTTTGGTTATTGTTTGGGCTGGGATTACTATTTAGTCTCAGACAGAGCTTGTCGTTGTCCCACAGTGCATGAATGCTGATATTTACATTAATGACATTATCCTCCAAGATGTTGTACCCTTTGCTTATGGTGTGGACCCTAATTTTCTTCTAATGCAAGATAATGTCATACAGCACAGCTACTAGAGATGTCTTGCAAGAATGCCAAATTCGGGTGATGGACTGGCCTGCATGCAGTCTGGACCTTAATCTGATCGAGCATAAGTTGGATAAACTTGTTCGTAAGCATCCTGCTGTACCTCAGAACCTTGAAGAACTTTCACATGCACTCACCGAGGAATGGGAGAGAATCTCACAAGTTTCTGTAAGAAGTCTTCTGCGAAGCATGCCTCGTAGATGTAATGTGGTCATTCAGGCTCATGGAGGACACACTAAGTACTGAGTGTTGAAATAACCATGGAAACATTGATTCGAGAAATTGTAAATCTCACATTTCCACTTTGTTTTCTGTTACAAATGATAACTTGTTTGTATTGCTAATACTGTACAAGAAAATATTGTTTGAATGTCTATTCTAATTTTACATAAATCCTCAATTTATAATTACAAAAGATCAAACATTAAATTGTTTCAATATTCATTCTCGTGTTTTGCTTTAAACATGTGTTCCTCTAATTTTTTGAGTAGTGTATATATATTTTTATGATATTATGAAATGAGTCCTGGTAATAGATTTCCAAACTAGCATTTGTCCTGATGACTGAGAAAAACCAAGAAAAAAATCAGTGAGTTTGGGCAACAGCAGGGTTTGAAGCCAGGACCTCTGAATAGAAGTCTCAGATGCTAAACCAACTCACTTTTTGTTCTGTAAATATTTGACATGAGTGCAAAGGCAATACTTACTAGCCAGGATTGATCTTCAGATTTTTTTAAAAATTGAATAGTCATCAATAATTACATGAATTAAGATTACCAAAATCACTTTCAATAATTGAAGAATGTTTTTATAACTAACATTATTAGGATTAGTTGAAAAACTTGTGCAATTATGTTTAAATCACAAATGAATAATGGGACACACTTAACCTGAGTAATGCAATATCCATCCTGCATCAATTTATCCACAAACTCCGTCAGCTTCTCATAATCATTCAGACGACAAACATCCATTATTCCATTCACCCACTCCATTGGCACAACCTGCAAATATTAATTACAAATTAAATAGTGCAATAATTTACATAAAAACTCTAAAAACAGGCTAAAATATATAATCACAAGAAATGCTAATGGCTCTGTAAAACACTACTTCTAGGATAATAGTTAACATTTCTGACTAGCATTCCAAATGTTTCTGGTTCAATTCCCTGCTATAAGAGATTTTTTTATACAGTAAAAAGACTGTAACAAAAATAGTGGAACAAACTTCAAGTATTGGATTTGTCATATGTAGAGAAAAGAGAAAACTTACAATAAAATTAGTCTGCATGGAAATGCTTGTTGCAGCTTTAGAACACTATGCACACTAGACCTTTTATTTGTTGAAGTTAAAAGTGAGACATGTATGGCATGCTTTTATAATGTATAATACTATACTGTAAATGGCATATACTTGATAACCTTAACATGAGCAATGAATTCCTTGTACTTTTCCGATTGAGGGTCTTTCCACTTTTCAGCGGTTGCCCTTTTACCAGCCGGCTGCTGGCCCTTCACATCCACATGTGTCAATCACAGAGGTAGATGATCAACAGCCAGTGTAGGGGTGACATGTGGTTAGCATGTCGAGTCCCCCAGCCGTTATAGCTGGTTCCTCAACCTGGAGCCGCTACTTATTGTAGCTACCCAATTGCCTCACGATGCTGGGTGGGCACCGGTCCCATACTGGCCGAAATACCATGAGAAAATGTCTTCCCCCATGGAGACTCGAACCAACGCAAGTCCCGTAGCTCTGCGCCAAGGCTTCCTACCTTAACTGCTCGGCTACGGCGCGGGACCCTTGTACTTTTAATTACAGTAAAAGCTTTCATTATTTGCATTTTCATTATTCATGGGTTAAAAAATTGCAACACAGTTCCTGTATTTGCAGATCCAGTCAGTATATTACAAGGATTAGGCATCATCTATTAATGCATCAGCAACTTTTTTTTACTGCAGAGACATGCCAAGGCGGCTTTTACAAACTGAAAAAGCTGACGATAAAACAGAATTGTTTTGAAACATGTTCAAGAACAAATCAACATTATTATTGAGGTAAGATGTCCAGACTAAAAACAATATAATTAAAACAAATCTTATCATCACTAAGCCTAAAGTTAGTTGTTAAAAGCCATATTTCACGTGTCCTTTGATAAATGCAGCTCTCGCCACGATCAATGTTTTATTGTTTCAACTTATCATTCGTTGCAATAATTTTGATTGAATAACACGCGTCTCTTCCGCTTTGTTCTTAACTTATAATGTCGAGTAAAAGGAAGGAAAAATTAGTTTCGAAGCAGAAAAAAAGTAGTGTTGCCACTTAAAGTAAAAATATAAATGCTTGATCATTTACACGCTGGCTAATCGTTTGGATCCATATCACACTATTTCAATGTTAATGAATCAACTGTACGATTCATTAAGAAATCCGAAGACAAAATAAGGAATTCTATCGCTGAATTCACAGCTGAATATCAATCTGAATTGATGAAAGCTGCAAAAGAAGAAAAAAATTATTAAGTTCTTTACTAAGCCTGACAATAATAATTAATAGAAATTGTTATTTTTATAATTTTTATTTTATTTTGGAACCTTGGAACATATTCCCTATATATCCATACAAATTGTCCTTCCATATTCACAGTTTCTGTGTTCATGACATATTTACGGAACATATCCCCCGCGAATAAGGAACTTTTACTTATTTAAATTGGTGAGCTTCCTCTGAAATGACATGTCCAAATATAAGATGAGTTGCAGCTTGTTTTACGCAGGAGGTGGATATTTTGAACAGTTCTTGTAAAAAAAGTTTGTTTATCTACTAATACTGAGTACTTGGCAATGCAGTCATTAGCTTTCATGCTCTCCAATATTTCCCAGTTACTATAGATGTGGATGAAAGGGCCGACATTACTGAAGGTGGTCCAGATCGATCTCTTCTTGTAGTTTACACAAGGGGCAATGTGGAGAAGAGGTAATTCTAATTATAAAATTACAATAAAAAGTAATATTATGAGGTAGCATCTTATGCCATAGCTGAGCAAATGAGACAAAATGTTTTTGCACAGAGCTTTGGAACTTGCACAGGTTCAAGTTTTCATGGGGGAAGAAATTTTCTTGTGGAATTTTTGCTAGTGCTCACCCAGTATCGTGAGGCATTTTATTTAATTATTTAGTCTGGTGGAGTTAAGACCATGTGGCTTTCTCTTCCACTCACCAGGATGAACATATATTACATTAGAATATAACAATCAGGATCCCCAAGGCAATAATGAACTACAGTCCAAATGGGAAACGGTCACTTGGTCAACCCATGAAAAGATGGCACGAAAACCACTTTCTCAGGCCGTAACAGTTCTTCTAGGACTAATACCTGGCAGGATGATGATGAATATAACAATCACAATTAACACTAATATTAAATACTAAATGAAGATTTGATTAATGAGATCATCATTATCATCAACATCAAGGCTTAGGTCCTCTAGCCTGTTCTGACTTCAAGAGATTTGGTCTTTCCATCTAGCAAATGGTTTTCCTTGACTTCTAGATCCTGTGGGTCTGTAGTTTAAAATCATTTTAGAAGGTCTATCATCTGGCATTCTTAGTAGATGTTCATACCAATTTTGTCTTTTTATCTGTCAATTTAAAAATATTTAATTGATCTCTTATCTCAGAACTTCTTTTCTGGTCCATAAGAGTGTAGCCTGCCGTTGGCCTTAAAAATCTCATCTCTGCTGCCTCTATTTTTTCCTATCAGAATGGGTCAAAGTCCAATTTTCACTGCCATAGATAATAGTAGGAATGGCCATGACTTTATAAAATTTAATAAGATAATATCTTAAATTAAACATATGTAGGAAATAACACTATGAGGTTTATTTTGATTATATTTGAGTTGTATTTTTGACTCACCTCATATTTCTTGATTTTTAAGCAGACTAGTTTTGTCACTAACTGTGAGACATTCTCAATGCTTTACAATTGTGCTTAAAAATAAAAAAATATAAGGAAAGTCAAAAATACAACTCAATTATAATCAAGATAATATCTATTATATTACAATCTATAATACAACCATGTTAATGATAATTAAGATTAAGAGTAAAACTAATAATAAAATGTATACAAGCAAGATAAATTTATATTTGAAGCCTTACTAGCTTTATAAAGTAATGTTAAATTCCCAATAAATGTCTTCTTAACTAAGAAGCTGCCATTTGCAAAGATAGAAGCAATGGTTTCAAAAGCATTTGGCGATAGGGAATTACAACGTATATAAGAGAAGAATTTGCATCTAGATCGTAACTCGTCTCGGTACCTCAGTTGGTAGAGCACTTGGCCCGGAAAGCCAAGGGTCCCGGGTTCGAGTCTCAGTCTAGCCAAAGGTTTTTCTCTTCAAATATAAGATAAATTTAATTGTTTTGTAAACTGTCCCTGTCTAATGTACATAAAAAAACAAAGAAAAATAATGACATATAAAAAACTAATTTTATGATCATACAATATTTAAAACAAGTAAATGAAAATATTTGTTAATCTTAATATTATTTTCATAAATAATTAAATTTATTAATTGTTAAAGAATACTATCAGTGAGGTGTATAAGTTAGTTTGTTATTAAATAATTCTTTAGTTTGTTTTGAATGATGTTATAGTTTGACAGTCTCTGACATAGGGCGGAAGGGAATTCCATGTTTTGGCAAGTGAAACTAAAAGATAGTGAATAACACACAGTGTGATGAGGAGGGATCGAGTGTTAAGATTATGTGTGTCAGTCTAATGAAGCAGCATGATAAATAACAAGGTGATGATGTGTGAAGTATTTTATAGGGAAGGGATAGGGAATGGACAGCCCTACAATCTCTTAGATGAAGCCACGATAATTGTTCCAGGGATGGTGTAACATAAATGACGATGAACATGATTATGTTTGAAATCGCGATATCATGGAAGCATGAATCCTATGAGGTGAGTTGTTTAAACAATATGTTCTCCGATGAATTTTAATGGTGTAACATGGTCAAATTTGTGAATACCATAAATAAAATGTGCACAAGAATTACCAACACATTGAAGTCTATGAGTGAAAATAGTATTTAAGTCTGTAAAAAAGAGTATCACAATAATCAAAATGGAGCATTGCAAGTGCTTCTACTAACATCTTCCTTAGAGTGAATGGCAAACAATTTCTACGGGATTTCTTCTTCTTCTTCTTCCTTCCAAGTATTAGGCCAAGGCCTGTTACGATCCTATAGAAAATTTTCCCTCCAGTGTTTCATAGGACGGCCCAGAGATTTTTGTCCTCTTGGTATTTAATTATAAACAGCTTTGGGGGATCTGATTTGAACTCATTCTTTCAAGATTCTACGGGATTTAATAAATGTATTATCGCGAAGACTGTTTTGCATGTATGGCTTATTTGTGTATTTCAATTTAGGTTGCTGTCAATAAATATTCCTAGAATTTTTACTGTCTCACTTTAAGGGATTTGAACTCCAATTAAGTGATACATGCAAGACTGTATTTAGGTTAATTGTAGCTAATATTCTCTGGTGACCCAAAATGATTGATTGTGACTTTCTACAATTTAATTGCAGTCCATATTTAACTGTCCAAGTCATTAGTGAGTGAAGATCCTCATTTATTTTGGCAACAGCATCATTTAGAGAATATTTGGGTAGCTACAATAAGTAGCAGCTCCAGGTTGAGAAAATCAGTTAATATGGCTAAGGGACCTGACATACTGATCACATGTCACCCCTACACTGACTGTATGATTGTCCACCTCTGCAATCAACACATGGATGGTAGGCCAAAGGTCTTCTAGGCCTGTTACGCCATGGAGAGTCTTTTATCTTACCTCATACTTGTCCAAACTGGACAAGATGGAGATAAAACATAATTGTTTTGAGACATGCCCAAAAAGAACTCAACTTTTATGAGGTAAGATGCTACATACTCATCTTATTTAATAGGTAATTCTATTAAGGTAGAATTTTTTATCACTCACCTCATATTGTTCATAATTCCTAAAATAAGTAGGTAATTCTAATTCTGTGCAAATGTTTAGACATACAATCATGACCGTGGTCAATCTAACAGACAGAAGAGCATTTTTCCTCTGATAATCATGATTTTAAATGTTATGTTGAGAAACTTCCACCTTTCATTACTTGAAACTTTATATAAACAATTGCACAGTCATCATCATCATCTGCATTCATGGATTAGGTATGTTGACCCGTTCCGACTTCAGCCCATCTCTTTCTAGGTCTGCCCACATCTCGGGTGTCTTTTGGTTTGTATTTTGTTATTTGTTTTGGATATCTATCTTCATTCATTCTGTCTATTGTTGCTTCTATTTTTGTCTATATGTATCTATTTTATCAGTTATTGCAAATATTTCAAGTTCCTGTCTTATTTCTGTGTTCTTGATTCGTCTTCCTTAGTGCACCCTTTAACAGATCTCAAAAATTTCATTTCTGCTGCCGTTATCCTACTTAGATCTTGTTTTTTATGTATCCAGGCTTCTGACCCATAGAGCAGTACCGGTACTGCCAATGTTTTATAAAATTTCAATTGGGTCTCTCTTGTTGTTTTATTATTTAGTGATTGTTTTATTGTACCACATATTCCCTGGAATTTTGCTATTTTTTTATATTATATCATATCATAATTAAATGAAATGTCACATCCTAGATAATTGAGATGGTTCACCTGTTCTATGATTTTGTTTCCTATTACTATTTTGGAACTGATTTGATTTTTCCCTTGGAATGCCATTACCTTAGTTTTTTCTATGGATATTTTGAGATTATATTGTTCACATATATCTTCTTCTTCTTCTTCTTCCTTCCAAGTATTAGGCCAAGGCCTGTTACGATCCTATAGAAAATTTTCCCTCCAGCGTTTCATAGGACGGCCCAGTGATCTTCGTCCTCTTGGTATATAATTATAAACAGCTTTGGGGATCCGATTTGAACTTATTCTTTCAAGATGGTGTTTCCAATTTAGTTGGTACTGTTTAATATATTCCAAAATTGGCGTAGTCTTCAATTATTTTAAGATATCGGTGTTCCTTTTCCGATCCCATCTGGTGTAACCCGCTGTTCTGCGCATGAATCTCATTTCACAAGCCGTTATTCTGCTTTCATGTTGTTTTCTTAGTGTCCATGCTTCACTACCATAGGTCAACACTGGTCTAGCCAAAGTGTTATATAAACGTAATCTGGTGTTTTTTTTGTACAAGGGATGGTTTCATAACTTGATTAATAATTCCTAAACTTTTATTATAACTAGTAACTTTTTCAGGGATATCCTTTTCATCCCAGATAGAGAGATAATATCCAAGATATTTAAATTGATTAGATCTCTCTAAAATTTTATTCTGGAGACAGATTTTACTTTGTATGGGGTCCTTCCCATGAAATGCCATAATTTTAGTTTTGTTAATTGATATTTCCATATTAAATTTGGCACCTATTTTTTGTAAATTATAAATTGTAATTTAAAAATATTCACAATTGCACAGTATAATTTTAAATCCTGAAATGATTAACTGTTAGGAATGGAAAAATTTGATGAAGGTTTGTGCATAATACTACATCCTTTCTCTGTTAGATAATTATCATACATTATAATTATAGATATAATGGTGCATTTATTATATCAACACTGAATTTAGACCAACATTTCAAAGACTGGTAGAGTCTTATAGATTCTCACCCCAGCTACTTTCTGACATCATCTGCAATTATTTCAACTCCAGGTCCTTTCAGACGACTGCAGGACTGTAGGCAAGTTATAGCTCTCCGTAAATCACCTCCAGATGTCTCCACCAAACACTTCATAGCTTCTTCACTACATGAGACCTTTCTTCAGTACAAATCAATTCCAATCTCTCCCGAACCAAATCGTTACCTGTATGAAAATATGTAATTGTAACTAACAAAATACAAAAATGATTTTAGGAAATGTTAACTATGATAACCAGCTAATTTTGGTATATTAACATATAAGAGAGAAAAGTTCATGTGAACAAAGACTTGAGAGCCTTCAACCTAATGCCTTAGTTCTCCATAATTGATTGTAACATAGTATTAAAAGATTCCGGGCTGTGTGGCTGTAGTCTATAACTGGCGTTTCTTCCAGACGTTTCTCCCTCAACTGCGGAGTTGAGCCCGGAATCTTTTAATACTATGATTACCGGCCGTGAAAGCCTGCATTCCATGATTGTAAACAGTTTTCCCAAACAGAGTTGATCTTTTTATTTCATGTCAAGACAGATTACTACAATATTAAAAAAAAAAATTACTGCCAATACTTACTTATTTACTCACTGGCACTATCGAACCCGTAGGTTCATGGCCGCGCGGACATAAGCTCTCCATACATCCCTATCCTGAGCTAATGATTTCCAATCATTCCCTGTATAATCTACTTCCTTCAAATCATAGTTAATGTTATTCTCCCACCTCATTCTTGGTCTACCAACTGGGTGTTTTCCCTCTGGCTTTCCTACAAGAAGCTTCCATGCAAGTCTTTCATTCCCCATACGTGCAACATGTCCTGCCCATTGCAGTCTACGAGACTTAACTGTTCTTATTATATCTGGCTTCCTATAAAGACCATGTAGTTCATTGTTATGTAGTCTTCTCCATTCACCTGTCCATCTCTTTACTGCCAATACGCATTTCCAAAAAAAAAAATTAAGTTCTACACTTGAAATAGGTGGCTCCATGGTGCAAGCGGTTAGATGCTCGCCTCTCACTACTGGGGATCCCAAGACTGAGTCTCAGTCACTCCATGTGGGTTTCGTGGCAGACAAAATGGAGCTTGAGCAGGTTTTTCTCAGGGTTTCTCCAGTTTTTCCCTGCCACAAATTTCATTCCACCATTTCTCCATATTAATATCATCCCTTTCATGCGCAGAACAGCGGGTTACACCAGATGGGATCGGAAAAGGAACACCGATATCTTAAAAGAATTGAAGACTACGCCAATTTTGGAATATATTAAACGGTACCAACTAAATTGGAAAACACCATCTTGAAAGAATGAGTTCAAATCGGATCCCCAAAGCTGTTTATAATTATATACCAAGAGGACGAAGATCACTGGGCCGTCCTATGAAACGCTGGAGGGAAAATTTTCTATAGGATCGTAACAGGCCTTAGCCTAATACTTGGAAGGAAGAAGAAGAAGAATATCATCCCTTTCATTTCATTCATCTGCCTCTGCGACGGTGCGTCAAGGATTGTCGACTAGCACCCTTGTGGTTCACAGACCTCTATAAACATAGGGGCTTCATCTCATCTCATTCCTCGACCTGACCCTGAGTTGAACACGAGTTGAGGATATTTATTTTATTTACTTGAAACATAAAAACATTTTGATTTTCTTACATTGCTATTCTATGAATATCATAATATTATAACATTTAACCAATTCTATTCCATGGTTTGGGAAAAAATCTACATTAAAAAAAAAAATGAATCAATTTTTTTAAATTCCCAGGTAAGTTCATTTTGATTTGAAGGTTCATTGGTCTGCCAACAGATGGAGTAAGAAGAGTGTTCCTGGACGACAGAATATCAGTCATGAAATTACTGATGATCAAACTGCCAGGTTTTTAAGCCAGTAAGAATTAAATGAATAGTGAATTCTTCTTACCTCATACTTTTATGTTTTTTTAAACACAGCACTGCAGTATTAGAGAACAATCTTCCCCATCGTCAGCTGTTTTCACGACTGTCAATTTTTTCTTTTGCTGGTAATTATCCAAGCTGCCATCTGGCGTATTTTTGAAGGAGTAATTTTCTAAACTGCCATCTGGTGTATTTTTGAAGAACTTTGTAAACAAACTTGGTTTGAATGGAATCTTGAAGTTCATGGTTCTAGTATGGTTTTTTGAATATATATCTTTTCCCTAACTGTTAAATCCAAGGGTTTAGATAGATGTTTCAAAAGTTTTGCTTCTTTTTCAATTCTATGATTCTCTAATAAACTAAACTATGTGCTGCTACAGCTGATTTTTCAATTTCTCCATTTTTTATGTTTCTAAAGCATTCTTTTTTACTGGTTTCCAAGTTCCTTTTTGTTTTTCCTATATATATATATATATATATATATATATATATATCTATCAAATTTTTAAACCAGTCTAATTAGAAGATAGAATATGAAGTGAGGTGAACAGAATGTTTTAAATTTTCAATTATACCTCATAGTGATACTTCCTATAAAAGTTCAATCCAATCCAACCTAATCAAAATCAACTTCTAAATAATTGTAATGAACATAATGAATTATTTTTGAAGAGAAAAATATATGCCTAAATCGGGATTTGAACCCATACCTCTGGTTCTGTACACCAGTGATGAAACGATTTATGCTATTAGGCATTTCGATTTACACATAGATTTTTCTATTATACTAATATGACTCCTGATAAACAAGAAGACTTTTATAATGGAAATCAACACTACATAAATAGCCAGTAAATAAATAAATCCATCCATTCATTCAATGGCTGATTGGCTCAAATTCGAGCTTTGGCCACCCTTAACTTCTGCCTCCAATCATTTCTATTTTGTGATGCAAGCCTCCAGTTGAACAAAATAAATAACTATTTATAATTAATATTTTTCTTCTCCCTCAAATTATTATATTATTTCCAAAGACATATTACTAAGTTGTACATTAGAAGTTCTTACTCTTCCCCTCATCTTTTTTTCAACCTGGCTTGGAACAAGCTTCAGTATCAATAAAGGAAGAATGAATGCCTCAAGATCAACAGCACTAAGATTTATAATTCCTAATAATAAATATATATTTTTTATTTGTTGCAAATATAAGCCATATCCCATTTTTTAATTTCAGTTTTGGTAAATGCATTAAGCCTAAATTAAAATACATATTTTTGTTTTTATTTTGTTCAATGCCACCAGATTTTCTTCTATGACATTTCTGGCTCTCTCTCGTGGCATTGGCAGAATTGTAATCCATTTATTGGGTAGGAAGGCAGAGTTATGTTACACTAGTGGTTAATAAATGATAATGAAGTACCAGGAGAGTCCTTAACCTAAACTGAACCTAAATTCCAGACCATGGGCAACCACAGAAATAATTCCCTTTAAGGAAACATTTCTATGGTCTGATCGGGAATTGAATCTGGGACCTCATGAACTGTAATCAGAAACGCTGACCTCTAGCCCATGAGGCTGGTAAAATTAAAATTATGTGAAGTAAAGTGATCTTACTACGGCTTTCATGGTCTTCATGTAATTATTGGAACTACTTTTTTATTAACATGTTTACTTTGAGATTTCATGAGGTAGAGGAGATTTAAGGCTCCCATCTTTCTAGAAATTGGCACAAGATGTCAGCCGAGTTATGAACCCTGCATGATGACCACCTGTACCCACAGATGTACTCATTTCCATTAGAGATTAAGTCAACTCCAGAGCCATGGTACTGCCAGAAACTTAAAGACTATTTAAAAATCCTGATCCCATCAGGACATAAATCCCAAACCTTCTGGCCTTAACCAACTATGCTGTGATGTACTCCCGATCAGTTATGTAAGTGTAAATTGACATAGAAAGCCAAAGTTCCTGGGTTCAAACCCCAGTCTGAGCGTATATTTTTCTCTTCAAATACAAATGCAAATATTTCTACCCAATTTCATATTTTAAAGGTCTCTTTAATAAAAATATATATTATATAAAAAAACTTATAATATTCAATAAAAGTCACAATGATAAAAAAAAATTCTATTCAATTTCATAGTTCAAATGTCACATTGATAAAAAAAAACTTTCTATTCAATCAATCTACAGGCAATGTTATTTTCTGTACCACAAAGTCAAATGGTAAAGATATATAGATAATGACATATTCACCGAGAGGTTTGAAGCGGAATTTGCTGCAGCGGGAAGTGATGGGTGGAATTATTCGACTCACATAATTACACACTAAGCAGAATCTTGTAGTTTTTGTCTCTCTTTCCATCGTACGACGTAGAGCAGCTTGTGCAGCCTGTGTCATAGAATCGGCTTCATCCAGAATCACAATTTTAAATGGTGGGCAAGGACGTCCACTGAAACAGTGTACTTATCAGATACAGCATGTCTCACTTTAGAAAATTTATTACTCAAATATCATTAATAGGCAGCGGATTTTAGGTTCTAAATGTTAAGACTGCAACATAGAATAGTGATAAAAATTAATTTAATAAGTCTTTATATCGAATCAACTGAGTTTTTTTATAATGTAACTTTCAAAAACGTTTCTCAATAATTTTTGTGTGGGAACTAGCAATATTACATTTATATTATACATCTTACTTTTAAATTAAAAAGAAACAATGTAAATAGAACATTATTTCTTTTTGATGTAAAAGTAAGATATGTAATATAAATGTAATATTGCTAGATCTCACATAAAAATTATTGAGAAATGTTTTTGAAAGTAGTATTATCAAAAAACTCAGTTGATTGGATATAAAGACTTCTTTATTTCACGGGCTAGGCAAATTGCCTATTCTGCCTCAGAGTTGTCCTGTCCATCTTTTTACTGGACTTCCTACATTCCTTGAACTTCTTGGCTTATAGTTAAATGCTGCTCTTAGTAACCTTGTTACATTCATTCTTTCTACATGACTAAACCATTTATCTCTATATTCTTTGATTTTATCATTCAATGAATATATATTTAACTGTTCTTTATCCGATCCAATCTTGTGCAGCCTTTTGTTCTTCTAAGGAAGTTCATATCTACGCTTTGTATTCTACTTTGTAATTTTTTGGTCATTACCAAAGTTTCACTCCCATAAAGTAATGCAGGAACTGCCAATGTTTTATAAAACTTCAATCTAGTATCTCTTCTTGTTTTGTTCTTTAATGTTTTATGTATAGTTCTGCATATAATTTGAAATTTTGACGGTTTCATATTTATGTCTCTTTCAGTTTGGGTGTTTATAGTAAAATTACAACCCACATAATTAAAATTTGTTACTTGTTCTAGAAGTTTGTAGTCTATTTATTATATATATATATATATATATATATATATATATATAGACTTATTAAACTAAATTAATTGTATCAGTATACTATGTTGCAATCTTAACTTTTAGAACCTAAAAATCCAGTCCCTAATCATTAAACTTCACGGCACAACAGTCCTATAATGTCCTTGGCCTTCCAGCCAGTGCTAGCCTCACATCCATGTAAGTTAATCAAAGAGGTGGATAATCATCTAGTCAGTATAAGGATGACATGTAGTCAGCATGTTGGATCCTCCAGCAGTTATAGCTGCTTTTTTTCTACCTGGAGCTGCTATTTATTGAAGCTACAAAATTTCCTGAAGATGCTGGAAGGGAATCAGTACCATACTGTGAGAAAATTTCTTCCCCCATGGGGACTCAAACCACTGCAAGCCCCATAGCTCCAAAACATGATATGCAATGCCACCTTCAACCATTCAACTACAGTATGGGTCATTCAAATATCACATTTTTTTGCAAATAGAGTATTAAAATGTTTAAGAAATATAAAACAGTACCCGAGATCTCAGTCATCCTCAATAATCAGCAGCGTAGTTTTGTAGGGTTTCATCTTCTGCTTTCATTTTGATACTGACTGTTGCTGGTAATGATTTTGCACAGAGGGTTCACATAACTGGGTATGTTCTCATTTAACAGGTGTTTGTTTGTGGTTTCCTTGATAATTTCTAACTCTTCGAGAACATTGATTTTGATTTTCAATGTATCGTTTTCTCTATGCAAGATCGATAATACATTATCTCGTAAATTAATGAGTCATATTTTGCTCTTACCTCATATTTTATGTTTCTTCAAACACGGGAACTAGTTTTCGAGAGGAGGATTTCTCTCATTTTCAACCGACATTATGACTACTGGATTTTCGTTGGAATCTCCATCAATAATGTTGCCATCTGGTGTTGATTTGATGAACTTTGAGATGAGGTCATCAAATCAACACCGGATGGCAACGTTATTGATGGAGATTCCAACGAAAATCCGGTAGTCATAATGCCGGTTGAAAATGAGAGAGATCCTTCTCTCGAAAACTAGTTCCAGTGTTTGGAAGAAACATAAAATATGAGGTAAGACGTTAAAAAATGACTCATTAATTTACAAAATTAAAGCACCTCATCATGTTTTTCCCAATATTTCACTTTATGAATACATTATCTTATTGTGTTAAATTGATGTCCTGCTTCTACTATGGCTTTGAAAAACTTGATTTATCCTCATTCTTCACGAAATCTCTAAAATGTTCATTAAATCTTGTAGTGAAGTTTCTAGTAGTAGAAATTATCCAGGAAACCACAAACAAACACCTGTTAAACGAGAACATACCCAGTAATGTGAACCTTCTGTACCTAAATCATTACCAGCAACAGTCAGTACCAAACTGAAAGCAGAAGATGAAACTTAAGTTTTCGAAAGGCCTCCTAGAAAACTACACAGCTGATTATTGAGGACGACTGAGATCTCAGGTACTGTTTAATATTTCTTAAAAATGTTAACATAGTGACCTCAACGGAGTTTCATAATGCATTTTAAAAATCTTGAAATAAAGTATTTCAAACATTTTGAATATTAGCATTTGGAAAAAAGATAGCTAAATGACAATGATCTAACTTTTCTATAGCATTTTCCCCATTTTATTTAATGAAGCACCTTCACATATCACGTCATTAGCTTCACAATTCTAATCTGAATGTGAAAGGGCTTTACATTTTTGATTAGACCTTTTTTTTTTTTTCAAACGTCAGGTTCCTTACATGCAATAAATCTATGACACGAGACTCGGCTTTACTTCCCTTTCAAATGAAGCCATATTCAGTATTTTTATGCCCTGAAAAGAAATTCATTGGCCCTGGCTAGGTTTGAACCTGCAAACACTGAAACGAGAGGTGAGTAATGCTAATCACAAGTCTGTTAGGACCAACCATTTTCCTTGTCCTTCAGACTACAAAATATTAGACAAGTGAATCTTTCAAACTGGGCCCATAAAAGAAATGAGGAAATTATGGAAGAGTTGGATATAAAACCCACTCTCCCCATGTACAAAACTACCAGAACAATTGGAATGCCAATCTTCAATGAATGCCATCTCATAGAATCAATACTAATAAAATTCATTGTTAAAACCGTTGAGGTGGAAAGTCATAAAATAAAATAAGTTAAAATATACCTTCTAGGTAAGATCCGTCGTCCTCAACTTATAAAATATGTGTTCTTTATGCCTGTAGGCCTTTCAGAACATCCGTTCCATCTTCAGCAGGTCCTTCTTCGCTACAATATCTAATATGATGGTTGATGCTGCTTGTCCTAATGTGGTGTTGGAATACATTTTTATAAGTTGAGGACGACGGATCTTACCTAAGAAGGTATATTTTAACTTATTTTCTTTTATCTCATAGAATCTATACTTTTTAAGTTCATAATTGTTTTATACTGTTGAGGTTATAACAATGTTAAATTATACTTTTTTTGTACCTTATATACTACCATCTTCGTCAACTATGTTTCTGTTTAAAATTTTTATTGATTTCACTCTAGGCCTCTAGTAATATATACTAATACAACTCCAGAAGATGAAGCATGCTTCGAAAGGCCTAGAGTGAAATCAACAAAATTTTTAAATAGAAACATTATAGTTGAGGAAGACGGTAGTATACAAGGTACAAAAATATTTTATAATTTAATCTCATAGAATTCCAAAAGTCAGGCTTCGTTACTGCCCCCAAGGCAAAAGATCGCTGGGACGTCCATAAAAAGTGCTGGATGAAAAAATCCTATTTGAGACTGCAACAGGCCACATGGCCTAATACTAGCATGGATGATGATGATGATGAATATTTCAAACTAATAGAAAGTTGCACTTTCTCAGTAAAAGCAGAAAAGTAAGTGATGAAGTAAATTTCTACTGACTGACTAATGCAGATAGAGAAATTCAAGAATAAGCACAGGCACAGTACTTTTTTTTAATGAAGCCATTAGCATCCAACTCAAATCTGGACATCAAAGGACCAACAAATTTTTGTCTGACAAGGGGACAGTCAACCATTGCATGCCAAAACCTACCTTGAAATTTCTTCCAGAGAAGCGTTGTGATGCAAAGGACATGTCCAAAAATAGTCTGCCACTTTTAACTGTAAGGCACTAAAATCCAGTGTCATATCTCTCACAATATAACAATACTTGAAATTGGTAGATTGGATAATCCACAGCCACCTGTCATCCGCATTGCATCTTGTCTCATTTCACTCTGCTCTTACTCATGCAGGGAGTCCATATGCTCCATACAGGGGGTTGACATTTCTGGATTCTGGCTTCAATTTCTGTCCCTTGCAGTTAAAAAAGGCAGATAATTTTTTTTTTGGGCACAGTCTTGGTACAACACAACGCTTCTCTGGGAGAAATTTCAAGGTAAGTTTCGGCGTGCAATGGTTGACAATTGCTTTGTAAGGCCTCCTCTTATTTCAGGCTTAAACTTATTTTATGTGCCATAAATCTACGATATGGAACCCAGGTTCACCTTCCTTCTGAAGGAAGCCATACTCGGGATTTTTACAACCTTAAAAATTCATTGACCCTGGTTGAGTTTGAACTTCCAGGCCTCAGAACCACATACTCTATCAGGACTGGTTTCAAAAATATAAATATGGAAATGTCAGAAGTAACTTTTTTCAATGCATAGAATTCAGATGATATTTTATGGTTCAAAACATTAACTTCAATACTCAAATTATCACCATTATCAAAATTTAAAAGTTTTGGTCTTCCAACAAACTTTCTCCATTCTTTCCTTTCTTATATTTCTTATTTAGAACTGGATTGATTTGCATTTAACTTACTCAGGTCTGACACTGCTTGCTGTAAATTGAGCAAAATTCTTAACCTTTTCTCTGATAACTTGAATACCACGTTCATCTGACGCATTCAGCTCCAATATTCTGTAACAAAAAATTATCATTAATATTTAAAGGAAGTGACACTAATTAATGGTAGAATTAGAATTTAACACCTGACCTTATAATTGTGGGGGCACGCCGTAGCATAGATGGTTAAGGCAATATGCTACAAGCCAGAAGGTTGAAGGTTTGAGTCCCATTGGGGTCAGGATAATTAAACTGGCCCAAACCTTCTGGTGGCACCATGGCCCTGTGATCGACTCAGCCTCTAACTTAAATGAGTACCAGACACTTGTTCTGAGGGTAAAGGAAGTCATCATACAGGGCTGACATCAAGTGCCGATTGACAAGAAAATAATAATAATATATAATATCCTCAACTCGTGTCCAACTCAGGGTCGGGTCAAGGGATGAGATGAGATGAACCCCTATATTATATATGTAATACATATATAAGAAAAATAAGTGTTTGAATTGGATTCGCCTGGTGGTGTAATGGATATCACACTGAGGTACAGACTCAGAGATCCGGGTTCGAATCCCGTCCAGGCATTTATTTTTCTTATCATACCATATATATATATATATATATATAGAGGTCTGTGAATGACAAGGGTACAGGCCGATCATAACTGAAGCACCATCACAGGGGTAGTATAAATTCTCAATTAAAATGCTTCTGGAATAAAAATTGTCAGTTGGCGTAATGATAGCGACAGCTATCAGCCTTCGGACGAACAAAAATTGTATAAGTGGAAAGAAATGTTAACGTTTATATTGTCGTTTTAGTGGTGTAATGGACAGCACACTCGTATGGAGAACAAAAGGTCCAGGGTTCAGATTGCGGTTCAAGCATTAATTTTTCTTTCTTAAATTAGATTTCATCCAGGATTGGAAAATGTTACTATAAATGAAAACATTGAAATACGAAGCTTATGAAAGTAATATATAAATTCTCAATAAAAATACTTCTGAATAGAAGTATTTTTACTTCTGGAGTGATGGTAGCAACAGCTATCAGCCTTTGGATGAACGAGAATTGTATAAGTGGAAAGAAATGTTAATGTTTGTAATGTCATTTGAATGGTGTAATGGACAGCACACTCATATGGAGAACAAGAGGTCCAGGGTTCAAATCCTGGTTCAAGCATTAAATTTTCATTTTTAAATTAAATTCTATCCAGGATTGGAAAATGTTGATTCAAATAAAAACATTGTAGATATAAGCACTTCGGCTTAAAATTAGTTGGCATCATTTATGAATGCATGACAGAAAAGTCAGCACCACAATGCACACAGAACCAGACTAAGGAGTGTTTTTTATTCTTAAAATAACATTCTCATTACAAAAACAGCTAGAAATCATTCATTCTCTCCACTTACATGTGACAACCACTGAAATTCATTGCTAGTTAAGTGTGATATGTGGTGATGGTGAATAAATGTGAAAAATTTGTTTTGTGGGTGCGACAATTCAAAGAAACCCAAATGTCGTCTGGCAAAGAACTGAAAATAAAACTTTGGCCTTGCACTAGCCAACCAGACATCATGGTTGTGCAAGTGCAGAAAGTTATTTTGGGATCATGGTGTCAGCATTATGAAAAATGGCATGTCAACCAGACATCATGGTTGTGCAAGTGCAGAAAGTTATTTTGGGATCATGGTGTCAGCATTATGAAAAATGGCATGTCTGCAGCAAGATCAAGAAGTAACAGAAGTTTCAAATTTGTGGTGCAAATAGTTTGTAAAAGATATCAGAGATCTTAGAACTTGAATGCACCTCGTATGTTGTTCCTTGAATATAAATGGTCTGTTAAATTAATATAATAAATTTGGGAATTTTCACATTATGAGGTTTTCTTAATAAGAATCAAATGTATCATGAATTGAAAAAGAAGCAAAACTTTTGAAACATCTATCTAAACCTTTGGAATTAACAGTTTGGGAAAAGATACACATTAAAAAAAAACCATACTAGAACCATGAACTTTGAGGTTCCAGAAGATCCAAGTTTGATTATAAAGTTCTTCAAAAGTACACCAGATGGCAGTGTAGAAAATTACCAGCATAATAAAAAAACTGACAGTCACGTAAACAGCTGAAGATGGGAATGATGTATTTCCCGATACTGCAATTCTGTGATAAATAAATAGATGTATGAGGTAAGAAGAATTCACGATTCAATTGATTCTTATTATAAATGGTCTGTTAATAGGCAAATTTTAATTTTAAATACCAATAACAAATTAGAGAGGTTATCTAACTCACCGGCACTATTGAACCTGTAGGTTATGCAGACACAAGCTCTCCATACATCCTATCCTGAGCTGTTTTCCAATCATCCCCCCCACATAATTTCAAATCATGGTTAATGTTATTTTCCCACCTTATTCTTGGCCTACCTACTGGGCGCTTTTCCTCTAGTTTATCTACATGGAGCTTCCAGATTCATCCTGCCATATGGTGAAAGTTACATTAAGCATGTGCACTGGGATTCTATGGAGATAAATATAACAATTTTCATACAAAGATAAATATTTAATAATTGTAAAATCTTCTTCTTCTGCTTCATGAAATTAGGCCTTTTGACCTGTTTTCACATCAAGTGGGATTTAATGAATTCTCTCATCTAGTAAATGGGCGTCCAACATTTCTATGTCCTATTGGTTTGTACTTTAGTAACAGCTGAGGGATTCTATCTGTAGACATTCTCTTGGCATGTTCATACCAGTTGTTTCTCATGTTGTCAATTCTATTTGTTAAATTAAAAATATTTAAGTCCTTCCTAATATCCTCACTTCTTTTCTTGTCCAAAATTGTACACATCCGCTACTGAACGTAGGAACTTCATTTCTGCAGTTTCTATTTTCCTTCTGTCTGAACGGTTAAGAGTCCAATTTTCACTTGCTTTGTAAAATATTTTTCATTAATATTTAAGGGAAGTGAGACTGCAAAGTTTATTTTAATTAATAATTTGAGTTAGATTTTTATGACTCATCTCATAATTGTAGATTTATTGAAGACTAGTTTCGATACACTAAGTATCATTATCATTTCCAGTTTGGAATTGATAATGATACATAGTGTATCAAAACTAGTCTTTAAGAAATCTACAATTACAAGGTGAGTTGTAAAAATCTAACTCAATTATTAATTATAAAATATGTTTTAAGAATTGTTGCAAAATATTTCAAATACTATGAAATGTTATTAAAAATGGTTAAAAGTATGTGGTGGAACAGTGTCATAAGAATGTTGTCTGGAAAATCATAGAATGTTATGTTCTGAAGTTGAGCAGCAACTCCTTGATAATAACCATCAGTCACATCAAGACACTCACCTTTCCTTGTAAATATCACCAAAAAGTTGTCTCGCAGCTGCCAAAATAGTACTTGTTTTACCAGTTCCAGGAGGACCATAAAACAATAAATTTGGCAAGGTCTGCACCATTTAAACACTGCCTCATTACCTCAACAACATCATTTTGTTCAACTACATCATTCACTGTGCGAGGCCGACTGAAAAATAAGAAACATAATTAATATTTCAATACTATATATGATTAACATATGTAGATCTAGGAAGAACTTGTTAAATCCTCATTTATATACTCTTTCTGACACACTAGATATTTCCAAGATTTAAAACCCTTGAAATTCCCAGGGAAAATTATTTGATTTTGAGGTTCTTCAGTCTACCAACAGAGGGAGCAAGAGGCAGCTCTTCAGGACTGCACAAAAATGGTCATGAAAATAATGATGGAACCAAAAAAGGTTTTGAAACTAGTCTAAGAAGAAAAAGATTATGAGGTGAGATAATAAAAGTTTACTTAAATAATAATACCTTTATAAGAAAGATATATAGAAAAAGATAAAGAAGTTTATGCAGTATTTGTAGATCTGGGAAAAGGCCTTTGATAGAGTGAATTGGAATAAACTCATGAGGATCTTGAAGAATATTGGCGTGAACTGAAAGGAGAGGAGGCTCATAAGTAATCTTTATATGAAACAGCAAATGAAAGTGAAGATAGGAGAAGAACTGTCAGAGGGAAGAAAAATTGGAAGGGGACTATGGCAAGTATGTCCCTTATCACCTACTCTTTTCAACATCTACCTGGAAGACCTACTGAAGAACTGCTTCAGGCATACGGAGGCGTAAAACATGGGAGGAAGAAGAATTAAGTGCATAAGATTTGCTGATGATGTGGCTTTGCTAACAGAAGATGCAATGACACTGAGGAACATGCTAATGGAGCTAAATGAACAAGTGCGAGGATTATGGGATGAAGATAAATATAAATTACACGAAGGCCATGATTATAGGAAAGAAACCAAGGAAGATAAACATGAGGATTAAAGATGAGGCCATTAAGCCAGTGGAGAGCTTCAAATACTTGGGTTGTACTATCAGTAGTAACATGAACTGCGGTCAAGAAGTAAAGCAGAGCATAGCAATGGCAAAAGAAGCTTTTAACAAAAAAGAGAAGCATTTCCTGTGGACCTTTAGCAAAACAATTACAGAAGAGACTAGTGAAGTGTTTTGTGTGGAGTGTAGCATTGTATGATGCAGACTTGGACATTAAGATGGATTGAGGAAAAGCGACAGGATGCTTTTGAGATGTGGATATGGAGAAGGATGGAATGCATAAAATGGACAGACAAAATAAAAAATAAAGATGTGCTAGACAGTGTGGGTGAAAGAAGAACAATGATGGAACTCATAAAGAAGAGGAAAAGAAATTGGATTGGCCACTGGCTAAGAAGAAACTGCCTGCTGGTGGATGCCTTAGAAGGAATGGTCAACAGAAAGAAAGTTAGAGGCAGAAAAAGACATCAGATGTTAGACAATATTAGAATAAATTATTTGTATGCGGAAACAAAAAGGAAAGCTGAGTTAAGGAAAGAGTGGAGAATGCTGAGTATGCAGTGAAAGATCTGCTCTTGGGCAGAACACTATGAATGAATAGTGGTAATAAGAGGTGAAGAATTTTATAATCTATTCTATGCCAGGAGTCTACACTTGTACCCATTTTATTTTGTTAGATGAGAAAATATGACCAAATTTGGGAGACAAATGGGCAACTTTGGAAGAAACTGCAGTTTATGCCTCACCATGAATTTTTCTAAGTCCTAAGTAGTGCATATGTCCAAATGTTATAAACTTGCTCTGAGGCTGTCCGTGCAGTCAGAATGACCAACCTTTGCAATAAATTAGCAAACATGCTTTTAAAAATACACTCACTCGTAAATTATAAAACAACAAAGTAAATCATTTACATATTATTTCAATAAACTACAAACTAATTTGGTGAACATTGACATATCCCTTCTTAACCTAACAAAATTAAAAAAAAATAGTATTGCAATTTCTTATTGTGAAGTTTGGTCACAACAGTAGTATAAATAGTCCTGGCATCTATTGGCAAAGCCTTGTGCACGCACACTACAGTTCTGTAGAACTTACAAAAAATGAATGAGAGATTTTTCACAAGTACATTCATAAATATTTCAGAATTGTAAAAAAAAAAATCTCTTAAGAATCGTTAGAAAATGTTAAAACAGTAGGAAATGTTTGTAGAAACGGAAAAAGTAAATAGTGCAACAGTGTCATGCATGGTGTAGCATAGTGAGAACTATAGTTCAGTCCAAGTTTGTATACACTACATTAGTTTAAAGTTTATGTTTTTTTCTATTATTCACAATGAAATACAACATCAATACACTAAACATGAGATCAATACAAAAGCACAAAAAGAGGATATCACTTACAATTTCTTGATCCAAGGCATTAAGGCAGATTTTTTCTTGGATAATCCTGATCTTCCAGGTTTGTCTTTCAAACCTGTAGAGGTTTCCTGACTACCGATCAATTTTCCAGTTTTTAAGAAAGTATGCATTGTAAATTTATGTAATTTATTGCAATTTCAATGTAAAACATATATACAAAAAGAGGTTATGACTTACAATTTCTCGACCCAAGGTGTTAAAGCAGGCTTTTTCTTGGATGGTCCTGATGATCCAGCTTTCTCTTTCGAACCTGAAGAGGTTCCATGACTACCGCTCAATTTTCCAGTTTTTAAAAAAGCTTGCATTGTAAATTTATATAATACAGCACAATACAACTTCAATATACATAATATATATTCCCGCGAATAATCAGAAAGCGATCAAGGCCATAGAGAACACAGAGCTAGAGAACGCCAGATAGAAATCGACCTAGCCACTTGTCCCATGAGTATATACAGCCACAGCCTATGCATTCGCAAACAAAATTTCCCGCTCGGTTCCAAAAAAGCCGAAAAAGGTACTCGTTCGCTCTTTTTTATCTAGAACTGGAGGACATTGAGTGGATGGATAGGGACGAGTGGAAAAGGAAAATAAAATTTTAGGCACAGAAAGATGCGTAAACATTGAAAATCTGTATGTCATCATCTTGATGAAAATCTGTATATAAATAAAAAAAAAGCCTACAGAAGAGAAATTTTTATTGTTGACTTGGTCAACTTGTTATAACTTTTTTTATTAACAGGGAGATAACAATTTAGGATAAATAAAAAAAAGTAATAAAACCAATAGTGGATCTTGGTAATTGGTGGTAGATAATATTCAAATAAATATGTAAATTTTATATAGTATGTGTCATGTATGTGTAGTCGGCACACCGTATTGTCTGATTGTAAAATATATTTTTAATGGCAGGCTATTGACGTTTTCTTCATGGCGACAATTAAATACTTTGTAATGGCCCCATCCATTTTTATGTTGTAGGATGTCAAAATATTGATATTTAAAATGTAGCAATGTACTGTTTTTTATATATGCAGTAGAATAAAATACTTCAAAGGCAGGAAAATGTTAAGAGAAGTAACAAGTAAAGTAAATACATTTCATCCTTTGGATGGTGGTGATCTTATAAAAATAATTTTTGAAGCAAAAGAAAATAGATTAAAAATAAAATGCCATGGTGGTTCATTCCCAGTGAACAAGGAAGGTGTAGAAATTCTTATAAATTTAGATAATATGAAGAGGGTTGTATGCTATGATCCAGAGGAACAGTCATTTACATTTGAAGGAGGTTTAACAATTTCTGAGATTCTACGATGTATGGAGTATCGCAACTTTACATTAGAACTGTATGGCATTATTCCAGACATGTCTATTGCAGATGCTATAGCTGTTGGACTGATTGGATCGAATGGGACAATAGCACAATGCTTAAAGAGCTGTCAAGTACTACATCCTGATGGTTCATTGGTTGATTGGTGTCATGGCCAGGACCTGGAGACATCCAAGAGCAAGTAGTCAACATTGAGAATGACGGTAACTATTTACCAACTTTACAGACAATGGTTTGTGGACTTGGAGTTGTTGGTATTATAAGCACTGCTACATTCAAATGCATTCCTGTCCATTTGGCGCAAGAAACTGTTTATTCACTTTCTATAGATGATATGATTAACAACTTTGAAAAACTTACAAATAATCTTTATTCCTATATGTACTGGTATCCACTTTTGGATAAAGTAATTGTTAAGGAAGCAAGTTTGGTGAGATTACATTTGTGTCAGAGTCAACCATGGTGGAAGAAATGTGCTGAACTATTTTTCTGGGGACTTCATTGGTTGGTAAACAGAACTAGTCCTTTACTTTCGTGTTATGCTCCATCTTTTGCAAAGAAGCTCTCACAGATTCAGTTTGATCTTATGATGAAAACTTCAGCCTGTCGAATGCAATACAGTTTTAAACCACAAACATTCATGTCTGTAACATCACATTGTCGTGGAATTAAATGGTGTCTGCCTGCTGGAAGATTACAAGATGTTGTGGAAGACATTGGAAATTGGGCTGAGCACAGATTTTATCTCTGCTCTACTCCAATTGTTATTTCTTTACAAACACATAGAAATCTCAATGAACATCGACCATTCCTTTCTCCATATGCAGATAACAAGACATGTACCTTATGGACTGACTGGTTTAGTAGTCGCAGTTTGACAAGCAACTATTCTGCTACAATGGCAGAATTTGAAGCACTTCTACAGTGCAATGGAGGACGAAAATGCTGGTCTGCAGGTCCTGTTTATGGCTCCCCTCTCATTGGACAAACATATCCAGGATTTAGGCAGTGGTCTCAAACCAGAACCATTTTAGATTCAGGGAATATCTTTAAAAGTGCTTATATTGCAGGTGATTTGTTTGTGGAAACATGAATTGAGCAGCTTATTTTCAGATCATCTCTCTTGTCCATTTTCATAAACCTTTGGGAAATTATCTAAGGTCGCTATTTTTCTGTAAAGAGTCACTTTTAATCCAACTTTGTAGTATGATGAAAGTTAAAGATTAAAATGTACCTGTTGGTAGGTGCTGTTGTCCTCAACTTTGTTAAAATGTTGTATATAAAATTAACTGGAGCGCTTTCGTAAGTTATCTTTCATCTTCGGCAGGTTGAGCTTCTGCTACTTGTTGTTGTGTACGGTGATGTATACTCCAACTGTTTGTAACTTTGTAGTGATTTAAATTATGTTCTGTAGTCAGATGGTGACATTTGTACATAGAACTATCTAAGAAGATGCACAAAATTCAGTTCTGGTAGAAGTGGGCAAGAGATGTTTTTAAAATGAGCTCTTCAATTTATTTTCATTCAACTTTTTGTAGATCTGTCTGTACTAGTCTGTAAGGCCTTAAATTAAATCTAACAAAGACTCTACTAGAGATTTAAAATAATAGTTATGGAAAAATAACATATCAAAATATAAAGAAGAATATTATTCAGTACACAATCACCAAGTCAGTGATCTCTCTTTATTTCTAAATAAAAAATACTCGTTTTACACAGTAATTATTGAAATTCATTAAAATAATTTATTTTTAAAAATATTTTGACAATAGTTAACACTGATTTATAATGTAGAATATGATAATTAATTATTTTCCCATTTTTACTCTGCTTATTATGAAAATGTATTAATGTAATCTTTAATTAAAATTAATATCTATTATAAAACATTAAAAGTGTTTTACTCTCTCCTTTTCTACAATCTCTATCAGGCCCGTGAATCATTATAGGGAGATTTGGATGCAATTTTTAAAAAAAAATTTTGCCACGTAGTACATGGGTCATCTTAAGACTGCGCCACCATCGCTATTTTATCGATTTTAGACATATGACGTACAAATCAAAATGTAAAATTGAATTAAATTTAAATAAATCAACGGTAGAATTGTTATGTACTGTTCGAAGAGAAGTTTGAGGTTGAATATAATATATTGTTAATGTGAGTAAAGTAAAGTGATCCCACAACAGGCCTCAGGAGGCCTTTGGGGTAGTAGGAGGTTAAGGCTCCCACTTTTTCTAGACAATCGGCACTTGATGTCAGCTGGGTTGTCAGCCCTGCGTGACGGCCGCCTTTACCCCAGAACAAGCGTCTGGTACTCATTTCCGTTAGAGGCTGAGTTGACCCCAGGGCCATAGTGCCGCCAGAGGGTTTGGGTCAGTTTAAAAATCCTGACCCCAACGGGACTTGAACCCTCGACCCTCCGGCTTGTAGCCCAGTGCCTTAACCACTATGCTACGGCATGGCCCCCATATTGTTAATGTATCAAAGTTAATTGTTAAATTGATTAATTTTCTACAATCTGAAGGAGAAAGTGAAACTGGAAAATACAGCTAATGGAAGGTAAGTGAATGATTACATATGAATTTTTTTTTCTAAAAAATTTGGTTCATTTTTCAAAATCGTGTTTTCAAATAATAGGCCTAAACTGTGAATTATGTAAATTGGCATGTCGTATATTTTGTTTGCATCATGACATTATAATGCTTGTATTTGAATTGTAAAAAACTTGTTTATACCTCATTATTTTTTATATCTTAGCCTGTAATATGTGTACTTATTCATCAATATTTCTTTCACAGAATAAATGAGGATGTCAAGGTCAAATCCTATGGACATATTTTCTTACAACAGTGATTGAGAAGTCTACATACATATACAATTTTAGGTAAGTGGATCTAATGCTTCTGCCTTCATTTTACTAACTTGGAAGTTTAACCTTAAATTGATATAACCTGATAAAAGTTAACTAAACTAAATCACCCTAACATATTTTTATAGATTAAATTTTTTGTGTAGGTTAAGTTATGAAAGTGAGGTAGCATTATCTAGAACACCTGTAAGTCTAAAAATAAAATCTTAAAAGATAACAGAAATTTAGGGATAATGTTTCCGTTATGTGACAAAAAAATGAAAAACTTCTGTTTACCTTTCCTGATAATTTTTCTAAGTCCTGCAGAATAATAGTGAACATGTGCAAAAATTTATAAAAAGTTTATAGAGTTGAATTGCTAGATGAAACCACGTAGATGTGAAATCGATATGACCAACCTTTGCAATAAATTCCCAAATATTTATTAGATATGGACGTATATCAACTTACCCCTTTCTAACCTAACTAAATAATGTACATGCATATTATTTTATTAAGTATTCGCTAACTTTTCCCATCGGAACCTAACAAAATGAAGTGACTGAACATCTTTTTTTTTTTAATATATTTTTGAAAGTTGGTTATTCCAATTTCACAGATATCTCTACCTTTTAGTGGAAGTTCATTTAAGCGTTCATGCATATGCAGAATAAATCTATGCAGAAATCATTGCATATGTAGATAAATATTTAATAATTTACTGTAAAAAAGTTATAAGTATTGTTGCAAATTCATAGTTAAAGCCGGCAGTCATAATGTGGTTGAAAATGAGAGAGATCCTTCTCTTGAAAACTAATTCCCATGTTTAAAGAAACACAAAATATGAGGTAAGATGTAAAAAATGACTCATTAATTTACGAATTGTTGCAAATGTTTAAGATAAATGAAATGTTAGTTAAGGCAGAAGAAGTATGTAGAGCAACAGTATTACAAAAATATACTATGGAAAATGAAGGGTAAGGTCATCTAAAGTTGAGGCAATAAAAATTCCAAGTCTAAGTAGACCCATACACATATGCGAACAGATAAAATTGGATATAATTCAGAATCATCCAATGCTGCCACCATACAGAACATAATAAAATGATCATTGCCAACCAGAGGAGAAAGATCACAATATTGAAATCTTAAACTTACAAAAGAAAGTTAAACATAGAATGGTGATAATAAAAACTTAGTGTAATCATTATTTTTTAAGTTTCGTAGACTGCGATGGGCAGGACATGTGGCATGTATGGGGAATGAAAGATGTGCATGGAAGCTTCTTGTAGGAAAACCAGAAGGAAAACGCCCAGTTGGTAGACCAAGAATGGTATGAGAGAATAACATTAACTGTGATTTGAGGGAAGTAGATTATACAGGGGATGATTGGAAAACATTAGCTCAGGATAGGGATGTATGGAGAGCTGATGTCCGCGTGTCCATGAACTTATGGGTTTGATAGTGCCAGTGAGTTAGTTAATCATTATTTTTAGTTTATTTATCGTATTAGTATTCCATTCTTTTAAGTCAAGTATTTTCAGGAATTGTCATTTCAATTTTCAATGTAAGTTTCGACTGCTTGTGAAATAGTACAAAAAAACTTAAAAATATGTAAGTGTGTATACATGTACATAATACATACATTGGTTTAGGATCAATCTGTTTGAAGTCCGTCTTTTTATAGTTCTTGTTACGTGGTTAAGTCAGTGTTACATTTTCTTAGCCATTTGATAATAAATCAGGAATTCAATATTTTGATTAGTAACACCTTTAGAAAATTGGAATATCTAATTCTTGTTTTATTCATCCAATGCCCATAGATATGGGACATTGACATAACTAGAATTCTAAATAAAACATTTACTTAGAATAGTATGATCGTCAATATATATATATAAATTAATTAATTAATCAATTATATTTATTTAAGAGTTGGAGATACCTACATTGTGAAGGACACTGACAAATACATTGAGTTTCACTCGACTTGCGGCCACTAGCGTAGACACTGCGTGGGTAGCATGAGTTGATGACTTAATGCTTGCAGTCACTTTTCCTGCTATCGGCCGCAGGTCAAGTGAAACTCACTGTATCTGTATATGTACATACATATATATATATATATATATTATTTTATTTTTTCAGACTCTACAGTTGGTGTAATGAAGTTGTGCTTCAAGAATATCTACAAGTGTATTGCAAGAACATCTTCTTCTTCTTCCTTCCAAGTATTAGGCCAAGGCCTGTTACGATCCTATGGAAAATTTTCCCTCCAGCGTTTCATAGGACGGCCCAGTGATCTTCGTCCTCTTGGTATATAATTATAAACAGCTTTGGGGATCCGATTTGAACTCATTCTTTCAAGATGGTGTTTCCAATTTAGTTGGTACTGTTTAATATATTCCAAAATTGGCATAGTCTTCAATTCTTTTAAGATATCGGTGTTCCTTTTCTGATCCCATCTGGTGTAACCCGCTGTTCTGCGCATGAATCTCATTTCACAAGCCGTTATTCTGCTTTCATGTTGTTTTTTTAGTGTCCATGCTTCACTACCATAGGTCAACACTGGTCTAGCCAAAGTTTTATATAAACGTAATCTGGTGTTTTTTTGTACAAGGGATGGTTTCATAACTTGATTAATAATTCCTAAACTTTTATTATAACTAGTAACTTTTTCAGGGATATCCCAGATAGAGAGATAATATCCAAGATATTTAAATTGATTAGAACTCTCTAAAATTTTATTCTGGAGACAGATTTTACTTTGTATGGGGTCCTTCCCATGAAATGCCATAATTTTAGTTTTGTTAATTGATATTTCCATATTAAATTTGGCACCTATTTTTTGTAAATTATAAATTGATCGTTGCAAATATTTTTCGGAAAGTGCCAGGAGAGCTAAATCGTCTGCAAAAAGAATAGCATCGAGTTTGAGGTTCCTATTGATGGGTATATATCCTTGTTGTGTTTTCCTCCATTAATTTATTAATTTATTCATGTATATAATGAAAAGCACCGGTGAAAGTCCACATCTCTGTCTTACTCCAGTGTTGATTTTTTCCCAAGAAGATAATTTGCCATCTTGTTTAACAGAGATTTCATTATCTTTATAGATGTTGAAGATATTAGTAATATATTGTTGTGGAACGTTATCATCAGCTAAAATTTGTAGTAATATATTTCTGTCTACTTTGTCAAAAGCCTTTATGAAGTCAACGAAGGCGATATGAGTTTCTATATTGAATTCCTTGTGCTTTTCTAATAGTAGTTTTAGAGTAAAGAATCCATCTGTACAAGATCTACCCTTTCTGAATCCATTCTGCTCTTCTCCAATTATATTTTCATAAATTTTCCTCAATTTATTCTTAACAATATTAGCATAAATTTTATATCCAGAGTTCAACAAGCTAATTCCACGATTGCAAGAACATACCAGTACATTATAGACTATACAGAAAAGTGTTTATGTTTTTTATTACAAATACAGTTTTAATTGAACTATTATAGCAAATATTTTAAATTACTGATGTGCTTCAAGAATATCTACAAGTGTATTGCAAGAACATACCAGTACATTATAGACTATACAGAAAAGTGTTTGTGTTTTTTATTAAAAACAAATCTTCAATGAACTATTATAGCAAATATTTTAAATTACAAATTTTAAAATTAAGTTAACATTGTTTTATGTAAATTTCAATGCATCCTTACTTCGACCTCATTGACAACTTTCTATGCCTTTTATAACATTTATTTAACATGTGCAAAAAAATCTTAATATGAAGTGTTGGTAATTACTTAGAGAACAAAACTGTTGTCTTTTAACAAAAATAATTAGTTCTAACCTTCAACTATTCAGTGATTTCCTGGTAGTAATGAAGGAAGGCATTTGTGTTAGGTTTAAATAAATGTTTAAGCCTAAAAGTCAAACAATTTTGATTCTTCTCACAGGCGAATGTTGGGCCAGCAGCTAGCTGGTAGGCCAAGGGCCAAGGTAGGGATCTCATTATAGGGCTTGGGGTAATAGGAAGCTAGTAAATAAATGTGCAACTAGTCTTCTTATAAAATGACATATAAAATAATTATGTTTATTGTTGGAATATTTAATCTTTAACTATGTATGTGAATTAAGTTTCATTGAGAAAATTCTGTTCGTCTTGAATAATGTACATCCTGCAGTAACTATAAAATGTTTATATTTCTCTAATTATCAATTTTAATACAAGGCAATGCATGATTCATGTTCTTTCATTTTTAAAAGCAAACAAACTAATCAAGACAAGTCTGGTTACTAAACAGAATTGATGTGCATGCATTCACATGTGAGTACTTCAGAATAGTGAAACAATGCATAGGTTTTAGTTTGAATTTATTTTTGCTACATTCTTATCAAATTAAGGTATTTATAAATTTTCATTTTAAGAATATTTAAAAACTTGTACTTAAATTACTTTATGGTTTCGGTTCTTAAAACGCTTAAAAACAAATAGCATACCATTATCCAGATCCTTTTTTATATTTCATAATGGAAATAACACAAGAAATGTTACTTTGAAAACAATTTTGCATTTTTTATTTTTACTTCAGAAAATGATTACAAAAATGTTGCCAATATTCTTGTTGTATAGGTCTAACATTTTCAATTACTTTATAATAAATAGTGATTTTCCGTATTCACTATGTTCATCTAAGAGTGAAATTGTTTTTTAATAAACACTTGGGAAATTGTGTAAATTATTTTAATCAACTTACTAATTGATGAATTTTGAAATAAAGAAAAATGATATAATATAGTTAAAGACATCTGAAAAGTTGGCAAAGTTCTTGTAATTTTCTACTGAAGAGAGTAAGAATAAAACATGCGAAAATTGTTCACAAAGTAGCATTACTTGTGTAGAGCTTACAGTTTCATTTTTAAATGAATGGAAAGAGTAGGGTACTTTTCTTGTGATTGAGTCACCAACACCCCGATTGAACCACCGTGACCGGCTAAAGTTGTACCATGTAGTACCCAGGTCATCTTAAGATGGCGCAGCTGTATAAAATTGCTTCCAAAATTTAACACAGAGAGGCTACTGTATTCATTCTCTATGTTATGGTGTTGCAGAGCAGGCCCGTGAATCATTATAAGGAGATTTGGACGCAATATTTTTTTTAATTTTTTGAACTTAGTACCGTGGTCATCTTAAGACTGCGCCACCGGCGCTATTTTATCGATTGTTGATGTATGACGTACAAATAAATCGAGTTCTAAAATCGAATAAATAAATCAACGGAATTGTTATGTACTCTATGTCATGTTCTCTATGCTGTATGGTTGCAGGGTGAGCAACATATGAGATATGAACGTGCACATGGTTTATTCTGGTTTCACATACATTTTAATTTAATTTCATAAACTTTTAATGAGTAGTTGATATTACAAATTTTGAAAATGCTTGATAAACTGTGTCGCCTTTGTGCCAAAGAAAAGAAGAATATGCTGGCAATTTGTGAAGAAGAAGGAATAAAACAAGAATTGTCAATAAAAATTATCCAATATTTGCAAATTCGGGTAAAATTGTATAAATTAATCTTTATGTAGCATCAATTTGCTGTGAAGTTAATGCTATGACTCAAATATTCAATGGAAACTATATCCAAAAGTATAGTATTAATTTAATAAATTATTTCAGATTTTCCCTGAAGATCAGTTACCAAAAACAGTTTGTGTTGATTGCTGCAATAAACTCCACCAAACTTCAGAATTTTTAAACTCTTGTTCTGAAGCACAAAAATTATTACAGGCAATTCTTAACAGTCGAAAAGAGATTTCAGCAAATTCTGTGGATTTTTGCAACAATGAGGTAAATATTTATTTAATGCTCACCAGTATTAGTGTATGTCATCTTTGTTAATTTATACAACTACAAATAAAAGTAATGGTAAATGTAAAGGATTAAAAAAAACCATTGTCATGGTGTTTATATCATTTACCAGAATATACAGTTCACATATATCCCATATGGCTACTCTTTCTATAATTTGTAACCTCAACTATAGAATAGTTTTCACGAAATTTTCCATACATTATTGTAATTCTGTTATTCTATGCACTTCTTCTGTCTTAACATTTTTTTATAATTATTAAATATTTATATACGTATGCAATAATTTCGGATGTGGTCGGTTTTATGTCTCACATTTCTACACCTACATTCTTATGCCACTGATGCACTAAACACTTGTAAACACGTTTTGTACTGTTTTAAACATTTTGCAATGATCTTCAAGCTTTCTTCACAATATTTTATATTTATATATTTACGTAAAACATGATCGTGGATACATTACTTCCTTGCTACTTTCCCATGTTGTTCCAACGTTGCCACCATTTGAAAATAATTTAAAACTATATTTAGTGTTAGTGTACGTAAAATTAGTTTATAGTTCATTAAATAGTACACATGTAAATTGCTTTGTTACGTTAGGAAATGGGAAGTTGGTTTACGTCCATTTTTAAGCATTTGGGAAGAAATAATATGCATGTAAATTGTTTTCTTTAGTTAGAAAATGGCAAGTTAGTTAACGTCTATTTTTTTTTGCATTTGGAAATTTATTCCCAAAGTTGGTAACGCCGACTACCGGAATCTATATTAACCATTACAGCAACTCGCGCATGCGCGCTGCGATTCTGTGGAACTTAGAAGAATTCCTGAGAGACATAAAACCGACTTTTTCCATAATTTCTTCAAAATTCTGCATGTACATGCGCGAATGCTTAATGTAACTTCCACAAGATGTTAGTAAAATCTGTGTTCCCATAATTTGCAATTAATTCCACACCATATTTCAATAAATCAATTTCATTTTGTTAGGTTAGTAGTTATTAGTGTACATCAGATTAATATACATTTTAGTAAATAATATGCATGCAATTTATTTTGTTAGGTTAGGAAGGGAGAAGTTAGTGTCATCCATTTCTAATAACATTTAGGAATTTATTGCACACATTGGTTATATTGATATTACAGCTATGTGGTTCCATGCAGCGACAACTCTATAAACTTTTTGTAGGACTTCACAGATATGTGATTCCATCTAGCGTCAACTCTATAAACATTATTATGACTTAGTTATTTTGACTCATAGTTTCATCACATCTATGCGACATTGGTGTATTCATTCTTTGGTGCCAAGAACATAAAATTGTAAGATTGGCACCGAAGAATGAATACAGCCTAAATAGGATAATTAAAACCAACAAAAAATGAAAAAAATTAAAGAAGAAAACAAATCAGGAATTTATCAGATCAAATACAGGGATTGTGACAAAATTTACATAGGAAAAAAACAAGAAATTTGAAAACAAGGGTGAAAGAACGTCTTAGAAATGTAAAAAATGGCGAAGTTGAAAAGGCAGCAGTAGCTGCTCATGCGTGATCTGAAAAACGTCTAACTGATGATGGTCTAATTAAACAAATAGAAAAGCAAAAAGAACTCATGGTTTGGGAAAAAATCCACATTCAAAAAAACAAGAAATAAAAATTTATGAACTTCCAAATTCCTGCTGATTCTGATTTAATCTGGAGGTTCATCAGTCCACCGACAGAGGGAAGAAAGAGCAGTTCTCCTGGTCGACAAGAAATTACTGAAGATGAAGCTGCCTAGGCTTCGAAACTGGTATAATTAGAAGACGAGACATGGGCTGAGGTATAAAATATTTTAATTTAAATCTTGACCAAAATAATACCAGTACAGGATATCTGCAAACTCTATTTCCCTAAGGAATCACCAGTACCTACAAAAAACCATTGGTGGACTCCGGAAATCTCAATAATGAGGAAATATGTGTTTGTAAGCTATCACAGATAAAAAAGAACACATTATGATCTATTATAAATACAGTATGAACAGGAATACAACTTAATTAAAAATGAGTACAGAATAATGATAGCAAAGGCTAAACAAAACAGTTGGAAACACTTTTTTTTAAATTTTAAACGCATAAAAATTATGGAACATGTCTACAAATACTGTCATAAACAAAAAATCTCTTACAATATCGTAACCATAATAGACACAGGTGAAGGGTTTATGAAACGAGGAAACATTTTCCAAAAAAATTTCTTTCCAAGTGATGCAACTGATGTTCATCTTGAGACAAGTATTCATATTGCAATCAGCAGCGCCCGACACTAGCCATTACATAGCTTTTTCCTTTAGTGAAGTGGATTATGTTGACCCATAAATGTCCATGGAATTTTGAGGATTAGATATAACAGGAAATAGTATGCAAAATATAAAGAACCAGAGATGGCTACAGTTGTAAACTTTAATAGACTCCAATGAGCTTGGATATGTTCAATGGATGGAAAAAACTAGTATCACAAAAATGGCTATGAATGGAACAATTTTTGGAGAGACAGACAGTGGAAAACCACAAAGAAGATGGATGGATATTGTGAAGGTGAATAGCTATTCTTTGCTTCAATGTAAAAATAGGGAGATGAAATTGAAGAATAGAGAAGAATGGAGATTAAGAAATATAAAAGCCAAGGCCCATTTTGGATTGTAACACCATATATGATGATTATAATGAAGTGGTTATTATGAAACAAATTTGTATAAAATCACCAGGTACGTATCATATAACAGCCAAAATAATAAAAAAATGTACGCATGTGTCACTCTATGCTATTTACAACATTCTTTAATAACTGCTGGAGCTAGCAATGTTCCCGGACTGCTGAAAATGGACAACTGTAAAGGTACTACCAAAACCTGATTCCTAAAATAAATGCTCAGTCTCTTCCTACTGACCCACTAGCAGTGGCGGAGCGTAATTTCGATAAGTGTTTAGCCATTGTTTTATTTATAGTAATATATTGTATTTATTATATTATTTCCAATAATTAAATGACCTAAAAAGAACGACATGCAATATTGTTAATATCAAATATAATAAAGTACTGTATGTATAGGGCTTAGGAAATCGAAGGGGGTAATTTGACATATTTATAGTTAATTCTCGTATAAGACTTGAAAGCATAATAATAGTCCCTTCCATTGGTTGCTGGTCAAAGGAAGGCAAGACCAGTGATGGGGCTGCCATCTTATAGCCTCTGGTCAGGCTTTTCTGGAGAAGAAAAGAAAATAAAGGAAAGAAGAAATTGAAGAAAGGAAAGTCTCCCTAGTCCTCGTATGCCCTAATAGCGTCAGGGTTGAAAAAACAAGAGTTAACCAAGAGAGGTTAGATAGTAAAATTAAAAGAGTCTGGTATAAGTAAGTGGAAGAAAGGAAGAAATACCAGATTGGTAAAAGATAAAAGTAAGGAGCAAAACACAAGTAAGTGGATGCAATGTTTTACTCAGCTTGGGCACCTTGTGGTCGCCATCCACATATCCCCTAGATGAGGACCCCTGAGTTTTTAGTTAACAAAACTAAAATTATGGCATTTCATGGGATGGACCCCATACAAAGTAAAATCTGTCTCCAGAATAAAATTTTAGAGAGATCTAATCAATTTAAATATCTTGGATATTATCTCTGTATCTGGGTTGAAAAGGATACCCCTGAAAAAAATACTAGTTATAATAAAAGTTTGGGAATTATTAATCAAGTTATGAAACCATCACTTGTACAAAAAACACCAGATTACATTTAAATAACACTTTGGCTAGACCAGTGTTGACCTATGGTAGTGAAGCACGGACACTAAAAAGACAACATGAAAGCAGAATAACGGCTTGTGAAATGAGATTCATGCATAGAACAGCAGGTTACACCAGATGGGATCGGAAAAGGAACACCGATATCTTAAAAGAATTGAAGACTATGCCAATTTTGGAATATATTAAACAGTACCAACTAAATTGGAAACACCATCTTGAAAGAATGAGTTCAAATCGGATCCCCAAAGCTGTTTATAATTATATACCAAAAGGACGAAGATCTCTGGGCCGTCCTATGGAACGCTGGAGGAAAATTTTCTATAGGATCGTAACAGGCGTTGGCCTAATACTTGCAAGGGAGAAGAAGAAGATTAATAGTTAATTAAATATACAGTAAAACTTGCTCAAAGCGGAATTGCATGGGACCAATTTTTTTTTTCCACAATAGACAAAATTCCGCATTATAAAATAAACTAAAACTTATTATTAATCTTAGATTATAGAGTACCGTATATGTATTTTTACGTACCTTGGATTAATTGTAGTTTGCTGCCTTTGAAAAGTGAAGTATAGTATGTATGAACAACTTTGACAGCAACGCGCGAAAAAAAACAGTCCCGTTTCACTTTTTTCATTTCATAGCAGTGGTACATATGTTTTAGCCATCTTTATTCCGTAAATTCAGAACACTACCTGTGAAAGATCGGTCTCAGAACTTAAACTAATTTAAGATTTTACAGTGCAATGGTTATTTGTAAGACAGGTATTTCGCATGACATGTGTGCAGTGAGGTCGAAGTAAAAAGGTACAGGTAGAATGTCTACTTCACCCGGTGGCAGGGATTATTCCTTATTGCTCTCTCTCTCTCTTTTTTTTTCCTAACAGGAATTCAATGAAGTGAAAACTAATTTATTTTTCTGTCTTTCCAGTTTATAAAATGTTTTTTTCATGAATTGTGTAGAAATATCCTTCTGTTTTCGCGTTGGATAGATTCTGTTTTATGCAAAATAAATACATGTAA
Organism: Diploptera punctata; assembly: GCA_030220185.1. NCBI lineage: Eukaryota > Metazoa > Arthropoda > Insecta > Blattodea > Blaberidae > Diploptera > Diploptera punctata. The sequence continues at coordinate 2,353,001 of JASPKZ010005705.1, forward strand.
AATTACTATTATTTCGCTGGGACCAATAAATTTGGACAGATTTCCGCATTATTCACGTTCTGGATTTTAAAACACAGATATTTGTCTCCAATTCCAGTTGATTTCTAGAGACTATAAGTGAGCTCTGTACGTCAGTAGTCTCATCTTCTATTAAAGATACCAAGGGTGAGATCTCTCGTTTTATTTTAATGGATAAAGTATCTGATGTAGAACATATTAAGTCGTTTTTGAACATCATGTGATGTGCCAACGAACACAGTAGAAATTTCGAAATTGTTTCTTAATTTCTCTTCTATAATGCAAACAATTAAATATAATTAGGGCCTACCTCTTTTGTTAGATTCAAAGTTTTCTACATGACCCCTAAATGGCAGCTCTTGTTCGGCTAAGAAACACACAGCATCTATTAGGCAGCTAACAATGTACTTGTTTACTGTAACGTTTTCATTATGCTTATCCATATTAATTTTGATAGCCCGGCTTCAGGACTCTTCAATTCTAGTGGTCAAACTTACGTAGCGCTATTCACAGTTAACATGGACTTCTTATAGTTCATGTCGTTTTTCAGCACATGAAAACAATTTACATCGGAAACCCCCTTTTGTCCAAACATTTTTCTCCGTCAGAAGGCAGGGCTAATAGTAAAGGGAACATGACTCTGCTGCCATATGTCATGTTTATACCAACCTTCATGTCTGTCATTAAACGACACTCTTTTGTTTTGTTTGACTATTTAAATTAGGAGTTGGTTTATAACTTTTTTCTTTTTATGTAAGCTTCTGCAGGTAAAGGGATAACAAGTCTTCAATAACTCAAGCACATTCCTCTCCCATGATAATATTTATTTAGTGGTTTAATTACTGTATTTGATATGCTCAGAAGCACTACATTTACAGAGGACTTACTCGGAGCAACTGAAACCTCGCTGTTAGCCGTTTCTAAAGTGCTAACAGGGCAGCTACAGAGGAGCATTGGGCTCAGCTTGAAATACAGCATGATGTACTACCAATCAGCTTGAATGTGCCTGTGTAAACAATTCTCAAGATCTCGTTCCATGTTAGCCTCGAGAAGACGTCTAACAGCGTGGGAATTTAAACACGTTGAAGCACATTGTATAGTATTGGAATGCTACAGTATATACACAATGCATACTTCTTCTTCCTTCCAAGTATTAGGCCAAGGCCTGTTAGAAAATTTTCCCTCCAGCATTTCATAGGGTGGCCCAGAGATCTTCGTCCTCTTGGTATATAATTATAAACAGTTTTGGGGATCCGATTTGAACTCATTCTTTCAAGATGGTGTTTCCAATTTAGTTAGTACTGTTTATTTTTTATCATTTCACTCACCTCATACTTCATAATTTATAGCAGACCCAGGGTTTCTTCACGTAATTCGTGACATTGTCAATGCTGCGTCATGTTCACAACTGACGTCCCATAGAAGTTTTTTTCTAGGTTATCCCAAATTATTTGTCCTAAATTGTTGTTTAATCTTAGATGTAAAAAGTACAGTTCTACGTCTATTTTACTTATAGTTGTGTAATGTTTGACTTTTTCCAAATTGAGAGTTTTCTTTTCTAAACTTTTTTGGTGTTGGTTATTGTTGTTTTTAACCATTTTCCGGACAAATTTTGGAGGGTGATATTATTTCTAAACATTTATTAATGAATTTGATATCTGCAGCTCTTTTATTTCTAAGTTCTTTTAATTTCAAATATCTTTTAATTTCTATCTTATTTTCCGAAAAATGTTCGTTGAAATGTTGTATATTTGAAGCCGCCATCTTGTTCCAGTTGTTTACGTTATTCTTGTTTTCCTATGACTTGATAGCCAACTTTATTAAGTTATGTAGATAGGAAATAACACTATGAGGTTCTTTAATATTGTTTATTTTTTATCATTTCACTCACCTCATACTTCATAATTTATAGCAGACCCAGGGTTTCTTCACGTAATTCGTGACATTGTCAATGCTGCGTCATGTTCACAACTGACGTCAGTTGTCTGGGTCTGCTATAAATTATGAAGTATGAGGTGAGTGAAATGATAAAAAATAAACAATATTAAAGAACCTCATAGTGTTATTTCCTATCTACATAACTTAATTAGTTAGTACTGTTTAATATATTCCAAAATTGGCGTAGTCTTCAATTCTTTTAAGATATTGGTGTTCCTTTTCCAATCCCATCTGGTATAACCCGCTGTTCTGTGCATGAATCTAATTTCACAAGCCATTATTCTGCTTTCATGTTGTCTGTTTAGTGTCCATGCTTCAGTACCATAGGTCAACACTGGTCTAGCCAAAGTGTTATATAAATGTAATCTGATGTTTTTTTGTACAAGGGATGGTTTCATAACTTGATTAATAATTCCCAAACTTTCATTACAACTAGTAATTTTTTCAGGGATATCCTTTTCATTCCAGATAGAGAAATAGTATCCAAGATATTTAAATTGATTAGATATCTCAAATTTTATTCTGGAGACAGATTTTACTTTGGATGGGGTCTCCCATGAAATGCCATAATTTTGGTTTTGTTAATTGATATTTCCATATTAAATTTGGCAGCTATTTTTTGTAAATTATAAATTGATCGTTGCAAATCATTTTCGGAAAGTGCCAGAAGCGCTAAATCATCTGCAAAAAGAATAACATCGAGTTTGAGGTTCCTATTGTTGGGTATATATCCCTGTTGTGTTTTCCTCCATTTGTTTATTATTCTATTCATATATATAATGAAAAGCACCGGTGAAAGTCCACATCCCTGTCTTACTCCAATGTTGATCTTTTTCCAATAAGATAGTTTGCCACCTTGTTTAACAGATATTTCATTATCTTTATAGATGTTGAAGATATTAATAATATATTGTTGTGGAATGTTATCAGCTAAAATTTGTAATAATATATTTCTGTCTACTTTGTCAAAAGCCTTTATGAAGTCAACAAAGGCAATATGAGTTTCTATATTGAATTCCTTGTGTTTTTCTAATAGTAGTTTTAGAGTGAAGAATCCATCTGTACAACATCTACCCTTTCTGAATCCATTCTACTCTTCTCGCAATGCATACAATATAGGTTATATTAAGTTACTATTGTTTACAACATTTAGACTACTATCGATGCATTGTTGTATCTCATTCCGGTATTGTGTTTCGTGTTAATTAAATATCCGAGTTTAATTCTAACTTTTTAAAGTGTTAGCCGGGCTAACAGTGCTAACATGGACCCTCTGCCACTGTCCACTAGCTTCCTCCCTATCATGGGTAAATGCTAGAAAATTGGTCATTGATAGAATAATACATCACTCATTTCTGAAAGGTTTACTGAGGGCAAATGAATTTAAATTCCTGCCCGAGTGCAAGACAGTATGTAAGGTAGTAGACTGGATGAAGAGTGTTCTCCAAGATGGGAATTGGAATTCTTGTATCTCTTGATATTACTGGAGCATTCAACAATCCTTGGTGGCCAATAATCCTTCATCATCATAAATGGCACGACAGCCATTTGTGGGCCTTGACCTTCTTAAGAAGCTCTGACCAAATCTTTCTGTCTTTTGCTTGCTCCTTCCAGTTTTTTATTCCCAGAGTCCTGATATCCTCAATTATGCCAATCTCCCATCTTGACTTAGGCTTTCCCACTTTCCTAGTTACCAAAGGATGTGCATCATAGACTTTATTTTGGTACTTTGCATATAACATGTCTGGTTGAAACCAATCTATTAATTTTAATATATTTCACCACATCAAATTCATTATATAATTCAGAGTTGTATCTCCTTCTCCAGATACCATTTTCTTGCACAGCTCCATAGATTCAAGTACTCTGAACAAGCCCAAGGATCATTCATCAGACTTTAGCATGGTCAACGTTTCAGAGGCATATGTTATTATTGGACTCACAAGAACTTTATACATTATGATTTTGGTTTTACAGTACTAGATATTAGCTGTGGCCTAAAAAAAATCTCAAAGACCAGCAAAACATTTATTGTATTTTGTTTCCAGCTCTTGTCATAGAATTTTAATAATCTTTCTTGAAAATTCTTTGGGTAATTTTTTATCAATTCTATGTTTATATTGTCTATCCCGCATGCTTTATTATTTTTACATTTCTTTAATATTTCTATCATTTCTTGCATCTCTAATTCATCTACTTCTCCATATTGTTCATTTATTTCTATGAGTGTTATTTCTTCTTTATTTTGTTTGTCTGTCCACAGTTCTTTATAATAATTTTCTAATTCTATATCTTGTATAGTTAGCAGATTTGTTTTGTCTTTTACTTCAGAATTAAGGCTTCTTATAAATTTATATACTTTGTCTTGTCTTCCGTGTAAATTGTGTTCCATTTCTGCTATGTATCTATCCCAATGTTCTCTATTTAATTTTCTGGTATATTTTTTTACTAATGCTCTTGTTCTATTATATTCTATTCTGTTTTGGCCATTCTTGTTTTTTAAGTATTTTAAGTATGCCTCCTTTTTATCTCTTACCAAGAACTATTAATTTTTTTATGTTTTCATAAATAATATTCACAAAGAAATTTAGTCATCATCATCATCAACTTCACGGATTAGGTATTTGCTTGTTCCGATCTCTCATCTGTTCAGACCAGAGCTTTCTTGGTCTTCCTATCGATCTTCATCCTCATGGATTATACATCAGTGTCATTTTTGGTATCCTATCCTCTGTCATTCTTTGCAGATGTTCTATCCAATTGTTCCTGTTTCCTTCTATTTGTTGAAGAAGTGATTGTACTTTTAGTTCCTCTCTAATATTGTCATTTCTAAAATGTTCTTCTCTTGTACAACCTTTCACAGCCTCTAGGAATCTCATTTCCGTTGCCTGAATTTTACTTTTTTCTTCATCACCCAGGCCTCACCTCCATACATTGCCACTGGTAGTGTCATCGTTGAGTAAAATCTTAGCTGAGTATCCTTTCTTACTTTGTTCCTCAGTGTTCATCTGATTGTTCCACAAACATGTTGAAATTTCTGCATTTTCTTATTTATATCTTGTTCTTCTTCATAAGTTATATCGTAGCCCAAATACTGGAAGTGTAAAACCTGGTCCAACACTTTTTCTTCTATCACTTTTTTTGTTCTTACTGGGTACTTTCCATGGAATGCCATTACTTTAGTTTTTAATTTTGAAATTATCATATTATATTTCTTACATGTATTATTTAACTGATAGACTGCTTTTTGTAGCCTGTCCTCTCTGTCAGAAATTAATAGTATATCATCTGCAAAACATAATGCATTCAATGTTTTATTTCATCCAATTTTGAATCCCTTATGGACTAATTGTTTCCATTCATCAAAAATGTCTAAATATATATTAAATTATATATTACAAAGTGTTGGGGAAAGGCTTAGTACTATTTGATCAAATTGTTTGTCACAAACTATAACCCTAATACACCCTTAAAAGAAATAGGGTTTATAAATATTGGATAATAATAAATAAATAAATAAATATTATTACTTTTAAACTAGCTCTGTTTGTCTTGGAACAAGTTTTTGTCATATGAAATATTGATTATAATTGAGACTGCTGGATTGGAAGCAACATCATATCAGTAACTAACCAATGTGTGCAATGCTGAAATTACCAAGACCCTTCTTTTATTTATTTTACCTGATGGTCTTCTCTTCCACTTCACCAGGGTTAGTTCAGAGGTTCACAATTTTAAACCCAGCTGGAGTCCATAGATTTTGAATGGCATAAAAATCCAGAGTATGACTTCCTTCAGAAGAAAATTAAAAGTTGTGTTGTGTATTTAGGGCAAGTAAAAGAACTTCAGGCCTGAAAAGAGAGGCCTCTGAGTAAAATTTGTTGACACTTTCACATCCCAATTTGAATTTTGATTGATTGTATAAAATACTTCCTGCCTATCAAGGACCTCTGCTGGCTCCTATCCTTAGCAAACTGATTCCAGTTAATATCATAGATAAATGTATCATTAATAAGAATTATGTATAGGCTATAGAAAAAAGAAAGATATGCTTGCTTTGGTGATCATTAACTAAACACTGAAAGAAAATGGTATATTAGATTGTCTGCTATTGTAAGAGTTAAATAATTATTTATTTCATTAACAGCCTTTGCATTTGAAGAATCATGATGACCAGGAACATTTTTCTTTGGAATTTGAAAGTAGGAATAATACAGGTAAGGATTTTATTTTTATTATGCTCTAATTGTTTATGATAGTTATTATTGAGTTAAAAATTGTTCTTTTTGCCATAAGTGATTTAAAAAAAATATGTATGATTTGATTGATGATAATAAAAACACTGATCCCTATTAGGTTCGTCTTCCGGGCATATAGGCCGTGGTCCAGTCGTTCTTCTATTCGACGTTTCGTCTACTGCTGCGGTAGACATCTTCAGGAGATACTGCGTGCTCTCTGTGAACTCCTCAACAGTCGGCTGCAGACTGGCTGGTCGTTGGAAACTCCCTCCCTATTTATAGGCACGCCCCTGGTGGAGAGGCGGTTTTCTGCGCGGTCCGTGTTGCGTGCTGTTTTGTCCAGGCTGTCGTTAGCAGAAGTCATAGGCTTCGTTGTCGTATTGTGCAGTGCCGGGATCCAGATTTTGTTTATCTTCATGGTTTCTTCCTTTTTGTTAAAGGAATTTTTGTGTTTATATATTTCAATGGCTTCTCTGTACAGTCTGATGTAATAATGTGATGTTTGGGACAATACCTGTGTTTTCTTCGAATCTTATTATATGTTCTTGGTTGTTCATCCAGTGTTCCGCTACGGCTGATTTTTCCTTTTGTTTTAGTCTGCAATGCCTCTTGTGTTCTTGCAATCTTGTGGTAACCATTCTTTTTGTTGTGCCGATATAAACCTGTCCACAACTGCAAGGGATGCGATATATACCGGCAGTACTTAATGGATCTCTTGTATCTTTGGCTGGGCGCAGTATATTGCTGATTTTTTGTGTAGGTTTGTAGGTTGTAGATATGTTATATTTATTTAATATTCGACCAATTCTCCAATTTAACAAAAGAAATATATATTCTGTTAACCAGCACAATAGGGTCATAAATTCAACTTGCTGAGGAATTCACTTAATTCTCACAGTTTCTGCATAACAGAATTTTTATTTATTTCCTTCTTAGGCCTAGATTTGTAGAAGGATGCTGATCATGAATATTCAGTGCAAAGAATTATAACTTATCAATAACTTGGTCATAAACAAATCTTAATTTAAAAACTTGCATTATTTACGAGGGTGAATCAAATATAAACCAGAATTATTGTTTACAATTTTATTGAATTAACAAAAAAATACAAAACCATCTCATTTTTCTACATAGTCTCCTGCATTTCCAACACACTTTTGCCATCGAGTTGGCAACTTTTTGATGCCGTCCTTGAAGAATGAGGGATGACGTGTAGTCAGCCAGTTGCGTACGAACTCCTCTACCGCTGCATTGTCACCAAACCGCCTTCCTCCCAGGTCTTCTTTCAGTGGCCCAAACAAATGGTAGTCACAGGGTGACAAATCTGGACTGTAAGGAGGATGTTCCAGAGGTGTCCAATGCATTTTCATCAATGTCCAATGCATTTTTTTGTTCCTGGCTGAGGAGCCGAGGAACCCACCTGGCAGACAATTTTCCGAATTTGATTCATCACTGATGATGGCTTGAACATTTCCGAAGCTTATTCCAACGTGTGAAGCAATTTCAGAAATTGTTACGCGCCGATCCTCATCAATAAGGTCCCGTACAGCATGAATGTTGTCTGCAGTGATGCTTGTTCGTTGCCGTCTTTGGTGGGGCTCATTTTCCACTGAATCCCCGGCCTGCTAAAATTTTTTTTGCGCCAATCATACACCTGCGTCTTCGAAAGGGTTGCTTCCCCGAACTGCGCATGGAGCCTTCTCAAAATTTCAGAAGGTTTAGTGCCTTCTTTCGCAAAAAACTTAATAATAATGCATTGTGCAACAGACATGTGTACCTCTTGCGCGCTCATGGCGTACTGAAGCAAGCGGCCGCTCTTCGGAGTGCGACACATCAAGATCCCTACTCCAGACACCCTCACCATCTTCTCCTCCAAACCACAACCATAGAAGTTAGCTACCAGAGCCTCCAGATACAAATTCCGGTTTATATTTGATCCACCCTCGTATTTTCAGAAAATTATAAATTGGTCATTGAAGGTAAGATTTTTAATATTTCTCTTTTTGAGTGAAGGTCTATCTATAAAGTCAGTCCTGGTGAAGTAGAGTTTGAATGCTTGCCTCTAGTTTCAAGGTTTGAGGCTTCAAATCTGATCAGGATTGATTTAGGGCAAACCTGAATATTGGATTCCTTTGAAAGAGAACTAAAGTTATGAGTTCCATGTCATAGATTTACAGTACTTAAAAGAACTGCAAGATTTGAATTGTGATCTAATGGCCTTAGCTGTTAAAGAGTTTCTAACTAACTCACTGGCACTATCAAACCCAGAGGTTCATGGCCGCATGGACATAAGCTCTCCATGCATCCCTATCCTGAGCTAATGTTTTCCAATCGTTCCCTGTATAATCTACTTCCCTCAATTCATGGTTAATATTTTTCTCCCTCCTCATTCTTGGTCTACCAACTGGGTGTTTTCCCTCTGGTTTTCCTACAAGAAGCTTCCAATCACGACTTACATTCCCCATTTGTCCCACATGTCATGCCCATTGCAGTCTTTGAGACTTAACTGTTCTTATTATATCTGGCTTCCTATAAAGACCATGTAGTTAACTGGTATGTAGTCTTCTCCATTCAGCTGTCTGTTCATCTCTCTTTGGTCCAAAAATTTTCATAAGAACTTTATTCTTAAATACTCGTAATCTTTTTATTTAGGTAAAACTTAATCACTCACCTCATATTTTTCTTCTGATTTTAATTTAAACTAGTTTCATCTCCATTCAATCATCAATATCCTCGTAACCGTTGTTCTGTCGTCAGAACAGTGGTTGCGATGGAATGGAGATGTAAAGTTCTGAAACTAGTTTAAATTAAAATAAGAAGAAAAATATGAATTCAGTGATTAAATTTTACCTAAATGAATATACCTCATAGTGTGAATTCCTAAATAAGTAACTCGTAATCTTCTTTCCTCCCTTAAATAAGAGTCCATGTTTCACATCCATATAATGTAACTGGGAGAATAACAGTTTTATATATTTTTCAGTTTAACACTTTTTGAAAGAAGTTGGAACGACAAGAGTCCCTGTATTGCATAATAGCATGCATTTCCAGAATTGAGCCTATGTTTTAATTTCTTTGTGCATCTCATTCCTATTTGTGATTATTGTTCCTAGATATTTGAATTCAGCCATTTCTTTAAAATTTCCCTCATTTGTAATTAGCTGTCCATTTGCACTATATAATGTGTTTCTATGTGTGACCATATATTTAGTTTTACTGATATTTACTTCCAGTTTCTTTGTGTTACTCAATAGAATGTGCATGTTGGCCCTTAGTATCTCCTCACTATCGCCCAATAGTACTGTATCATCAGCATAAACTATTGAGTCTTTGGCATGGATTCCTTGAAGTAGTCCTCATCCAGAGAACTGAATGGGAGACTGTCATTAAATAAAAACAGCATAACATAATATATATCGGTGAATCTAAGGTTCATAGATTTAATCCTTTCCAAGATCAGTATAATCTTTTGTTTGAAGAAAATGTCAGTCTTAGGGCCAGTTTCACCAACAGAGGTAATTGTATTATGCCAGTTTTCTCCATATATAATACATAGCTTAAACTGGCGTAATACAGTTACATCTGTTGGTGAAACCGACCCTTAGTGGACTAATAGTTACCATGCTTGGCTCCAATTCCAAGGTTCATGGATTGAAATTTGGTCAAGATCAATAGATTTTTAAAACAGTTAAAATTCAAATTATTACTTACTTTGGAAAGAAAGTAAATCCATGGATTGCGTGTTGTAGATTTACAGCAAATAAAAGAACCTAAATCCTAAAAGAGAGGTCTCTGAGGAAAATTGTCATCCCTTAAATTCCTAGACTTAAATTGCACCACTAATGACCAGAGGTGTTAAAGGCCATCATTAAATAATTTGACTACCTATTTCAGAAGAGGATGGGGAATGAAAGAGAGGCATGGGAACATTGTAGGAAAACCAGAGGGAAAATGGCCATAGGAAGGAGATGGGAGAATAATATCAACCATGATTTGAGGAAGGTGAATCATACAAGGAATGATTGGAAAACATCTCAGGATAGGGGTATATGGATAGTTTACATTTGTTCCAAAGTAAGTAAAATATATCTCTATTGCTATGAACTTTCAGTTTTGATTGTGTCAGTGAGTTAGCTAGTTAGTTATAAAAAGGTAAAGTGATCCCACTACAGGCCAAAGGAGACCCATGAGGTAGTAGGAGGTTAAGGCTCCCACTTTTTCTAGACAATCGGCACTTGATGTCAGTCAGGTTGTCAGCACTGCATGACAGCCGCCTTTACCCCTAGAACAAGCATTTGGTATTCATGTCGGGCACGCTGTAGCATAGTGGTTAAGGCATTGTGCTACAAGCTGGAAGGTCGAGGGTTCGAGTCCCGGTGGGTCAGGATTTTTAAACTGACCCAACCCTTCTGGCGGCACTATGGCCCTGGGGTCGACTCAGCCTCTAACGTAAGTGAGTACCAGACACTTGCCCTGGATGTAAAGCTGACAACCCGGCTGACATCAAGTGCCGATTGTCTAGAAAAAGTGGGAGCCTTAACCTCCCACTACCCCAAGGGCCTCCTGAGGCCTATAGTGGGATCACTTTACTTTACTTCTAGTATTCATTTATGTTAGACGCTGTATCAACCCCAGTACCATGGGCCACCAGAAGGTTTGGATCAGTTTAAATATCCTGACCCCACTGGAACATGAACCCTCGACTTTCCAGTTTGTAGCATGTAATTGTTAATTGAAAAGAACATTTTTACAAAAACATTTAAAATTAATTTTTTTCACATCACACTGATGTACAAGATATTAAAAAACATCCTTCACCCTTTCCTCGTTGTGTGGCAAGTTGAAAAGACCTTGGTTTACAACGAGGTTGACATGTCTCAGCCACGGAGTTGGACAATCATTTAGCAAGTACATGCATGATGCAGTCAACATTTTGGACCCCAGAACCATTACTGCTGTCTTTCTCAATCTGGAGTTGCTACTTATCATAACTAAGTTACTGGTACTATTGAACCTGTAGGTTCATGGCAGCATAGGCATAAACTCTCCATACATCCCTATCCTGAGATGTTTTCCAATCATTCCCTGTATAATCTACTTCCCTCAAATAATAGTTAATGTTATTCTCCCACCTCATTCTTGGTCTACCAACTGGGCATTTTCCCTCTGGTTTTCCTACAAGAAGCTCCCATGCACTTCTTTCATTTCCCATTTGTGCCACATGTCCTGCCCATCATAATATCTCAGATAGCGGACAGGACCCTACTTCGGACTAGAAAACCCGTTCCAAATTCAGCTCTTTTTGCACCCCCGTAGTATAATGCCAAGCTTCCTGATTCCTGACTACCTTCTCCTGGCCATCTAACTTCCTGTAAAACGACTATCCAGGGTGATTTATCTAAATCTTGCATTAATACCTCTAGTATCCTGCTATTGTATGAAGTCATCCTAACATTCCATGTTCCTAGGAACATGTCCATATGTTTGAGCCTTTGGCATGAATTCTCTAAAGTAGTCCTTGCTCAGAGAACCGAATGAGGGACTATTTTACCTCCGGGAAATTTTATCCCAGTGGAACCCATGTCCACATTTCTTGATGGTTGCATTTATGGTGAAAGATCGTCGCTCTTTCAACCAAGGTACTTTTTTTCATCTGGTTTATCAACTTCGACCAGTCCTGTATGCGTAACCCTATTGGCAGCAATGCTACCACCAGCATAGCTCTCGGGTTCATTTAAACATGCAAGCCATTCCACCACGGCAACTTAAAAATACCATGGAGGGGCTACTTATCATAACTACCTAAATTTGTCAGAAGCTGAGTGGATGTACACTAGCTTAAATTCGATGATAAAATTTCTTCCACATGGGGACTCGAATGAGCATATGGCCCATAACTCTGTGCCAAGGCAAAATATCTTTGACTACTAGGCCATGGTGCAGGATTATATCTGTTTCACCAGTGAAGGCCAGTTGTTTATATTAAAGTTTTGAAGGGTGAGTAGGGAAAATACTTAAAGGACTAGGAACTACTAGATATTTCAGAATTATGTCGACCCTATCACTGTGGGAATAAATTAAATACAGACTTAAGTCTTTGCTCTACAGATAATGTAACAGTGAAAGCAAAATAAATATCATGGTTCATAGAAACAAAGTTCCTTATTTATAGTCCCGAGGGCTGCAGGTTCACCCTGGTCAGGGTCGATGGATTTTTTTTTTAGGATGGAAAAATTGAAGGAACAAGTTCTCTGGGAGGGACTTTAAGCCTTTGGGTCCTGAGACTGAAGATTTTCAGGCTCATAAAAGAACCTTAAGCCTGAGTAAAGAGGCATCTAAGCAAAATTTACAGACCTTCTTCATCCTAGTAATATCTTAGTTGGCTACTAGATATCTCATCGGGTCGGTATGTGGACTGCTTGAGTTGTTTTTTGACTCACCTCATAAAGTGTTATTTCCTACCTACATATATTTAAGCTTAATTAAATGAACTTGGTCTTATTACTCCTAATAAAGGAGATGCTAAAGCTCAACATTGGGCTGTTAAGTCATTGTAGATGTAGATAGAAACATAAATTTTCATTGGATAAAAGTGCTATTTTTGTTATTTCTGTAAAATAAGTTATTTAAAACAAACAGACAAAAGAATGTGGACCTTCCTATATCTGCTTTAATCCTCCTGGCAGAGGAATTTACCTAAAATTGATACCTCCACTGCTCATGGGCTAGTAAAAATTCAGGTAAGTGACCAGTCTTCACTGGTAAACAAAGACCATATCCAAACATGTCTCTGACAAAGTTCACATATTAGCAAATCAGTGATTAGCTTTTAGCAGAAATAGATTACATTAAATCCACAATATTATGTCAATGCATTTTTTCGTATTTTCTTCCATCTATTTTTTAACCCATTTGCTTCAGGTTTAAATGCTCAATACATATTTAAGTTAAGGTAAATTAATTATATTGTCTATATTCAGACATTCAAAACGGGGGGGGGGGGGGTACTTGAGACCATAACAAGGGTGAAGGCCAAAATACATTCCTCTACTATTCATAAATGTTAACAAAAGGTTATCCTGCCAAGGGATGTACAAAATATATAACAGCAGAGTTAAGCGAGTGTTCCTCGTCTTCTGAGTTGAAGGCCTTTAACTGCCGGCAAGTCTACCTCATCTTTTGAGGCAAATGGGTTATGTGCCCAAATTATTTTTGTTCCATTATCTTCTATTGTGTATTTTAAATTTAGAATTCATATTGGCTCCATCAATCTATAGTGTTCTGCCTTAGGGCAGGTCTTCCGCTGCAATCATAGCATTTTCATGCTATGCTTTGCAGTTTTAGTAGGGAATTATAGGTGTGGTAGCTTCCATTGCTTTCCATACCATGGGATAATAATAATGATGATGATAATGGTCAGATGGTGTTCGGGAACTATTTGGGCCTCAAAGCTTTCTGACATTTGTCTTACAGGTGAGGAAAAAACCTCATCCAGGAAGGTTGTCCTGACCGGAAATCAAACCCAGGCCCAGTGCATGACAAGGCAGCAATTTCTAATTACATTCATTATGTAATCAATTGATATTTTGTGTTGACTTGATGAAAATCCATGATGTATAAACTATTAAAGTTTTATATGAATTTCATAAATAGCTGTTTCAATACACTGTATCTTTGATGTTATTATTAATTTTAAGTTTTTACAATGTATATAGAGAAAGATTTGCGTTTAGGTCGGTACTTGCTCAGGTAGCTCAGTTGGTAGAGCACTTGGTCTAGAGAACCAAGGGTCCCGGGTTCAAGTCCTGGTCTGAGCGTATAATTTTTCTCTTCAAATATGATTTTTCCATCATTGAGATGTACGAAATCAATAATAAAAACTTGGAAAAAGCCGTACTGGCTGTAATGTATAATTCCCAAATATGTCTTCTTAATAAAGGAGCCGCCATTTGCAAGATAGGAGCATGGCTTCACAGCATTTGGTGGATGGGAATTACAATGTATATAGAGAAAGATTTGCGTCTAGATCGGTACTTGCTCAGGTAGCTCAGTTGGTAGAGCACTTGGTCTAGAGAACCAAGGGTCCCGGGTTCAAGTCCCGGTCTGAGCGTATAATTTTTCTCTTCAAATATGATTTATCCATCATTGAGATGTACGAAATCAATAATAAAAACTTGGAAAAAGCCGTACTGGCTGTAATGTATAATTCCCAAATATGTCTTCTTAATTAAGGAGCTGCCATTTGCAAGATAGAAGCATGGCTTCACAGCATTTGGTGGATGGGAATTACAATGTATATAGAGAAAGATTTGCGTTTAGATCGGTACTTCCTCAGGTAGCTCAGTTGGTAGAGCACTTGGTCTAGAGAACCAAGGGTCCCGGGTTCAAGTCCCGGTCTGAGCGTATAATTTTTCTCTTCAAATATGATTTATCCATCATTGAGATGTACGAAATCAATAATAAAAAAAAATAAATACAAATAATCTGTTCTATAGTCAACTATACTTTCTGTAGTTTTTAAATATTTTATTGTTCCAATATTCTACTATTATCTTTATAGTCACAATTTTGATTTATGTAGAAACATTTATTGTAATCCTTAATAATGTGCATTAATTTTTTTTTAAATTCAGGAGTTAGTAGTCCTTCCATACAGGAAGTACAAGAAAATAAAAAAGAAAATATACAAATAAATAATAAAAATATAAATACATGCAAATTGACGATTACCAAGAAATCCATTGAAAAGTTTGAAGAAAGAGAAGATAAACAGAAACGGATAAGATTGGAAAAAATATATACATGGCAATGTACAGATTGCCCTGCTGTGTTAGCTACTCGACATGAACTCGAGGCACACCACTGTGATGTTCACAATCAGTTGCCACGGTTTCAATGTGTTGACTGTGCTAAGGTGTTTACTGCTTACATGAAGTTATCTAGGCATGTTCGTCTTCACCGTAACCATGGTAAATATAGGTATGTCTTGCAAAGCCACATTTACAGTAATTGACAATACTGTGATAGATTTCTTTTAGGTATGTGAATATTTGGATGTTTGCTAAAGTTCTGCTAATGAAATATTGCAGTGGTTCTCAATACTTTTAAGTCAGAGACTCACTTTGAAGGATATTGAAGTTTGCTTGACCCATAAGTTAAATTATTACATTCTAGTAACTATTTAAATTAATATTGGGAAGTAAACATTATGAGGTTATATCATTAATAGTGAGTGGAGAACATATTTTAATCGACTCACCTCATACATTTTCAAACTTCTTTGATACCGACGGTTTCAGACAATATCATGTCCTTCTTCAGTCATGGTGTCCACTGATGAAATTCCGTGATTGTTGATTTCTTTAGTGACATCACCTCTTGTGCTGTCATCTTTCGTTGGGGTTATAAACTTTGTAATTAAATTTTTATCCACCGGTATATCGAAATTCATAGATCGATATTTATTCTTCTGAATGAATATCATTTCCCAAATTGTCAATTCCAACGGTTTATCCAATTGTTTCAAAAGTTTTGCTTCTTTTTCAATCTTATGATGTTCTAGTAAACTATGTGCAGCAATTGCTGATTTTTCAATTTCACAATTTTTAATATTTCTAAAATGTTCTTTAGTGCGTGATTCTTAATTCCTTTTCGTTTTTCCTATGTATACTTTGCTACAATCATTACAATTAATTTGATAAATTCCAGAAAGTTTTTCCAGACAAAATATATTAATTGGTGCCAAAGTAGAAAATTTTAAGAAAGAATACGAAAATATCCTAAATATAGCCAGATTAAATGGTTTTAATAAGAACATAATATCTAACAAATTAAAGAAATTCAGAAAGATAAAACAACTTAAAGAATGCTCTACCCTACAAATGGTTAGTAAAGAAAAGAAGAATTTCAAGAAAATTACTTACCATCCAATAGTACATGGGAAATTAAAAAAAAAATATTTGACAAATACAACATTACTTTGGCACCAATTAATAAATTTAGTCTGGAAAAACTTTTAAATGCCAATAAAAAAATCAACATCCCAGACAGTAAGAAATCTGGAATTTATCAAATTAATTGTAATGATTGTAGCAAAGTATACATAGGAAAACGAAAAGGAATTTGGAAACACACACTAAGGAACATTTTAGAAATATTAAAAATTGTGAAATTGAAAAATCAGCAATTGCTGCACATAGTTTACTAGAACATCATAAAATTGAAAAAGAAGCAAAACTTTTGAAACAATTGGATAAACCGTTGGAATTGACAATTTGGGAAATGATATTCATTCAGAAGAATAAATATCGATCTATGAATTTTGATATACCGGTGGATAAAAATTTAATTACAAAGTTTATAACCCCAACGAAAGATGGCAGCACAAGAGGTGATGTCACTAAAGAAATCAACAATCACGGAATTTCATCAGTGGATGCCATGACTGAAGAAGGACATGATATTGTCTGAAACTGTCGGTATCAAAGAAGTTTGAAAATGTATGAGGTGAGTCGATTAAAATATGTTCTCCACTCACTATTAATTCTAGTAACTGTTAGGAGCCTTAGGGGGAATGAAGTATCAATCTTACCTGCCAGTGATGGGCCTTATCCATGACTAACAAGATAATGGCAACTGAGTATTGGCGGAATAACTGAACTGCTTATTGTCTTTAGGAGGAAATGCCTGATCAATACTTGCAGAAAGCTAACCAAAAGGGAGGTATCCAGGTCTGAAGATACCAGGCTTCCAATATAAAACCGGACCGACCTCACGGAATTTCCCCGGCACGCAGTGCTGTCTCTTCCTCCCGCAATTCACCCTGCCTGCCACCCGTCCTTGAACTGTTTCTTACCTTATAGAAAATGCTGGAAATGTTGTCCTCTTGCAGTTAAACAGGCATTATACTGAGTAAACACATTTAGATTGACACGCTGTAGTTCGGGCAATGTCAAGTTTCTGATTTCATTTCTTATGTTGTTCTTCAGTTCTTCCAATGTGTGCGGATTTGTTTTGTACACTTTGCCTTTCAGGCTACCCCACAAATAAAAATCACACACTGTTAGATCTGGGGAGCGAGGGGGCCATACACCAGCACTAATCACTCTATCTTCAAACACTTCCCTAATTTTATTCATGGACTCCTCTGCTGTATGAGCGGTAGCAGAATCTTGTTGAAACCACCCATATGATTTCTCTTCTACAGTTACAGTCTTCTCGTAGGAAATCGGACCGATTATGCGCTTTGCGCTAATCGCACACCAAACTCCAATTTTCTGATCATGAAGAGGCGTTCCCTGTATTCGATTTGGATTTTCAAAACACCAATAGCGAGTATTGTGAGTGTTCACACGACCATTTAGTTGGAGCCATTATTCGTCTGTAAAGAACAAAAGCTGAGGGTCGATTAACCCTTCAGTCACTGATGAAAAAACCACTCACAATATTGTAAGGTTTGAGTTTTAACAATTTTGTTGCTGTATGTGCAGAAGATACTGAAATCCCAACTTGTTGTGCTAATTTCGGTAATGATTTTTGTGGTGAACATTCCAAATTTTCGCCAATTTCGTCTAATTTTTCTTCGGTGAGAACCGTACGCCTTTGCATGTGTTTCTTATTTTGTACTGAACCAGTGGTCTCAAATTTAGTCACAAGATTGTGGATCATCGATCTGGAAGGAGGTAATTGTCCGGAAGTTCTGAATAAATTCCTTGCGAACGCGACGAGCTGATTCGTATTTATAATAACATTTACACACATAAATGCACTGCTCTAATGTCAGCTGACGTCTCATCTTGTCGAACAATAGTAAACTGACTAGTTCAAGGACAAGCGGCTGGCAGAGTGAAATGCAGACGAGGAGAGAGCGCTGCCTGACGGGTGAAACCCTGTGAGGCCGGTCCGGGTTTATATTGGAAGCCCGGTAGTAACTATACCAGGATCTCAGGGAATGAGGGCTAATCACTCATATTATCTTAAATTAAAGGTGATTAATCTGATATGAGTCAGCTGCGGTGGACTAGTGGTTATGCTCCTGAGGGCTGTGGGTTCAAACCCGGCCAGGGTTGATGGATTCTTTTAGGATAGAAAAATTCAGGGACCAAGTCCTCCGGCAGAGATTTTAAGCCGTGGGTCCCAAGTCTGAAGATTTTCAGGTCCTTAAGCCTGAATAAAAAGGTCTCTAAGCAAAATTAATCGACCTCAATGCCCTACCCTAGTTGCCTGCTAGATGTCTCATTCAGTCGGTGTGTTGACTGCATGCCATTTTTGACATCTATGGGTCAAGGTAACTAAATTAACTTGGTCTAGTGGCTCGTGACAAGAGAGAGGCTATGGTTCAACATTGGGCTATGCTGTTATATATAATCTGATATGAGAGAAAACCAGATGGACAAAATAGTACTATTTGGCATGAAAAAAGGACACAAAACTAAGAATGTGGGCTGAAGTCAAAGATATTGCTGCAGGGAGTGAAAGAACTTACTACTGCTAAGAACTGATATAAACATACATACTGTACGACTAGTTGTTAAAAAATAAAATGACTCTAATTTAATGTTTTATTTTAGGAAGTAATATTTTGAGGTTCTTTTAATTATATTATTCGGAGTCTGTTTATCTTACCTCAATATTAATGTTGATTTGTTCTTGAACATGTTTCGATTGGATATCAATCATCTTCAGCATCTTGCCCAGACTAGTTGAATTTATGTTGTAAACCCTGGATGTCGATGTCGGCTCCCTCCTGTGGTTGGCCAAAGAACCTCACAATCTGTCAATATTTCGAAATTCAGAACTCTGTTTTTGTTCTTCTGAATAAAGATTTTTTTCCCAAATAATCAGCTCTTTTGTATTTTCTAACTGTTTTAATAATTTAGTGTCCGAATTTATATTATGTTTTTCAGACCAAACATGAACAGCAACTGCAGATTTCTATATTTCCCCATTTTTAATATGTCTTATGTGTTCTTTGGTTCTAATTTGTATGTTTCTTTTTGTTTTTCCTATATATATATATCTTTTCACAACCTGTACATTCAATTTGATATATTCCTGATTTTTTATTTTTATTATATAATTTAATATTAAATTAGCACTGAAAATAATCACAGTTTAAATAAACTAATAAAAACCAACAAAAATGAAAAACTAATAAAAATAAAAAATCAGGAATATATAAAATTGAATGTACGGGTTGTGAAAAGATATATAAAGGAAAAAGAAACCTATAAATTAGAACCAAAGAACACATAAGAAATATTAAAAATGGAGAAATAGAAAAATCTGCAGTTGCTGCTTATGTTTGGTCTGAAAAACATAATATAAATTCACACACTAAATTATCAAAACTGTTAGAAAATACAAAAGAGCTGACTATTTGGAAAAAAATATTTATTCAGAAGAACAAAACAGAGTTATGAATATCAAAACGCCGATGGAACGTGATATTGTTGGAGGTTCTTTGGCCAACCACAAGAGGGAACTGACATTGACATCCAGGGTTTACAACATAAATCCAACCTGTCTGGGCAAGATGCTGAAGATGATTGATATCCAATTGAAACATGTTCAAGAACAAATCAACATTAATATTGAGGTAAGATAAACAGACTCCAAATAATATAATTACTCTAATTTATTCACCAAACTAATATCATGGTCTTCTTTCTTGGCACTACAGTCTAAATTGTACCTTGGTGTCTTCTATTCTTTGCCTCCAATCCTCTCTATTCCTAGCTCTAGTTTTCCAGCTCCTTGTTCCTAATATTCTACTTGCATCCTCTTGCACTGCATCTTCCCATTTATCTCTCATTCTTCCTCTGGTCCTTTTATCCATAATTGTTTGACCAGGGCCTTCTTTGCTATTCATTGTTCCTTCATCATAACCACATGCCCTATCCATTGAAGTCTCTTTATTCTAATGAAGGCAGATAGCATAATGTCCTTATGGTTGAGCATAAGCTTGTGTATGTTGTTATATAAGTGAGTCGAATGTGCCTTTTGAGGTTCACGTAAGACAAGAGGAGGAAACGACAATGTGTGCTGTAGCTGAATTGATGGGATTTTTAAAAGTGTATTGTCCTGAGTGGTTAAGGCAAGAAGCCTTGGTGCATAGCTTTGGGACTTGCACTGGTTTGAGTCTCCATTGGGGAAGAAATTTTCTCATGGAATTTTGGCTTGTATGGGACCGGTGCCAACCCAGCATCGTGAGGCATTTTGGTAGCTATAATAAGTAGCAACTCCAGGTTGAGAAGACCAGCTATAACGGCTGGCGGATCACATGTCATCCCTACACTGGCTAGATGATCATCTACCTCTGTGATTAACAGATGTGGATGTGAGACCAAGGGACTTCTAGGCCTGTTGTGCTAGGATTTTTAGAAGTATATTTTTTAGAAGTATATTATATAAAATTGAAAAGAAAGTACCAAAATATAAAACAGATTTTTTTTTACAAATCATTCTACCTTTTTAATTTATAAATTGGATTGGTTAAATGTTTTTTTCATCTCGCCTCATAAAGTTCCATGTTTTCATGATACCAGTTTCCAAGGCCTTCCCCTCCATCATCAGAGCCACAATTTGACTGATGATAGAGGTGAAATCAGCATCGTGAAAAAAAACGGAACTTCTTGAGGTGAGATCACATTTTCAAAAGACCAGTTTTTTATGAAAAATTTAATTGTTTTTGGTTAATAGAATTAAAGTGATATATTTACATGCTTATTTTATGTTATTTACAGATGTGATGAATGTAATAAATCATTTTCATCGAAGCAATCCTTGGGTAACCACTCAGTTCTTCATGAGGAAACTCGCCCTTATTCCTGTTCAGACTGTGGTAAAGCTTTCCATCAGATTGAGTCTCTGTATTGTCACCAACAAATTCATCAGACTGTTCAGCATGGCTTGCCATGTTCAGACTGTGGAAAATTGTAATTGTTTTTTTTTCTTTTTCCGACTTGAATTTATTTTTATTGTATTTATACATGTATAGGCTGCACATTTTTCCACAAAATTTAAATGAAAAATTTTGATGCAGTTTATACTTGAGATTCAAACTAATTCTGATATATTAAAAAGAAACTGTCATTTGCATGATCGAGCAACAGTTCGTAGCATTTGACACTCGGATATTAACAATATATAAGAGAAAAATTTGCATTTAGATTGGAGTGCTCAGGTAGAGCATTGGGATAGAATGCCAAAGGTCTTGGGTTCAAACTCCAGTCTGAGTGTATGTTTTTCTCTTCAAATATAATTTGTCCTTCAGTGAGAAGTATTTATTAATAATAAAAACATCAAAACAAGCCCTACTGTCTTTATAAAGTAATGTTTAAATTCCAAATAAAAGTCTTCTTAAACAAGAACCGTCATTTGCATGATTGAATAATGGTTTGTAGCATTTAGCGCTCGGGAATTAACTATGTATAAGAGTAAAATATGTGATTAGATTTGAGTGCTCAGGTAGCTCAGTTGGAAGAGCATTGGCATAGAAAGCCAAAGGTCCTGGGTTCAAATCCCAGTCTGAGGGTATATTTTCCTCTTCAAATATAATTTGTCCTTCAGTGAGAGATATTTATTAATACCGTAATAAAAATAATTCTGATATCGTATAAAATGCATAGACCAGCCTGCTGACTGATTTAATTATTCACTATAGCATAGAATACTTACTATTCATCATTACAACCTTCCTCACATACTATAACTTTCACTATAAAAAGGTACATATTTTAAGTTTTTATCTTATTTCACTGTAACTTGTAAATTCTTGGCAGTTATGCATATTCCTACCCTTAATCCTAATTGTTAAATAAATACCATTATTTGAATATATTTTCAAAACATATACAGTAAAACGTGCTGAAAGTGGAATCACATGGGACCAATTTTTTTTTTACATTAAACAAAAATTCCTCATTATAAAAAACTAAAACTTATTAATAATCTTAGATTATAGAGTACCATGTATGTCTTTTTTACATATCTTGGATTAATTGTAGTTCTGCTGATGCTGAAAAGTGAAGTATAGTATGTACGAGTGACTTCGACAGTAATGTGCAAAAAACAGTTCCTTTTCATCAGCATTAAAAATGCCCCTTAGGCGCATATCCTGAAATTAAAGTATGAAGTTTCAGTTTCCGCTCACTAACTAAACTTTAGTCCACATCCTTTGATTCCCCGAAAATTTTATTCCACACTACATTGTGTCATCTTTAAAAACTGTTCAGCCAACCTGAAGATGCCTTGAAATAGTTATTCCCTAAGGATTTAGCAACAGCTAGATCTTGACTTTGAAGCATCGGTCTGGAAATTTATAAAACACTCCCACACTACTTCATTGATTTCTTTATTTCCTGTTCTTTTTTTTTTTTCTCTTTATTTGACCATTTTCTTGCATCCATTCATTCATTTTTTTTATTTTGTTTTAAAGTCTCAAACTTGAGTTTTTCCACATTTAAATTTAGTCATTATTTCATTCACTGAGAGTTTGTTTTTCTTTATCTTCAATCACTTTCAATTTTTTGTTTAATGACTTTTAGTCTTCTTTATTCTATAAAATGTCTCGATCAAAATTCAACATCTCAACTGCAATACCAATGCAGGAAAAAAATATTGTGCATTACATTCCTATCCACCCTCATATTTGATATCAGTTCATGTGTTGGATGGAGACTATGAGCCTAGTAATGCCTTTGGTGCTTTTTAACATGATACAGTATCAGATTTCATTTTCTCATTTCTCTTCATCATTCCACACACAACACACTTACATTACATCATCATCATCATCATCACTCCAGGGATTAGGCAATTGCCCGTTCCGACTTCATATTGCATCAGCCCAACGTCTTCTAGGTCTTCCAACATCACGCCTTCCTCTTGCTTGATAATTTCTGGCTAACAATGGATATCTCTCCTTGCTCATTCCATCCATGTGATCAATCCATTTCTGTCTGTAATTCGTGACTTTATCCAATAAAGGCTGTACTTTCAATTCTTCTCTTATATCCTCATTTCTTATTCTATCAAGTCTTGTACATCCTTTTACTTGTCTTAGGAACCGCATCTCTGCCGTCTGTATTCTATCCTTCTGTCTTTTCACTGGAGCCCAAGTTTCACATCCATACAATATTGTGGGAACCGCCATAACATTATACATTTTTATCTTGGTTTCTTTTCTAATTTTATTTTTGAATGTTCTCTGTATTGTTCCACACACCGTCTGAAATTTATTTATTTTGGAGTCAATATCTCTTTCCACATTGTAGCCAACATCACAGCCCAAATATCTGAAACTAGACACCTGTTCTATACTTTGATTTTCTAAAATAATTACATTACATAAACGCTTAAACATATTATATTTGAAAAGAAAAATATATGCCTAGACTGGGGTTTGAACCCAGGACCTTTGACTCTCTATGTTAATGCTCTATCCAAGTTAGCTACCTAGGCCCCCAATCTAATTATGCATATATGTAGAAGAGAAAAATACGCATTTAGATTGGAGGCCTAGGTAGCTCACTTGGATAGAGCATTGACATAGAGAGTGAAAGATTGGTCTCAGAACTTAAACTAATTTAAGAATGGTTATTTGTAAGACAGGTACAGTATCTGTATTTTGCATAACGGGTGTGCAGTGAGGCCGAAAGAAAATTTCAGGTACAGGTAGCCCAGTGGCAGGAATCATTCCTTATTGTTTTTTGGCCTACGGGAATTCAATGAAGTGAAAGCTAATTTATGTCTTTCTCTGTCCTTCCACTTTATAAAAAATGTTTCATGACTTGTGTGCAGAAATATCCTTCCATTTCCGCATTGGACAGATTCCATTTTATACAAAATAAATGCACTATTATTTCACTGGGACCAATAAATTTGTTCACATTGGACAGATTGCTGCATTATTCATGGTCCAGATTAAACAAGTTTTACTGTAAGAATTAAATTAATCGTGATTATTTCATACCTCATACTTCTATATTTCTTTAAATACAGCACTGCAGTATCGGCAATTTCTTATCACCATCATCAGCTGTTTTCACGATTGTCAATTTTAAAAGTTTTACTGTACTATCATTATTTAGATTGTCTTACTTTCTTACCTTTTTTTTCTCCAAAATTATCTGCAACCTAAATTCTCCACTACATGGTACAACAGAGCTAGAAGGTCCTTGGCCGGGTGAGCTACTCTCATCCACGTAAGCCATTTAGAGAAGTGGAAGATCATTCAGGCATTTCCTCATGATACTGGGTGGGCAGGAATTACTTTACTTCTGTTTTAATAAGTGCACCTGTTCAGAAGTTCCTAAGTCTAATGGAAATAATTACAAATGTCCATTATAGAAAAGCTAATTTTATGATGTTTTCACATGTTATGTAGGCAATTGCTGAACTTGCATGCTTCCTTAGCTTATTTAATTAATGATATTTTAAATATAGGAGATATTTTATTGAAAATCTGTATTTGAAATATTTACAGACTATTATCACAGAGATCTCTGGATCGTCAATAAAAGTTGTCATGTTGGCATACGTGATTATACTTGTGACATCTGCGGAAAGTGTTTTTCTATGAAGCAGGGTTTAGCTTATCATATGATGTCTCACTCAGGGGAACGACCTCATTGTTGCCAACTGTGTGGAAGAAGGTAAAGAAATAAACAAGCATCTAGGTTATATTATTTTTAGTCTGGACATCTTACCTCAATATTAATGTTGATTTGTTCTTGAACATGTTTCAAAAGAATTCTGTTTTATCGTCAGCTTTCCCAGACTGGTTTTATTTATGTTGCCAACCACAGGATGGAGCTGACATCGACATCCAGGTTGTGCAACATAATGCAACATAAATAAAACCAGTCTGGGAAAGCTGACGATAAAACAGAATTGTTTTGAAACATGTTCAAGAACAAATCAACATTAATATTGAGGTAAGATGTCCAGACTAAAAATAATATAATTAAAATAACCTCAAAATATAACTTCCTAAAATTAAATATTAAGCATCTAGGTGTATATAATGAAATCTGCTTAAAACAGAATTGACTCGGTCCTGATATTATTTCCATTTTGTATGCTCCACTCCATGGCACAACATGCCTAGAAGGCCCTTGGTCTACCAGTCGGCTGCTGCCCTCACATTTACATGGGTTAATCACAGAGGTAGATGATCATCCGCCAGTTTAGAGGTGACATATGGTTAGCATGTCGAGTCCCCCAGCCATTATAGCTGGTTTTCTCAACCTGGAGCTGCTACTCATTGTAGCTACCCAAATGCCTCACGATGATGGATGTGCATGGTCCCATACTAGTAGAAATTCCATGAGAAAATTTCTTCCCCATGGAGACCTGAACCAGTGCAAGTCTAGTAGTTCTGTGCCAAGGCATCTTGCCTTAACCACTCGACTACGGCGCAGGCTTCTATTTTGTATAGTTTTCCATATTAATCAGGTATAGAACTTACTTACTCCATGGCGCGACAGGCCTAGAAGGCCCTTGGTCTACCAGCCAGCTGCTGGACTCACATCCACATGTGTCAATTATAGGTGTAGATGATCATCCAGCAAGTTAATTGCTAGTTTGTGCATGAGATGACTGGATTAAATTCCAATCTCTTCCACAGTAAATGTGTTGTAAAGGTGTAGGTGTGGATCGAAAAGTAACACACAATAATTAAAAAAAGTTTAATTGGTTAAAAAAAAGCACATACGAATGAACTCATATTTTTTTAGTTAGTTTTTTCATAGTCACAAACTTTCTCAACACATTTCTCTTATTGTGGTAGCAGTTTCAATATATTTGTTCGTAGAACTCCATTTGTTAAAGTATAGCCATGTGTGGGCAGCTGATCACTTTTCTGGATTTGTCTCAAAGCAATAGCCAGTGTGTTTTGGGCTTGTAGTGTTATGCCCCTGACTCATCACCATTGCAATTCTTTTCAGAAAGTCATATCCTTCTGCAGCTTAATATATTAAGTAGTCCAAAATTTCAAATTTTTCATCAATTTGCTAGCTGGCCTACTGGAATGTGGCAAATCACAAAGGTGCTCATATCTGCCCTTGAAGAATGTACACCATCTGGAGACATTGTGGTTTATATAGTCTTCCCCATACAAGCCATACATGTTCCTATGAATTTCATCCGGGTTATGTTCTGTAGCCTACAAAATTCATACTACATTTCACTGCTCTTCACACGTCGATAATAGTAACATGCACGCCTACTTTGTTGCGTAGTTCACACTTTGCACGCCATAGTGTAGTTGATTAAGGCAATACACTACAAGTCAGAAGGTCGAGGGTTCGAGTCCAAGGTAAGGTCAGGATTTTTAAAATGACCCAAACTTTTGGTGGCACCATGGCCCTCCGATCAACTGACCCTCTAATGGAAATGAGTACTAAATGCTTGTTCTGGGGGTAAAGGTGGCTGTCATTCAGGGCTAGTAATGCCTTTGGTGCTTTTTAACATGATACAGTATCAGATTTCATTTTCTCATTTCTCTTCATCATTCCACACACAACACACTTACATTACATAAACACTTAAACATATACTAATCATATATATTATATATATATAATTCTTCTGTACGCGTGTTTGTCACTCTACTCCTCCTAAACGACTGGACCGATTTTGATAAAATTTTTTGTGTGTGTCTGATTGGGTCCCTCGATGGGTCAGATTCACAATTCAGACCCTCTAAAACCATTAGGTGTAAGAGTTCACCTGAAGTGAAAATTACAAAATCACTCTAGCGGTCACATTTTTCGATGTTTAGCAGCAACTCAGTATATCCTATTAAAATAAACCGAGGTAGGCATTCATAGTTAAATATGAAATATATATGTATGTATATATATAAGGTAGTAGGTATTGTCCAAAAATGAGTGAAATCGGACAATTAGAAGTGGAGGTATACCTGAAATCCAAAATTAAAAACTGCCTAAACAACTGGACCAATTTTGATGACATTTTTTGTGTGTCTGATTGGATCCCTCGATTGTTCAGATTCATAATTGGACCCTTTAAAACCATTAGGTGTAGGAGTTCACCTGAAGTGAAAATTGCAAAATCGCTCTAGCGGTCACATTTTTCGATGTTTAACAGCAACTCAGTATATCCTATTAAAATAAACCAAGGAAGGTATTCATAGTTAAATATGAGGATATATATATATATAAGGTAGGTATTGTCCAAAAATGAGTGAAATCCGACAATTAGAACTGGAGGTTTACTTGAAATCCAAAATTAAAAATTGCCTAAACAACTGGACCAATTTTGATGAAATTTTTTGTGTGTCTGATTGGATCCTTCGATGGTTCAGATTCATAATTGGACCCTCTAAAACCATTAGGTGTAGGAGTTCACCTGAAGTGAAAATTGCAAAATCGCTCTAGCGGTCACATTTTTCAATGTTTAACAAACAACTCAGTATATCCTATTAAAATAAACCAAGGTAGGTATTCATAGTTAAATACAGAAATATATATATGAAGTAATTATTGTCCAAAAATTAGCGAAATCCAACAATTAGAAATGGAGGTTTACTTGAAATCCAAAATTAAATACTACCTAAACAACTGGACCAATATTTAACTTTTATAGGATTTAATCACTATGAGGTTTAATTTGTGGTGAAATTAAATGTTTCTTACCTCTCCTCATATAAATTTTCTAAGTTGATCGCGACTGTGAGACGGTTTCTTGCAAACATATTTAATAATATCTAATTACGTGTTAATTAGTGAATTTGATGGTAAAAAGTAACTTATATTTTTATCATCTGGCCATGACACAAGAATTGAATGTTCAGGCAGGACAATGTCTGCCGGGTATGCTATTCTGCAGCCACTGATACTCCGGCCTTGACATTTTCATGACAGTGTTGCCGATATGGATATTCAGTGGGAGTGGCCGCTTTATGTATGCGGTTAGCAGACATACAGCTGACAACATCTCAGCAGTTTCAAACCTTACCAGCGTGCTATACCTGCGTCAGGAGCAGTGATTGGTCTTGACAGACATCTACTCCTATTACAACCATATCCTTATTGGCAGTAGAGGGCATATTCTCCCTTTACCCCTCGCATAACCTAAACTTCAAAGCCAGAGATATGACAGCTCGGGTATAGTCACATCTATAATGTGATCTGCCAAGGTTATGTGTAAAATTAAAAATATGCCACATTAATACCATCTATCCACTTAGTGCAGAACAAAGCATGAAAAGTGCTGTTGGCATATTATACCACATACACACAATCTGGTAAAATGATAATTGATGAAAATATTATCCTGTCAAAAAAATACACTTGCAAGAAAATTAATATTATGTCTATTACAGGTTTAAAACATTGTACCTTTTGAATAAACACAAAGCAACACATTCTGATATAAAAGCACATCAGTGTGATGTCTGTGGGAAGCAATTTCGAGAGAGCAGCACACTTAAATTACATTTACGTATTCATACTGATGCTATGCCTTACTGCTGTGAATTTTGTGGGCGTAAATTCAGATTTCAAGGTGTTTATGTGGTGAGTAATCTGTTACAAATTTTTCTGCCATATTTATTGTATAGACAACAAAATCTGTTATATTTATTAAATTAATATTGAGTAGTTAAAGCTATTACTATGATAGAAATAAGTAAGTTAATGAACACAATTAAATTATTGTAATCAGTGGTAAAGAGAAAAAAAATTATTTTGCCTGAACCGGGAATCGAACCCCGAACCTTTAGCTTTCCGTGCTAATGCTCTGACCACTGAGCTAATTCAGGTTTCATTCCCATCCAAGCATAAATTCCCAGTTCAGGCAAAAATTGTTCTCTTTACCATTGATTACAATCTGTTATATTACTTAAAAATGTATTTATTTATTTAGCCTGGTTTAGTTAAGGCCATTATGGCCTTCTCTTCCACTCACCAGGACAAACACATGAAATTTAAATACAAAAAATTACAATAATATTACATGCTAAACAATAATAAAAATAATGTCTAACAATACAATAAAGTTAAAGACTATTAAAATTAGAACTAATGTAAGAAATATACACAAAGAAATAACAGCTCGAATCTACTATCCATCCGTAGTAATTCTTCCCGAAGGCAGGTCCTTCAACTGCAATCATAGCATTTCAATGCTATGCTTGCAGCTTTACTAGGGAATTGTAGGTGTGGTAGCTTCCCATTGCTTTCCACACCAGTGTAGGATGATGGCCATATGATTTCGGGGACTGTTTGGGCCTTAAAGTTTTTCTGACATTTATCTTACAGGTGAGGAAAAACCTCACCCAGAAAAACTGCCCTGACCAGGGATCAAACCCGGGCCCGCTATGTGACAAGGCAGCATGCTACCTCGAGACCACAGCAGTAGACGAATCTACTATAAAAGAAAAATAAATACAAAGAAAGTAATAAACTGTAATGAATTAATGTATCATTTATATATGTATATAAGAGACATTAGGTATAAATATTGGTAAATCTTCATACTATTTTTATTGAATAAAGGAAAAACAACTTATTATTGATTGTTAAAAAAAATATTAGTGAGATGTTTCTGTTAATAATTTTATTATCAGTGTGTTTTTGAAGGATAGTAAAGTTTGGCAGTCTCTGACATAGGGTGGAAGAAAATGTCATGTTCTAACAAGAGAAACTATAAAAGATTTTGAATAATAGGTAGTATGATGAGGAATATAAAGGACAATGTGCTGATGGGATCGAGTATTTAATTTATGTGTATCAGAGAGACTAATGAAGCAGTGTATAAATATTTAGGTAATGATGTGTAATATTTTATAGAGAAGAGATAGGGAATGGATGGTTCTACGATCTTGTAGATGAAGCCATGACATTTGTTCTCTACAATCACAGATTTTGGATTTAGTCCATTAATATCCTAGCCACCAAATATAACTGGACAATGTTTTTTTTTACCCACCAAGAGTAAAATGGCAATGTATAAAACTTATTTTAAACCAGTTCTAACATATGCAGCTGAGACTTGGACGTATACAAAGAAGCTACAGAAATGAAACTTTTACGTGGAATCGTACATAAAACAAGGAGAAATAGAATAAGGAATGACAAAATCAAGGAGAAATTAAATGTAGAAAAATTAACAACAAACATAGAAAAAAGGTGGACTAAAATGGTTTGAACATTTAAAAAGAATGGAAAAGGAAAGACTACTGCAAAGACTTAAATCTCAAGAATCAAGGGAAATAACCACGAGAAAGTTGGATTAACCAAGTGAAGAAAAGTCTACATGGGAGAGGATACAACTGGGAAGAACTAAAAAAGAAGCAAAGCATGGGAAGATAGAGATGGTTGGAGGCATATTTGAAATTGACCTTTCGAAAGGAGGACATGATAAGAGGATGTTGATGATGATGAATGTTTTCTTATTGGTCAGTATTGAGTTTAGGAAACTTCTTCAGATCGCAACTGTCTATAATGGAACCTTCTCCCTCACATGTGGCACATCTGACTGATGGTAGAATGTTTATTTTCTTGAGCTGTCAGTCAGTCATATTCATTAAAACTAAACATGTCAAAATACATGAGAAAGAAAAATATTAAGAAAGATATATGGAGCAGTACAGGAACAAGATATATGAAGAAATAGAACGAACCAGGAATTGAAAGAATTATAGCCTATAAGGATTTAGATATGGTAGGAGATATTAGAAGAAAGAGACGAATGGGTAGTACATGTGTTGCGGATGGAGCAAGAAAGATTTTAGAAGGGAAACCGGAGGGAATAAGAAAGGTTGGAAGACAGAAACTGGTTAGATAAGGTTGAGGAAGACTTAAGACAACTGAAGGTGAACAGATGGAGACAGAAAGCTACAGTGTGATTCAGAAATATGGCTATACGTTTGATTGCATTTTGTGACAAAAATATTATTATTAAAGGAAATATGATATCATTGGAAAGGGAATCCTTCAAATTGCAACAATATAACTAAACAAAACAAATCACTTACAATAACACTAAGAAGTCACTTTATTGCTTCATACTGTTCGCTGTTTACATCCAAGCATAATTGGCAACGCTTTGGGAATTCATTCAATGCGTTATGATACATGTTTAGAGGAATAGCTCTAATTTCTTCCTCAATCACTAATTTCAGCATGTTAATGTCTTGAGGTTTCCGGGCATAAACCTGCTTTTTCAAATAACCCCACAACCAATAATCACGTGCTGTGAGGTCAGGGGAACAGGCTGGCCATTCAATGGGGCCTCTTCTTCCCACCCACCTGTTTTGCAAATGATCATCCAAAATTTCCCTCACTGCAATTGCATAGTGAGGAGGTGCACCATCCTGCTGGAATAAACATTGTTCATATTCAGCACTTTGCATTCCCGGCAGGACAGTTTGTCTAAGGATATCACTATACCGATCACTATTAACAGTCTCATCCAAAATTTGCATTCCTAACAGTCCTTCCCATCCGATCATAGCCCAAACAGTGACTTTGCTGCATCTTAAACGTGTCTCTTCAGTAACATTAGGATTCTCTTTACCATAATAGTGACAATTGTGACGATTAACACGTCCATTCACATGGAAAACAGCTTCATCAGAAATGTGAAATTTTCTGTACCAATGTTTGTCGTTTGCTGATTCCCTTATGGCAAATTCACAAAATTCCGCCTGCCTGTCAGGGTCGTCTTCATTAAGTTCGTGGGCACGAATCGGTTTGAAGGGGTGGTGCTTCTCACGCTTCAAAACACGACACACACTCGATTGACTGATATGAAGCTCACGTGCAGCTTGGCGGGTTGATTTTTGTGGTCTAGCATCGAACACCTCCACAATTCTCTTTGTTGTTTCTGCATCCATGCTAATGTGAGGCCTTCCAGGAGGTTTGATTTTTCTGCATACTTCCCGTTTCCAGCAGTCATTTTCGCCACTTCCCCACAGTCGACAGTTGCAATGCTATGTTAAACTCACATCTTGCCCGTCTTGTGGCCTCTCGATCATTAGCATACGTTATTGCCCATGCAGAAATTGTAATTTTCTGTTGCATATTCAACGCCATTTTAACTAATGATGTAAGTTCTACACTGTTTTGTTTTATTCCATTGTTGTAATTTGAATAATTGCCTTTCCAACGGTAATTTCATATTACCTGTAATGGTAATATTTTCATCACACTACGCGATCAAACGTATAGCCATATTTATGATTCACCCGTAGTAATAGAGAAAATTGGGCAGATGTTATAGGAGGAGGCAAGGTTCTTAGAGGACCATAGAGCTAAAAGAAGAAGAAACTCCATGGCGTGACAGGCCAAGAAGGCTTGGTTTTCTAGTCCAAGTGCTCTACCATTTGAGCTACCTGAGCAAGTACCGATCTAAACGCAAATCTTTCTCTATATACGTTGAAATTCCCGCCCACCAAATGCTTTGAAGCCTTTGCTTCTATCTTTGCAAATGGCAAATTGCGTTTAGATCGGTACTTGCTCAGGTAGCTCAAATGGTAGAGCACTTGGACTAGAAAACCAAGGGTCCCGGGTTCAAGTCCCGGTCTGAGCGTATAATTTTTCTCTTTAAATATGATTTATCCATCATTGAGATGTATGAAATTAATAATAAAAACATTGAAAATAGCCGTACTGGCATTTATAATGTAATGTATAATTCCCAAATATGTCTTCTTAATATAGGAGCCGCCATTTGCAAAGATAGAAGCAAAGGCTTCAAAGCATTTGGTGGGCGGGAATTTCAACGTATATAGAGAAAGATTTGCGTTTAGATCGGTACTTGCTCAGGTAGCTCAAATGGTAGAGCACTTGGACTAGAAAACCAAGGTCCCGGGTTCAAGTCCCGGTCTGAGCGTATAATTTTTCTCTTTAAATATGATTTATCCATCATTGAGATGTATGAAATTAATAATAAAAACATCGAAAATAGCTGTACTGGCATTTATAATGTAATGTATAATTCCCAAATATGTCTTCTTAATATAGGAGCCGCCATTTGCAAAGATAGAAGCAAAGGCTTCAAAGCATTTGGTGGGCGGGAATTTCAATGTATATAGAGAAAGATTTGCGTTTAGATCGGTACTTGCTCAGGTAGCTCAAATGGTAGAGCACTTGGACTAGAAAACCAAGGGTCCCGGGTTCAAGTCCCGGTCTGAGCGTATAATTTTTCTCTTTAAATATGATTTATCCATCATTGAGATGTATGAAATTAATAATAAAAACATCAAGAATGCTTGGCCTACCAGCCGGCTGCTGGCCTACATCTACCTGTGTCATCACAAAGGTAAAAGATCATCCTGCCAGTGTAGAGGTGACATGTGGTCAGCATGTCAGATCCCCGGTCATTATAGCTGATTTTCTCAACCTGGAGCCACTACTTATTGTAGCTACCCAATTTCCTCACGATGCTAGTCATATTCATTAGTCAGTGGAAATATATGTATATATTAGTTCCTAGGTAAATGATGCAGTATTATATTTGAAGAGAAAAATTTTTTTGCCTAGACCGGGACTCGAACCCGGGACCCTTGGCTTTCCGGGCCAAGTGCTCTACCAAGTGAGCTACCGAGGCGAGTTACGATCTAGACGCAAATTTTTCTCTTATGTACGTTGTAATTCCCTCACGCCAAATGCTTGAAACCATAGCTTCTATCTTTGCAAATGGCGGCTTCTTAGTTAAGAAGACATTTATTGGGAATTTAACACTACTTTATAGCCAGTAGGGCTTCTATTGACGATTTTATTATTAATTTAACACTTCTCATTGAAGGATAAATTATATTTGAAGAGAAAAATTTTTTTGCCTAGACCGGGACTCGAACCCGGGACCCTTGGCTTTCCGGGCCAAGTGCTCTACCAACTGAGCTACCGAGGCGAGTTACGATCTAGATGCAAATTTTTCTCTTATGTACGTTGTAATTCCCTCACGCCAAATGCTTGAAACCATAGCTTCTATCTTTGCAATAACTTAACTAAGAAGCCGCCATTTGCAAAGATAGAAGCTATGGTTTCAAGCATTTGGCGTGAGGGAATTACAACGTACATAAGAGAAAAATTTGCGTCTAGATCGTAACTCGCCTCGGTAGCTCAGTTGGTAGAGCACTTGGCCCGGAAAGCCAAGGGTCCCGGGTTCGAGTCCCGGTCTAGGCAAAAAAATTTTTCTCTTCAAATATAATTTATCCTTCAATGAGAAGTGTTAAATTAATAATAAAATCGTCAATAGAAGCCCTACTGGCTATAAAGTAGTGTTAAATTCCCAATAAATGTCTTCTTAACTAAGAAGCCGCCATTTGCAAAGATAGAAGCTATGGTTTCAAGCATTTGGCGTGAGGGAATTACAACGTACATAAGAGAAAAATTTGCGTCTAGATCGTAACTCGCCTCGGTAGCTCAGTTGGTAGAGCACTTGGCCCGGAAAGCCAAGGGTCCCGGGTTCGAGTCCCGGTCTAGGCAAAAAAAAAATTTTCTCTTCAAATATAATTTATCCTTCAATGAGAAGTGTTAAATTAATAATAAAATCGTCGATGCAGTATTATGTTTAAAATACTATCCTTTTTGACAGGATTTTATTCCAAGGATTTAATTTTAGAGATAGTTTTATTAAGATATTTAATTTTTTTTTCTATGGGATTAACTTATGGTATTCGTTTTATTTATTTTATTATTCAATATGTGGAGATTTTAATTTAACAACATTTTATTATATAAGGGGAAAATAGTTATTAGTACCAAAAATCTAGTTTATCAAAAATGTATTAACTTTTTTTAGATTCATCGAAGACAACACACTGGAGAACATCCATACAGCTGTAGCGTGTGCCAACAAGAGTTTACTAACTGGGCGAACTACAACAAGCATACAAAATCTCAACATCAAAACAGTTCAAATAATTCTGGAAAACAGGTTTTGAATGTCTCCCACAGTCCAATTTTGTCTAACCTTAAGTCGCAAATAGTTGCTTCTGCAGAGGTGGATAATATGACTTCTCTTTGTCCTCTTCAGGATACTTATAAAACAGATGTGCCA
The DNA here is from genome assembly GCA_030220185.1 of Diploptera punctata. NCBI lineage: Eukaryota > Metazoa > Arthropoda > Insecta > Blattodea > Blaberidae > Diploptera > Diploptera punctata. The sequence goes on from JASPKZ010005705.1 coordinate 2,388,232, forward strand.
CCAGCTGTGTCAGAGGAGAAGCTTGAAAATTCACAAATGGATTCTCAAATAATTTCAGGCTCTGATTTGACCAATTATTATATTTCAGGGATATACAGAAATAGGTGGACTGAATCACTAAGAGGTAGTTTCATCTGAGACAATGAACTATATATGTGAAATTCAAAATTATAGAACAGTCTAAAACACACTATGGTATGTAATGAGATTCTAGCATTTATTATTATGTGTTAGCTATTTTGACTCACCTCATATTTGTATTTCCATATACCTCATATTTGTATTTTTATGGGAAATAGAAAAGTCTGCAATAGCTGCACATGTATGTTCAGAAAAAACACAGAATCGAAACAAAGGCCAAATTACTGAAATAGTTGGATAAATCTAAGGAACTCACAATTTGAGAAAAAAATCACATCCACAAAAATAAAGAGAAAACAATGAATTTTAAAATTCCTGGAAGAAAAAAAAAAGTGATTTGAAAGTTCATTGGTTAACCAAACAGAGGGAACAGAAATCAACCTACAAGATCACAACCGCAAATTGAACAGTTAAGATGCATTGACAATGACACATTGAGTGTGGAAACTGCAGTCTGCAGTAAAAATACAAATATGAGGTTAATCTATAGGATTGTAACAGGCCTTGGCCTAATACTGGAAGGAAGAAGTCAAAATAGCCTAACTAATAATAATTAAAATAAATGTAGCATTTATGTTCACTTCTGATATTTGTAAATCAATATTTCTCAATTTTTATTTAATTGGAGACCTTTTTATAACTTGTAATATTTTGTAAACCACCTATTAAGAATAAATGTTATGACGAAAAAAGAGACAACAATTCCTGAACTTTTCCCTACACCTATTTTGAAGTAAGAAGTGTTAACAGTAATCCTCTTTCTTTGTAGTTGTGAGTACAGCAGAATCATAAATTCATATAATGTTATTTAATACACAATTGATCTTCTTGGTGATACAATATTAAAATATATATACAGTCAATATGCCCATTTCACCAATAAATGTTTAAACATTTATTGGTGAAATGGGCATATTGACTGTATATATATTTTCATATAATGTTAATTCTATGAGAGAATTAAAGGCTATGTGGAATTTTCAAACATCATAAAGTCATAAACAGTGATGAACATTTGAAATGAAAATTCCATTGGATTATGGTCTCAACTATAAAGTTATATCATCATTGTACCAATAAGGTTCAAAGTGAACCTTGGCTTCTCTTCATCTCACCCAGTCCTCCATTTCCTCACATCCAGTCTTCTAACATCATGTAATACATCCATCCTTTGTTTGTGCAGTCTTCCTCCCTCCATTCATGCATCCATGATCATTTTAGGAATCCTTCCCTCCTCCATTCTCACTTTTTGCACCTAAAATTAAACAAAAACTTAGGCCAAACAATTTGGCAACTGCTTCCTTCCTTTTGCTATTGAATTTTAAAGGTCTTCTATATTTTCCATTTCTTATCTTTTACTATGGTTTGAGCTGTATCGAGGAAAGTTCTAGTTATTATATCCTTTATTCTTTATACTCGTATTATTCTTTGCATTGATATTTCATCAGTACTGGTATATGACTGTTGAATGCTAGTTCCTCTCTTTGCAAGTTCATCTGCCTGATCATTCCCTTTTAACACTGCATTTGCTGCTTGTAGTATTATTGATTTTGATTTTTGTACTTTCACACATATTTAGTATTACACAAATTAGGTGTCCTGGAATTCCTGTTTTAGTTAGAACTTCTGAAAGTCTGTCCACAGTATCAAAAGCTTTTCTGGGAATCAATAAATGCCATGTGGATTGACATATTAAATTTTGTATGTTTCTCAGTAATTTGTGTTAATGTAAAAATAAGGAACCATACAAATAACATTAAAAGATAAACTTAGAAAGGATATGAAGATGAAGTTTTATAAGGTGATGACTATACCAATGTTGATGAAAACTGTGCACTAAATAGAAGCGACAAAAGAAAAATAGAAACAGCCGAGATGAAATTTTTAAGAAAAACAGCAGGGTACATCAATCACAAAATAACTTGAAATCTTTTATATTGGACAAAGGATAGTAGATAGAAAGCAGGATTAGTAAGCAACAGATGGAACCAAATGGAATAGCTAGACAGGCATATGAATATAGACCTACAGGACACCATTATATTGGACATCTGAGGAAAAGATAGATTGATTCCTGTATGAGCAAAACGGATATAAGGATCCACTGTGAAGATGATGATGAAGTAAAAATAGAGGGATTCTATGCCAGGAGTCCACCTGCATTAATCACTGTTCAAATAGAATAGCTAACTTTTCCTTATGGTGTGCCAGATTATCCAATGAACTGTTAACTAATCTGATATACGCTAACAAGCCCGTTTTCTCAGCTAACAAAATAAAACGAGTATAGATGGATTCCTGTCATAGAAAAGCCAAAAATGCTATAATATAAGATATACTGCATGTCCACAGCTGGCTTGTCACGCAGCGGGCCTGGGTTCGATCCCCAGTCAGGGTAGTTTTTCTGGGTGAGTTTTTATCAGGGTTTTTCCTCGCCTGTAAGACAAATGTCAGGAAAACTTTAAGGCCCAAACGGTCCCCGAAATCATATGGCCATCATCATCCTTCACGAGTGTGGAAAGCAACAGGAAACTACCACACCTACAATTCCCTAGTAAAGCTGCAAGCATAGCATGAAAATGCTATGATTGCAGTGAAGGACCTGCCTTTGGGCAGAATTACTATGGATGGATGCATATTTAAATCTAGAGGACACAAGATTAGTGTTCATCCTATTAATTTCCTAAAATCCTAATTAATTGTAATTCAAAGAGCAATATGATATGTAATTAGGCTACATTAAAGAATTGTTACAGGACATTTTGTTTGCAATGTAGGTCAATAAGTATTTTAAGGGTAAGAGGCGTACAGTGCAAGTTTTCAAAGTAAATTATATTGTTTAATATTATGGATCCATGATAATACTAATATCTCTTTACATCAATTACAGGTAAGAAAATGCAGTGTTTACAAATTAAAGCAGCAGATGACAGCACATATGGTTCAATTTTCACTGCCATCTATGGCATTTGTTATTGATCTAGAATGACGAAAGCTTTAAATAACCAATTATGAAATACTAAAATGAGATTGGATTGGCTTCTATTTGCCGCTATTTTTGAATTGCCTGTTTCATTATGTAATATAATTACTATTAATAGGTTTTATTTTGAAAGTTAAACAAGTAATGGCGTTTAAAGTAAGTATTTGAGTATTAATTTTGAATAAATAATTGCGGTATACCGTGAAATATTTTAGTGTAGTTATGAATATCAATCATTCGTAATTATCTAGTGTTGGCTAACCTGGTTGAGAACCGCATAGCGTAAAAAAATGTTTTTTTAGTACCAGAAATATAATTATTACTATTAATTACATTAATCCAGTTGTGCAGAGATAACGCAAATTAAAAATATAATAGAATTCGATTTAAAACTGTATACAAAGTTTTAAAAATTGGATACTGTTTCGATGTATTGCTCTATCATGTGATTCGATAGACATCAACAGGAATGTTTCGATATACCATTTCTATAATTCTGATTTTTTTACATGGATCTACTTTGTGTCATGAAGAGAGACACTGAATTATTGACTGTTTTGATTTCCTGTTCTAAGTTCCAATTACAAATGTATATGCTATGATCACTAAATACCTATAATTTAGCATACTGATAGCAGTTACATATTGCGTGATCTGTGCATAACTTGAACGATTCAAACGCATTGTGATTCGACACAATGTTTCGAATTATTTCATTGAGTTATCCTAATGCTGAATGAATCGTTTTTTAAAACTAGAATTGACTAGTAAAGTCGTATGTAAATGAACTCCGCGTTCATTATAAAAATTGAAATATAAGTTTTAAAAAAAATCTTATTTACGGAATTGTAACATTTGGTTTATGATGAATAGAAATTTATGAAATAGAAACTTCTGCATGGTAAAAAAAAAAGTATGCAATGAGACAAAAAAATTCTCGATGTTATTTTTCAGCGTTTTATAAACTTAGCTGTATAAAAACTCTTTTTTTAAATTTTTTTAATAACGTGATTCATATAAATAAAAAAAATGACAGCGAAGGGTCTTTGTTCATGGGTTGGCTATTCTGTACCCGGGCAGCAGCTCGTATTCGAGGTCCGGGCTGATGGCTGTCGGCTAAGATTTTTGTTTAATATTTACTCATTTTATGGTTTTTTCATTATGCCGAGGATAAAAGCATCCCCTAAGAAATGCGTAAAAACATCAACTCCTCAGCAGTCCTCAAACACATGGGTATTTCTTCTAAAAGGTGAGATAAATAAACGCATTCCTTTAGAAGGCTTCAAAGAAGCGTCTATTTAAGCAAGGTTCATTGTCAATGTCAAAGATGGTTTTATAATGCATTTTGATCAATTATAGCATTCAGTTATTGATTGATACTCATGTAAGTCTCGTATTTTAACAATATACATATTTACATGTGACTGTAATTAGATGTAAATCAATATTATTGTATTTAAAATAATTGTATATCTTTGTTTGGACAAATAGCCCTGAGGCTAATCTGAAAGATGGCTTACAATGTTTATATACGTTGAGTTAATATTAATGTTAATAATGTAGGTGAAGCTTTGGAAGTTCCTGAAGGATTTGCTGGCACTGGAACTCCTGATATGGTACAATTGAGGCATCCACAGTCAGGAGCACCAGCAATGTTTTTATTCAGTCCAGGAGATGGAATGGTTCAAGAAGTTCTTACATTTTCAGAAAACAGAAGGTAAGGGTAGCACAAATTATAATTATTTTTAAGAAAATTTTGTATGTTTATTGAGTGTGTACTAATATTGGGAATAATTTCATACTTGTTTTAATAGGTCTTGGTTCATTGAAGAATCTGTTAAATCGGATGGAAAAATGCATCTCTCAACACCAATTGATCCAATCTTCCTCGCTCTTCCTTATCTCAGAAGGTATGAATAAAAGTAATTTTGGTAATTTGCAACAATCTGCTCAGAGCTAATTTTATGATGAACTGGGTTACTTCATTGAATGATTCCAAATGTTATACAAGTATATTGTTTTATGAATGTTCATGTATTGTTATTTGCAAAATGGATGTTTACTTTATGGGTAAAAGTCTAGTATTTTTCTTAGTTCTACAGAATTGCAGTGTGTATGCGTGAGATACTCGAATGCTTAATATAGCTTCCACAAAATGACAGTGATGGGTGTTACCAACTTTTGCAATAAATTCCCAAATGTTTATAATAAATGGAAGTATACCAACTTCCCTCTTCCAAACCTAACAAAATTAATTACATGCATATTATTTAATAAACTAATCTTGTGTACACTAACTTGTCCCATTGGAATCTAACAAAATGAAGCCAATATCTTGAAAGATGGTTTGAAATGAATTGCAAAAAACGCCTATTTCTCTGCTATCTAGCGGATGTTACATTAAGCATTTGCACGTCTCATGCATGTGCACTGCAATTCTGCAGAACTTTATTTGGAAAAACTAGCGTGAAATATTTTCGAAGTCCTATAGAACAACAGTGCACATGCCGATCCGATTGAGGGTCTTTCCACTTTTTCAGCGGTTGCCCTTTTACCAGCCGGCTGCTGGCCCTTCACATCCACATGTGCCAATCACAGAGGTAGATGATCAACAGCCAGTGTAGGGGTGAGTCCCCCAGCCGTTATAGCTCGTTCCTCAACCTGGAGCCGCTACTTATTGTAGCTACCCAATGCCTCACGATGCTGGGTGGGCACCGGTCCCATACTGGCCAAATACCATGACAAAATTTTTTCCCCCATGGAGACTCGAACCAGCGCAAGTCCCGTAGCTCTGTGCCAAGGCTTCCTACCTTAACCGCTCGGCTACGGCGCGGGACCAGTGCACATGCGCCAGTGTTTATAGAGCCCACAATCGAACCACATATCGATTATCATCCTCGATTACTATCCGTCGCTATGAAATTTAAATGACCAATAATTGCAATAAATCCCGGCACAACTGCACTTCTACTAGCGCTTGATTTTTCAGTTATATTGTTGTAAACTATAGCTCTTCTTCTGTATTTACTAACATTATTTAATATTTTAAACTTTTTCAAACAATTTTTATAACATTATTAGACAATTTTGAAGTATTTATTTAAATATGCAAATCACAATATTATGACACTGTTAGACAATATTGTGATGCTGTTATTTTCTCCACAGAGTATATTCAGTTGAGCCCTTTATTCACAATATTTGCATTATATAAATATTTAAAAATCATAAGAAATTACTTTTTTAGGAATTCACACTATAAGGTATTTTATATAGGTAAACTTTTATCACTCACTCGCCTCATATTGTTCATAAGAATATGAGGTAAGAGATAAAAATTTACCTATATAAATCGTAAGAAATGTGTAAAGAATCGTTACAAAATGTTTAAAATAGTATGAAACATTATTAAAAATGGTAAAAGTGTATAGAGAAACAGTGGCATAAGAATGTTGTATGGAAATCGTGAGCAAAAAAATACTAGTCTTGAGCCAACTTTATGTTTATACACCGGGTCTTAAATTAACAACTCCACTAACGTTATGTTTGTCCTTTATGTCTAGGTTACTAATTAAGTTACATTTCAGTTAGCTTGAAATAATGGTTCTTCTTAGATTTAAAAATGTAAATTGAATGATTCTAAATTGTTCATTAAAGCAGATTGTATAAAATTGGTTCTGGATGGATTCTCACAAACTACTGTATTTTTTGTAATGTCCAGTAACTAGACATATATTTAAAGAAAAAGAATCCAAAAAGAGTATTACATAAATAAGTTGAGTCTATATTCAGAAGAACAAGGAGAGAATCGTAAATTTTGAGATTCCTGGGGAGACAGGCTTAATATGTAAGTTCTTTGAACCACAAAAAAGAGGGAGCAGGAGTCGACCTCCAGGGCTGATGACTTAGAGATCATCAATCTGTACAAGCTTATGATGGAACAAAGATGCTCTGAAACATGTCCTATTAAAAATTACCAATATGAGGTAAGATGAAATAAAGACTCAATTTTCAATGTTTTTGTTATTAATTTAACACGTCTTACTGAAGGATAAATTACATTTGAAGAGAAAATTATATGCTCAGTCTGAGGTTTGAACCCATAAGAGACCTAGAAAGCCAAAGGTCCTGGGTTCAAATCTCAGTCTGAGCATATAACTTTTCTCTTCAAATATAGACTCAACTTATTTATTAAATAGAACCTCATAGTGTTACTTCCTATTATATTGACATAAGAATATTTCATATTTAATGATTATGGAAAAAGTTTATCGGATCACTCAAAAGTGTCATGGCGCAAAAAGTGGACTTCCGAATTTCAATTCAATTTTGATTTTAAAATGAATCTTAAGAACACCAATGATGAAAACACAAAAAAAAATTGCGGACCATCCACAAACAAACCAGAAAAATAACATTTTCTAAGCACTACACAATACACATTTCACTAGTTTACTAAACGGGACATCCCAATTTCGATATAATTGTGATTTTAAAATTAAGTTTAGGATCACCAAAGATGAAAATGTGAAAAAAATTTGCAGGCCATTAATAAATTAACCAGTAAAATGAAATTTTTTGAATAACTTTTTTTAAGCACTACATTATACACATCTCACTAGTTTACTATACGGAAAATTCCAATTTCAATATAATTTTGGTTTTCTGAGCAAAAAATTTCTTCCACTTACTTGTGTTTGCACTCTTTTAACTTTACTATCTAACCTCTCTTGGTTAACTCTTGTTTTTTTCGACCCCGACACTATTAGGGCATCCGAGGGCTAGGGAGTCTTCCTTTCTTCCATTTCTTCTTTCCTTTATTTTCTTTTCTTCTCCAGAAATGCCTGACCAGAGGCTATAAGATGGCAGCCCCATCACTGGTCTTGCCTTCCTTTGGCCTGCAACCAATCGAAGGGACTATCATTATGCTTTCAAGTCTTATACGAGAATTTCCCGGAAACGTTGGAGGGAAAATTTTCTATAGGATCGTAACAGGCCTTGGCCTAATACTTGGAAGGAAGAAGAAGAAGAAGAAAATGAAGCTTAGGATCACCAAGATGAAAAAACAAAAAAAAAACTTGCAGACCATCGATAAACAAACCAATTAATGAGTTGTTTATTAAATAAAATCAGTAAAATAATATTTTTTGAAGCACTATAATACAATCCATATTGCATTAATTTAACACACATTACATCAAATTCCTTGTAACAATATAATGTTGAGCGATATTCTTTTTTCTCGTTGATGATTACATAAGGTCCAATAAAAGCAACATGGTGAACTTAGAGAGATACAGGAAATTCAACTTCTTAAATTATACCGACATGACAAGGTTAGTCTACAGGTAGAGTGCAATATAATGTCTAACTGATTTTGTCAGTTAATATTTAATTTTAGGAAGTTACATTTTGAGGTTATTTTAATTATATTATTTTTGGTCTGGACATCTTACCTTAATATTAATGTTGATTTGTTCTTGGACATGTTTCAAAACAATTCTGTTTTATCGTCAGCTTTCCCAGACTGGTTTTATTTATGTTGCATTATGTTGCACCACCTGGATGTCGATGTCAGCTCCATCCTGTGGTTGGCCAAAGAACCTGTTTGGAGGTCTGGGAAAGCTGACGATAAAACAGAATTGTTTTGAAACATGTCCAAGAACAAATCAACATTAATATTGAGGTAAGATGTCCAGACCAAAAATAATATAATTGATTTTGTCAGGTTAGATGAGGAAAAGTTAGTGTACACCAGATTAGTTTATAGTAGAGTATAATGCAAAATGTAACTGATTTTGTTAGGTTAGAAATAACTGAATTCCTTAGGTTAGATGACCTGTTAGTGTACACCAGATTAGATTAATTTCCTGCTGTTTATTTTCGAAAGTACATATGATACGTATTGATTATTGTCGACAATCGACTCACTTCAACTATTTTTTTCTTAAGATTCATCAGTGTGTGGAATGTGAATTTTCTTAAATTTCAATAACTTTGCAATTTTTTTGGAAATATAGCACTGCATTTTATTGCAGTAAAATATTTATTCTATTTTGCCTCTTTACTGGAAAAATATAAACATGTTTCCATCCTGGACGAACAGGATATGTGGCATGAATGGGGAATGAAAGAGGTGCATGGAAGCTTCTTGTAGGAAAGCCAGAAGCAAAATGCCCCATTGGTAGACCAAGAATGAGGTGGGTTGAGGGAAGTAGATTATACAGGGGATAATTGGGAAACATTAGCTTTGGATAGGGAGGTATGGAGAGCTTATATCCATGTGGCCATGATAGAATCCATTGAGTTAGGTAGTTAGTTATTAGTAAATTAATCCATAAAAAAATTGTCAGGTTGATATAATTCATTAGAGCAGCTTAATTTGTAACTTTTTTTTTTTAAATACTCGAGATATTTTTAAATAAAAAAGTTTGTATGTTCCAATCCATTTTTCATACTTTGAGTTCTGCAGAATAAAAAATAATTTGTATTTTTCAATTCTTTGTGTTTTAGACGAGTCAAGCCATGCCATTGGACCAAATCCTGAAGGATGAGGAATTCCCAGAGACAGAGAGACTGCTGCGTTCAACAGGACTCAAACATCTCAATCAGGTTGCAGACAGAAAAGGTATGAATATTAGTATATCATAGAGATCTTAAAAAATACTCATTAGTATTAATTTACATAGAAATTAATCACTATGAGGTTTAATTTATGGTGAAATTAAATGTTTCTTACCTCTCCTCGTATACATTTTCTAAGTAGATTGCGATTTTGAGACCACAACAGTCTCATCGTCAGCACTTTCTTGGCGATGGATATTATGTCGATCGGAAGAAACTCTTCTTCTTCCCTCTGTTGGTGGACCGATGAACCTCTGGATCAGGTCAAAATTTGCGGGAACTTCATGAGACTGTTGTGGTCTCGAAATCGCGATCTACTTAGAAAATTTATATGAGGAGAGGTAAGAAACATTTAATTTCATCATAATACTCGTTAGTATTAATTTACATAATAAATATAATCAATTTGGGAATTTTTACATTATGAGGTTTTCTTAATAAGAATTCATGATTCATTTGATTCTTATTACATAATTGAATTGGAATTTTTTTTACACCTCACCTGATAAAAATATGTATTTCTCACCTGACTAGTTTCGATGCTATCACCTCCATCATCAGCTACACTCTGACTGTTCGAAATTGAGTTGTTAATATCAGTTTATCCTGCCACCTGGTGAAGGTTGAATAAACTTTGAGATCAATTTTTGCTTGCTGGGAACCTCAAAATTCATGGACCTATATTTGTTCTTCTGAATATGTATCTTTTCTCAAATTGTTATTGTAAAATGCATTAACGAAGGAGGTAGTGTTTATGAGAGTGCTGCATATCTACGTCACAATGCGAGCCAATTGCATTTTTTGTGCATTAAACATGGTAGAATATACAAGTTTTGCTGTTATAATAATATGAGTAAATAAAATTAATTTTATTTGTGTTGTGCTTAATATGACAATACAAAACATGGAAATTGGTAGTAGTAATTGTCAAATATTAACAAACTCGCTGAGGTTCAATGTGTTTGAATTCCTGCTAAGTAATAAAACAATGCATTTCTATATTGATCAAAATCCTTTGTCTAGACGATTTTATTATTAATGTAACACTTCTCATCTTCAAATATAATCCTTTGTCTACTTCCAGTGATGTGCCAGACCAGTCTGACCCCCTTCATTCGTGCCATTTACTATAATTCCATTGGTTTTTCTAAATGTTTTAATAGTTTGGTTTTCTTTCTAGTTATGTATGTGATTCTGTATCAAACTATGAGCTCCAAATCGTCAATTTTTCATTTCAATTTCACCATTTTATTATTATTATTTTTATGAGGTGAGGTGTAAAAAAAATTCCGATTCAATTATGTAATATTGGTAATTTTCCTCATAGTGTTACTTCCCATTAGAATTTTATTATTATTTATTACAAGTCCTTTTTCTTATAACTTTTCAAAATTCCTGTAGAAAATTCATTGTCTAATATACTAGCCAGATCAAATCTGTAGTGCAACGATTAGCTTGACTGACTGGAATTGTAGGTGTCACAGATTTGATTCCTGACTGAAGAAACTTTTTTTATGAAATTTGCTATTTTAAATGAAAAATATAGTGTTTTACACACGACTCAATATGTCCAGAATTCAAATCCCAGTTCAAGCATTAATTTTTCTTTTCAAAATAGTATTATCCAGTATTGGAAAGTATTAAATTTAAAAATCCATCCATAGTAATTCTGCCCAAAGGCAGGTCCTTCACTGCAATCATAGCATTTTCATGCTATGCTTGCAGCTTTACTAGGGAATTATAGGTGTGGTAGCTTCCCGTTGCTTTCCACATCGGTGAAGGATGATGATGGTGATGATGATAATAAGGATGATGATGGCCGTATGATTTTGGGGACCGTTTGGACCTTAACGTTTTCCTGACATTTGTCTTACAGGTGAGGAAAAAACCTCACCCAGAAAAACTGCCCCGACCAGGAATCGAACCCGGACCCGCTGTGTGATAAGGCAGCATGCTACCTCGAGACCACAGTAGTGGACAAATTAAAAATATTTCATCAAAAAAGTCTAATATAACTAAGAATTAAATTAAAGTGTTTAATACCTCACTTCATATCCGGTTTTCTAGTTATATTGGTTTCGAAGCTTGGGCAGCTTCATCTTCAATAATTTCTTGTCGACTGATGTTATGACAATCAGGGGAACTGCTTCTTCCTCCCTCTGTTGGTGGACCGATGAACCTCAGGATCAAATTAGAATCAGCAGGAATTTCAATGTTCATAAATTTTTCTTTCTTTTTTTAAATGTGGATTTTTTCCCAAGCCGTGAGTTATTTTTGTTCTTCGATTTGTTTAATTAGATATTACAATTAAACAAATTAATTTAATTTGTTTAATTTTCTCCTGATCGATATAACGTCAGTCTACAATAAATTACTGAAGATGAAGCTGCCCAAGCTTCGAAACCAGTATAATAAGACTGGATATGAGGAGAGGTATTAAACACTTCAATTTAATTCTTAAATTAAACCTCATAGTGATTTTTTCCTTTAATCATTCAATCTATTATAACTGTTGCTTTCTTTCTGTTTGAGTTATTCACTTGAATAGGTGTGGTAGCATTTCTTCTTTGGTAACTGATTAAGATAGGTGGGGGAAAATTATTATTTTAATCACCAGATGGAGCTAGTTCTGTAAAGTTGCAGCAACCTATTCCACGGGATGAGCTCTCCTGCATTCTTTTCCAACCAGGACAAATATTAGGCCAGGAGATATTATTGATAAATAATTTGTATTAATGCCTGTGGTTACCTCTAGGAGATGAAGATCTGAATGCATATAAGTACAACGAAGAGAAGACGCTGAGCTGGCTTCAGCGAAAAACAGAACGAGTAGCTGAGGTTCTAAAGCAGAAAGGTGTCCATGTGTCGGGTGGTGCTGTCTCAGCCACATTTGTTAAGAGTGGCAAACCTGATGCAGCAGATGCAGGGTAAGATCTGACGATTAATATGTATGACTACGATGTTTTTATTATTCATTTCATACATCTCAATGATGGATAAATCATATTTGAAGAGAAAAAATTATATGCTCAGACTGGGACTCGAACCCAGGACCTTTGGCGTTCTACTGACTGATCCTAGATTGGAACTCACCCAGGTGGCTCAGTTGGTAGAGCATTAGCCTAGAAAGCCAAAGGTCCTGGGTTCGTATCCCAGTTTGAGCGTATAATTTCTCTCTTCAAATATGATTTATCCATCATTGAGATGTGTGAAATGAATAATAAATACATTGAAAGAAGCTGTACTAGCTTTATAATTATCATCATCATCATCAATGGTGTAACAACTCATTCCTGAGTCCTGGCCTCCTCAAGGAGCCTCCTCCAATTAGTCGGTCCTGTGCCTCTCTCCACCAATTTCTCAATCCCAACTCTCTATAGCATATATTTGAAGAGAAAAATTTTCGCCTAGACCGGGACTCGAACCCGGGACCCTTGGCTTTCCGGGCCAAGTGCTCTACCAACTGAGCTACCGAGGCGAGTTACGATCTAGACGCAAATTTTTCTTCTTATGTACGTTGTAATTCCCTAACGCCAAATGCTTGAAACCATAGCTTCTATCTTGCAAATGGCGGCTTCTTAGTTAAGAAGACATTTATTGGGAATTTAACACTACTTTATAGCCAGTAGGGCTTCTATTGACGATTTTATTATTAATTTAACACTTCTCATTGAAGGATAAATTATATTTGAAGAGAAAAATTTTCGCCTAGACCGGGACTCGAACCCGGGACCCTTGGCTTTCCGGGCCAAGTGCTCTACCAACTGAGCTACCGAGGCGATTTACGATCTAGACGCAAATTTTTCTTCTTATGTACGTTGTAATTCCTCCTAACGCCAAATGCTTGAAACCATAGCTTCTATCTTGCAAATGGCGGCTTCTTAGTTAAGAAGACATTTATTGGGAATTTAACACTACTTTATAGCCAGTAGGGCTTCTATTGACGATTTTATTATTAATTTAACACTTCTCATTGAAGGATAAATTATATTTGAAGAGAAAAATTTTCGCCTAGACCGGGACTCGAACCGGGACCCTTGGCTTTCCGGGCCAAGTGCTCTACCAACTGAGCTACCGAGGCGAGTTACGATCTAGACGCAAATTTTTCTTCTTATGTACGTTGTAATTCCCTAACGCCAAATGCTTGAAACCATAGCTTCTATCTTGCAAATGGCGGCTTCTTAGTTAAGAAGACATTTATTGGGAATTTAACACTACTTTATAGCCAGTAGGGCTTCTATTGACGATTTTATTATTAATTTAACACTTCTCATTGAAGGATAATTATATTTGAAGAGAAAAATTTTCGCCTAGACCGGGACTCGAACCCGGGACCCTTGGCTTCCGGGCCAAGTGCTCTACCAACTGAGCTACCGAGGCGAGTTTCTCTTCAAATATAATTTATCCTTCAATGAGAAGTGTTAAATTAATAATAAATCGTCAATAGAAGCCCTACTGGCTATAAAGTAGTGTTAAATTCCCAATAAATGTCTTCTTAACTAAGAAGCCGCCATTTGCAAGATAGAAGCTATGGTTTCAAGCATTTGGCGTTAGGGAATTACAACGTACATAAGAGAAAAATTTGCGTCTAGATCGTAACTCGCCTCGGTAGCTCAGTTGGTAGAGCACTTGGCCCGGAAAGCCAAGGGTCCCGGGTTCGAGTCCCGGTCTAGGCGAAAATTTTTCTCTTCAAATATAATTTATCCTTCAATGAGAAGTGTTAAATTAATAATAAAATCGTCTCTATAGCATCTCCATCCACCTCATCCTTCCATCGCAGTTTCGGTCTTCCTCTTTTTCTTCTACCTTCTGGTTGAGTGGACCATATCCTTTTACATATTTCTGACTCTTCCTTTCTTCTTACATGCCCTGCCCATCGTAGTCTGGTTAATTTAATGAATTTACTAATTTCCACCTCTTTGAATAATGAATACAACTCCTGATTATAGTGTTTTTGCCATACACCGTTCTCACATATAGGGCCATACACCCTCCTTAATATTTTTCTTTCAAAAAATTGCGGAGCACATTCATTGTTTCTCCCCATTATCCATGTTTCACATCCATATGTCAAAATGGGTCTTATAGTCTTGTATAGTAATATCTTTACAGATCTTGACAAGACTGGCTTTATAATGTAATATTAAATTCCCAAATAACTGTCTTCTTAATAAAGAAGCTGCCATTTGCAAAAAAATAGAAGCAAAGGTTTCATAGCTTACAACGTTATTGTAACAGCTCATGCTTTTATTATAATTTTCTTTATAGTAATACCAATTTTAATTGGAGGATTTGGAAACTGGTTAGTCCTATTAAATTTGGTGTGCGGGAATTGACAACGTATATAAGAGAAAAATTTGTGTTTAGATTGGAATTTGCCCAGGCGGCTCAGTCGGTAGAGCATTGGCCTAGAAAGCCAAAAGTCCTGGGGTTTGAGTCCCAGTCTGAGCATAATTTTTTTCTTAAAAAATGAAGATAAAGCTGCCCAAGCTTTGAAACCGATCTAGTTAGAAGACTGAATATGAGATGAGGTATGAAACATTTTAATTTAATCTTACCATAGATCATGTTCATTTACTGAAATGCTTAATTAATTACTTCTTAAGAGAGTCCAGTGCCCTTAACAAGACATAAACAGCTCATTCATTCCATACCCATTGTTAAATGTTCATTGTTATACAATTTACATTTTGGTGATGACTACATGGAGATTTTAAAGATATGTCCTGCCTGCCAAACAATCAAGACTGGTTATGAGTCAAAACATAGCAACTGATTCATATATGAGCCATTATGGTACTTATTAAGTTAATGTATGTAGGAAATAACACTATGAGGTTTATTTTAATTTTGTTAAGTTGTTTCTTGACTCACTTCATACTTCTTAACTCCCTCGCAGATCCGTATTTCTTCACAGTATTTGTGACATTCTCAATGCTGTTCACGTTCACAACTGACGTCCAATGGTCTCCTCTCCTGCAGACTGACCTCTGTGCCATCTGATGGCTGACCGACGAACTTCCAAATCAATCCCCTCTCCTTATCACCGGGTTATGTTTTTGTTCTTGCATATGTAGATTTTTTCCCGAATTGTGAGTTGTTTTTTCTGATTGTTTAAGTAATTTTGTTTTGGTTTCTATTCTATGTTCTTCTGACCAGGCATGTGCATGTCAGAAAAAAGGTAGAATAGAAACCAAAACAAAATTACTTAAACAATTAGAAAAACCGAAGGAACTCACAATTTGGGAAAATATCTACATATGCAAGAACAAAAACATAACTATGAATTTTGAAATACCCGGTGATAAGGAGAGAGGATTGATTTGGAAGTTCGTCGGTCAGCCATCAGATGGTGCGGAGGTCAGTCTGAAGGAGAGGAGACCATTGGATGTCAGTTGTGAACGTGAACAGCATTGAGAATGTCACAAATACAGTGAAGAAATCCGGATCTGCGAGGGAGTTAAGAGGTATGAGGTTAGTCAAGAAACAACTCAACAAAATTACGGTACTGTTAATAAGTAAGATATTTGATCTGTGTATTCTTACCTCTTATGGTTGTTTTTATTGAACATATGTTTCAAGGCTTCTGAGCCCCATCAACCCAAATATCTTATTAAATAAACCTCTTAATGTTACTTCCTATTGTATTTTTAATATGGTATTGTTGAATTTCCAAATATTATTTTTCACTAAGTTATGTAGATAGGAAATAACACTATGAGGTTTTTTAATATTAAATTTGAAGAGAAAAAAAATTTTTCTCTTCAAATTTAATTTATCTTTCATTGAGAAATGTTAAATTAATAATAAAAACATCATTAGAGGCCTTACTGGCTTTTAAAGTAATGTTAAATTTCCAATAAATGTCTTCTTAACTAAGAAGCCGCCATTTGCAAAGATAGAAACAATGGTTTCAAAAAGCATTTGGCGATAGGGAATTACAACGTATATAAGAGAAAAATTTGCGTCTAGATCGTAACTCGCCTCGGTAGCTCAGTTGGTAGAGCACTTGGCCCGGAAAGCCAAGGGTCCCGGGTTCGAGTCCCGGTCTAGGCGAAAATTTTTCTCTTCAAATTTAATTTATCTTTCATTGAGAAATGTTAAATTAATAATAAAAACATCATTTTTTAATATTGTTTATTTTTTATTTCACTCACCTCATACTTCATAACTCCTCGCAAACCCAGGGTTTCGTCACATCATTTGAGACATTCTCAATGCTGTGTCACGTTCACAACTGACGTCCAACGACCCTCTATCCTGAGTCTGCAGGATTTAAATGTTTTCACTATTTTCTTCTGTATGTCAACCATCTTCTGTATTATGTCTTAGCTTTTTTATTAACTTTGCAAACTGATATCATCACCTTCTTTAAAAATATGTTTAAAAAGAGAGAGAAGAAAAACTAATTATAACTTTTACTTTTTACTTAATTCTTATTTATAGATGCTTTAGGTTACGTCACCTCTAAGGTCTTTAGGATATAGTCAGTACTGTGTGTATATATTGACAAAAAAATGTGTGTGTGTGTGTAAATATGTGTTAGGAGTCTCGGATTCAAATCCTGGCTCAGGCATTAATTTTTATTTTCATGTCATATATAACTCAAGGAAAGTGTAATTTACATGGTTTTTTTAAGAAAAGGTGATAATATAATAGTACCATACTTGATTTTTGCATCATTTCAGCATTTTCTTTTATGGAATATCTGCCTGTTTGTTTCCTTTAATGCCACAGTATGGAGATATCCATTGTAGAGTAAAAGTTTCTTTGAGAATTTAATTAATCATTGTGGGAGTGATGGTCAGTCAGTCCTTTATAGCAAATACGGTATAACGGTGTTCCTGTAAAATGATATCACTGTATGTTTAAAGTATATTATAATCAATGGTAAAGACAAATTTTTTTTTGCCTGAACTGGGAATTAAATCCTGAAATGAAAGCAGACTAACAGCTTGTGAGATGAAATTTATGCGCCGAACAGCTGGCTACACCAAATGGAATCGAAAGAAAAATGTAGAAATCCTTCAAGAACTTAATGTGTCGCCAATACTGGACTACATCTCCAGATATCAGCTAAACTGGAAGGAACATGACTCAAGAATGGATAGATCCAGGATCCCCAAGGCAATAATGAACTACTGTCCAAATGGGAATCGGTCACTTGGTAGACCTATGAAAAGATGGCACGAAAACCGCTTTCTCAGGCCGTAACAGTTCTTCTAGGACTAATACCTGGCAGGATGATGATGATGATGATGACTTTCAGCTTTCCGTGCTGATGCTCTAACAATTGAGCTAATTTAGACTACATTTCCATCCAAGAATAAATCCTCCCTTTACCTTACTCTCTTGGTCCCACATACCATTGATTACTATAGTTAGTTGTGTACATTAATTTACTTATTTCTATGATAGTAATAGCTTTAGCTTCTTAATATTAATTTAATAATTTAAAGTATATGTTTATGTTGGTAAGATCAATGTTTTATTTGAAAATACAATAGGAAGTAACATTGAAGTTTTACTTAATAATAAGTTTGGTCTGTTTAATTCTTACCTCATATCGTTGTTTCTGTTAGACATATGTTTCAAGGCATGTTAGAGTCATCTTCAGTAGTTACAGACTGGTTTATCTCAAGTTATCGGCACTGAATCTCGACTTCTTCTCCCTCTTTCTGTGGTCCAAAGAACTTGCTAATTTGGTTCAGCTCCTTGGGAATTTCAAAATTCATAATTCTCTCCTTGTTCTTCTGTATGTAAATTTTTTTCCTGTGTGGTGAGTTTGTTCGTGTTTTCTAACTGTTGGGAAAAACCAGTCTGTAACTACTGAAGATAAGGCTAACATGCCTTGAAATTTTAAAATACAATATGAAGTAAAATTAAGAGGTTTGTTTAATTAAAACATTTTGTCTGTTCATTCTTACCTCCTAGAGTTGTTTTTGTCCAACATGTGTTTCAGATAAGAATCAAAAGAATCGTGAATTCTTCTTACCTCATAGTTCTGTTTTTAAACACAGCACTGCAGTATCGACGACCATCGTCACCATCATCAGCTGTTTTCATGACTGTCAATTTTTTTTCTTTTATCGGTAATTATCCAAACTGTCATCTGGTGTTCTTTTGAAGGAATTATTTTCTAAACTGCCATCTGGTGTTCTTTTGAAGGAATCATTTTCTAAACGTTTAGAAATTGATTCCTTCAAAAGAACACCAGATGACAATTTATAAAATGATTCCTTCAAAAGAACACCAGATGGCAGTTTGGAATTACCGGCAAAAGAGAAAAATTGACAGTCATGAAAACAGCTGGTGATGGTGACGATGGTCGCCGATACTGTGGTGCTGTGTTTAAAAAAACATAGAAGTATGAGGTAAGAAGAATTATTGATTCATTTGATTCTTATTAATAAAACCTCATAATGTTAAAAATTCCCAAATTTATTATATTAAAATATGTTTCAGAGCTTCTTAGCCCCATCGTCAGTCTCTAATCGCTGACAATGGGGCTAAGAAGCTCTGAAACATATGTTTGACAAAAACAACTCTAAGAATGAACAGGCAAAATGTTTTAATTATGCCTTGAAATATATATATATAACAGAAACAATGATATGAGGTATGAAATAAACAGACCAAACTTATTATTATCAATGTTTTATGTTCAGAATCATACCTGAGATAAACACATGGGATTGTGTGGTAAAATGCATGTTTTATGTTTAGAATCATACCTGAGGTATGCACATGGCATCGTATCGGAGTACCTCACAGAGGAGTTAAGTTTGAAGCTGCAAAAGTACCTGGGTCTCCCCGAGGACAAGCCGTCAGAAAGCCATGGTAAGCGCAAGCTCTCGGTCGCACAATATGGCAGCAATAGTAATGCAGCTGCACCTCCTGTTGCATCTGCTGGAGAAATATATAAAAAAGCCAAGCAGGAAGACTTGGCTAATGGAGGAGTACTGGATCTCACCAAACCAGAAAAGGTAGGGACAACTTTTCTTTAATCAAAATAAATTGATATGGTCTAAATACAGTATTATATCATGTAAGAAATAGGTGATGTTCTTAACAGTGCACTAATTCAGACAGAAATGGATAATACATTCCTTTTAATTCTAGAAAAGATTTAGCTAGACATAATAAAAGCATTAGTGATTTCTTGGCTCTGAATTTGGTTACACAGATGGTACATGACAAACTTGTTTATTTTCATTTGAAGTATTCATTTATACAGAACATTGTATCAATAGCTTGGCTTTGTAAAATCTTATGTTTAATCTTTGTTGTTTTCATTCGTACATTTGAAAATTGTTTATTTAATTTACTGCTACAGAAAGAATTTCAAAACATACAAATAAAAAAGTTACTATTCTATAGTGCAATGTTAAGGAAAAGACTTGCTTTTCATTGACTGAGATGACTGATGTTATGCTTTGCCAGTAGAATAGAATAATTTGTTTAACCAGAGGGTTAATGACATCAGGCCTTTTATTCCCCTCTACAGGGTTAATTTGATATATAGAAAATATAAAAAAAATACAATTAAGATACAAAGTTATAAAATTAAAATGCTAATAGTAAATATGCTTATGCAATAATATTAAAATTGTAAATAAATATCCTGAAATCCAATCCGGCCTTTGCTTTGAGATGAATCAGTAGTAATAAATGTCCGCTGACCGCATTACGAGCGCTGTGCAGGGTAAGGATAATGATAGGCTGTTGTCTCAAAGCATCTATCCATGCTCCTCTAAGTATTAACCCCTTTAGAGAGGGTTGCTGCTTCCGCTCCTTGAGCCGTTGTGATGATCGCCTGGTATCACGTCGCCTCGTAGACCGTTGCAGACTTCTTGGTCGATGTCAACCTTCTGGCAGACGTCTCCCAAGTTGCAGACTATTCTTAGTCCAAGTTCAGAATTTTAATTATTTGGGTTGTCATTTAGGCAATGACAGAAATTTGGATAAATACACTAAAATACAACGCATAATTAAACACACTTTATTGAATAAGACTAGAAAAGAAACTATTTTGAAGTTTTACAAAGTATTGGGAGTTCCATCTCTTATATGTAGATGTGAAACCTGGACATTAAAAGGCAGATAGTAAACAAATAGAGGCTGCAGAAATGAAGATGTTGAGAGCAATAGCAGGATACCAAAGGACTGATAAAAAGAAAAACGAAAATATAAGAACAGAACTTAATATTTTTAATCTCTGTGAAAGAATAACATATTACCAAAATGCTTATCTTCAGCACGTATTACGAATGAATGAACAGCGTATACCAAGAAGAATGTATAATTATAAACCAAAAGGGAGAAGAACGTTGGGAAGACCATTGAAGAGATGGAAGGACCAATTCGACCTATAATGAGATCGGAACAGGCCATTGGACCTAATCCTTGTTGTTGTTGATGATGTAAATAAATATTGTTAAGGTAACTGTAGCTATTTAACTTACATCCATATTGAACTTTTATAGAAAAAAATCACTATGAGATTTAATTTGAGATTAAATTAAAATGTTTCATACCTTATCTCATATGTCCAGTCTTCTAACTAGACTGGTTTCGAAGCCTTGGCAGCTTCATCTTCAGTAATTTCTCGTCGACTGATGTTATATTGATCAGAAATCACGAACATGAAAAATGCACCTTAGTTTATATCTGAATATGCTTTCTTCAAAATAATATAGAAAATGAAAGGAGTGAACTTGCATGAACATGTAATAACTGTTATACACTTATTCATCACTGCATCTGTTTTTGATCATAAGAGAATGTTCCTATAAAAATCTTGTTCTTGTATAGAAACATAAACAAGAAGTTTTCCAATGTCTTCAATTTTATTTTTCTTGATGGGGATAGACAGGGATTTATGGCATTAATATTGAATTGCCCTGGTTACGAGATAAGGAAGTCTGAATGTATGTTCAGTGAAGCCATTAATGAATTGTAAAGCTATCACACATCCTAGCTATTCTGAATTGTAAATCATCATCGTCCTCTTATCGCATTCTCCTTTCGGAAGGTTGATTCCAAATATGCCTCCAACCATCTCTATCTTCCCATGCTTTCCTTCTTTTTAGTTCTTTTCCAGTAGTATCCTCTTTCTTGTAAACTTTTCTTCACTTGGTTAATCCATCTTTCTCATGGTCATTTTCCTTGTATCTTGAGATTTAACAGTCTTTGAGGTAGTCTTTCCTTTTCCATTCTTTTTAAATGTCCAAACCATTTTAGTTTATTATTTTTTATGTCTGTTGTTAATTTTTCTACATTTAATGTCTCCCCGATTTTGTTGTTTCTTATTCTCTCTCTCCTTGTATTAAGTACCATTCCACATAAGAATTTCATTTCTGTATCTTGAATTGTAAATAAATTGATGAAATGATTCATTTCAACGAACTAGAAATCCATTTTTTTTTTTTTAGACAGGCAGTTTTTCTAGAACACTGGACATTAGGTATTGGAGTCAGTAATTACAGATGAGTCCTACCCTCCTACTTAACTTTGGATTTAAGAGCTGTGCTGCTAGTCACAGTTTTGTTAGTTTAAATGGTGCCTTTCTTTTTTAATACCCTTTTTATCAGGCTAAACACTATCTCATGGGATATAAGAATGTCCACATATTGGAAAGAAATGCACTGTCTTCTTAAAACGACCATGTCTGTTTATGCTAAAAATTATATGGTTTTTATTTTGACTCCCACACTTACCACAATACACATGTAATTCTTCAATATGCGAAGGAACATATTGTAAGAAATCAAACAGAGAAGAGCATACCTCATTAAGGCCTTTTTTAGCAACTCCTTCATGATACAAAAATACGAGGGCGGATCGGAAAGTAACGCACAATAATTTTTTTTTAAAAAAGTTTAATAGTAAAAAAAGAAAAAAATCACAAATGAACTTACATCTTTTACCTACTTTTCGACATAGTCACCAACTTTCTCAACACATTTTTCCCATCGTGTTACCAGTTTCAATATACCCTGTTCGTAGAAGTCCGTTTGGTTGGAGTGTAGCCATCTGCGCACTGCTGATTTCACTTCCACATCTGTCTCAAAGCGTTTGCCGGCCAGGAATTTCTTCATGGGACCAAACAGATGAAAATCCGATGTGCAAGATCCGGACTGTATGGTGGATGCTGGAGCACCTCCCAACCAAATTCGGCGATTTTCTGACGAACGACAGCAGCAACATGGGGGCGAGCATTGTCATGAAGAAGTTTAACGTTAATGTTGTGACGTTTGTCACAAATGGCACGACGCAACTTCACCAAAGTTTTAATGTAGGCCGCAGCATTCACAGTGGTCCCGTGTTCAGCAAAGTCCACCAATAAAACACCATGCATATCCCAGAACACTGTCACAAGCACTTTCCTGGCAGATAGAGTCACTTTAAATTTTTTCTTTACTGGGGAACCAGCATGTTTCCACTCCATTTATGCCTGCTTTGTTTCGGGCGTGTAGTGGTATGCCCACGACTCATCACCTGTGACGATTCCTTCCAGAAAGTCATGTCCTTGTGCGGTGTACCTCGTTAAGTGGTCCAAGCTTTGCCATCATTTGCTGGCCCTTGTGATCGTCTGTCAGGTTCTTAGGCACCCAGCGAGCACTAACTTTACGGAATTTCAAATTTTCATGAACAATATCATACACCGCACCATAGGAAATGTTGAACTTCTGCGATAAGGCTCGCAGTTGCACACGCCGGTCGTTCAGAATTGCCGCCTCAATGCCTCTGACATTCTGCAGGATTGCTGCGTTGTCGGCCGGCCGGAGCGTGGCGAATCACTAAGGTTCACGCGTCCCTCTTGGAAGAATGTGCACCACCTGGAGACATTGCTACGGTCCATACAATCATCCCCATACACGCCACGCATGTCCCTGTGAATTTCACTGGTTTTATGCCCTTTGGCCCACAAAAATCGAACAACACTTCTCTGTTCCTCACAGGTGGGCGACTGTAGCATGCGCGCCATCTTTGTTGCATAGTTCAAGCTTCTCTCGCAAGAGGTGCACCTGAGAAAAAAATACCATCTGTAGTGAAAACTTCAAACTATATCTCTGTGAAATTTCAACATTCTAGCTGCAATACCAAGGCAGAAAAAAATTATTGTGCGTTACTTTCCGATCCGCCCTCGTACATAACAACAGAATTGTGTTTAATATTGTGGATACAAAACAAATTGACTTAATTGTCTCATGAAATTCATGTCTTGAACTGGTTTTACATTTTTCTTGTAAGTTTCCTCTTCCTTGATGAAATTTCATCATTCTTTAACTACATTTTCTTTATTGCTTGAAAGAATAATGTATGCACAGCAAGAAATCATTATATTAATGAAAACAGTTTAGTAGTATATTAAATTTTTAATCTTATCTTTGCTAGGACACACACCTTCTGAAAAAATTCATAATGTTTAGTCTTCCACTTCATACTCAAATATCAATGGAACAGTCAAATGATGAATGATGTATCGACCAATGAAGTGCTGATTCAAAAGATAAAATCACTATGTATGAAAAGTGAACTTACGCCCATTTGAAAAAGGAGCAAATCTTGTTAATAAGTAGAAATATGTACTTGAAATTGGGTTCAGTTCAGTAATTATTGTTGCTAGCTATAACAAACTTTTTTTTTCCATATTTACATTAACAGTATCAACTGTTATAAAAAGAATAAGGCTATGCCATTTTTTCCTTTATAAATAACAAATTATTTATGTGAAAGATAATTAAACATTGTGGACTTTTTCTTCATCATCATCATCCATGCAAGCATTAGGCCTTGTGGCCTGTTACGGTCTCAAAGAGGAGTTTTCGATCCAGCGCTTTTTTGCACGTCCCAGCAATCTTTTGCCTTGGGGCAGTAACGAAGCACGGCTTTTGGAATCCTATGAGATGACATTCGTTGAAGATGGGCTTTCCAGTTGTTCTGGTAGTTGTGTACATGGGAAGATTGGGTTCTACATCCAACTCTTCCATAATTTCCTCATTTCTTTTATGGTCCCACTTTGTATAGCCTGCTGTACGGTGCATAAATCACATCTCATTTGCTGTTATTTGGCTTTCATCTCTTCTTCGTATTGTCCATGCTTCACTACCACATCTTAATACTGGTCTTGGGAGAACCTTATAAAGCCATAATCTTGTGTTCTTCTATACTAAAGATAGTTTCATTATACTGTTAATTATCCCCGTTGTGTTTGTGAAATTTGTGATTTTCTCTGATATATCAGCTTCATCTTGAAATGTTAAATTATAACCCAAATAATTAAATACATTTACTCATTCTAAACTGTCATCATCCAAAACAATTTTGCTAGGTATAGGGAATTTCCCACAAAAGGCCATCACTTCAGTTTTCTTTGTATTGATTTCCATATTGTACCTTTTTGGTTTCAAGTCTCAAACCTGGACTTTTTCTTTCCTTCCTAAAACAGCGAGAGTGCTGTACTTTAGTCAATGTTCACATCAAAAATGGGCCTTATTTTTTGATAAATAATATGTTTCTTAGTTCTAAGGAAAATAATTGTCAAGAAGTTAATTTCACTGTCACTAATTATATTAATTTACAGTTTTACATATTTTCCTTTAATCTACAAAAATGAATGTTCAATTTTATTCTTTGTTTTCATATTTATCTGTATTTTTTTTTTTCACTTATAATTTTGATTGATGCATTGACTATCATGCCAATAATCATTGTGTTAATATATGATAGCATTGTGTATTCATTGCATTTGAAGGACTAAAATTTTGATTAATTATTGATGAGTCATTAGAAGACAAGAAGATACATTGTTTGTATATATGAGTTAATTTCACATATCCTCTAGTTTACAGATGTGAAATGAAGTGTGTAGTTTCATAAAACTCATAAGGAATAATTTATGCTGTCATTGCACTAATAGTATTTTCAGTAATTTATTGCTTTTTACTCTTCTATAAAAAAATGTATTCAGACAAAACAAAATGTCAGATGTTGTTCCGCCCGAACAATGGTTTGCCTGTTATTAGCAGTCAATTATTCATGGACTTCTCAGAAGTTCACTTCAGGTTTTAATGCTCAATGCATTTCCACAGAAACTGGATTTAAATCAGCATATATTATATTGTCTATTTTCAGGCTTTCAAAATAAACTAAAGATAACAGTATTTGAGATCACAATGAGGGTGAAGGCCAAAATACATCCCTCTACTATTCATAAATGTTAACTGTGTTCTCAAAGTAGCATGCTGCCTTGTCACGCAGTGGGCCTGGGTTCGATTCCTGCTCGGGGCAGGCTCCTGGGTGAGGTTTTTTTCGGGGTTTTTCTTCATCTCTAAGACAAATGTCAGGAAGCTTAGGGCCCAACGGTCCCCGAAAATCATCCAGCCATCATCATCATCCTTATCGCCATATTTCACCGGTGTGGAAAGCAATGGGAAGCTACCACACCTATAATTCCTAGTAAAGTTGCAAAGCATAGTATGAAAATGCTAGGATTGTAGTGAAAGACCTGCTCTCGGGCAGAATTACTATAGATGGATGGAATAAAAGATTATCCTGCCATGGGATGTACAAAATATTCTAAAATATATAACATTAGAGTTCAATGAGCATACCTTGTCTTCTGAGTTGAAGGCCATTTAACTGCTGGTGAATCTACCTTGTCTTCTGAGGCAAATGGGTTAATGGTCAATTACTACTTTTTTAATTAAAAAAATATTAAGGTGGTGGGGATGAAATTTTGAGGTTATATGTTCGGATATGCGAAAAATCTTATAAATGTTTTAAAAAAATCATAAAAAATCTTATAACCCGATCGCAGTGCCACTTACTAGGTCCAATTGTGAATCTAAACCATCCAGGGGCCCCCTCAAGCACACGAAAAATTTAATCAAAATCGGTGTAGTCGTTTAGGAGGAGTTTAGTGATATACACACTCACAGAAGAAATATATATATATATATATATATATATATATATATATATATATAAAGATAACCATGCAGTATTTCTTCTCTTCTTCTTCCTTCCAAGTATTAGGCCAAGGCCTGTTACGATCCTATAGAAATTTTCCCTCCAGCCCAGTGATCTTCGTCCTCTTGGTATATAATTATAAACAGCTTTGGGGATACGATTTGAACTCATTCTTTCAAGATGGTGTTTCCAATTTAGTTGGTACTGTTTAATATATTCCAAAATTGGCGTAGTCTTCAATTCTTTTAAGATATCGGTGTTCCTTTTTCGATCCCATCTGGTGTAACCTGCTGTTCTGCGCATGAATCTCATTTCACAAGCCGTTATTCTGCTTTCATGTTGTTTTCTTAGTGTCCATGCTTCACTACCATAGGTCAACACTGGTCTAGCCAAAGTGTTATATAAACGTAATCTGGTGTTTTTTTGTACAAGGGATGGTTTCATAACTTGATTAATAATTCCTAAACTTTGCAGTATTTTAATATTCAATATTAAATATAGATTTTAAAGATTTTTTTTTGGCTCATGAAATGCTTTGCAATAAGTTGTGAAAATTCTCATGTGACAAAACATTTGTTTATATTCTTGTTATACCAAATAATTTAATAATAATCTATTATGACTGGCAAATTAATGTCAAATGCTTCTTGAAAAATTTCTGTTATAAATGTTGTTTCCAAATGACCAAATTTGACAGAAAATAATACATAGTGTGATTGGAACATTAACAATACTTTAATAATACATTTATTAGTGTGTTGACTAGTTTGGTCTCTTGTTGTTTAGGTGTGGAAGTGAAACACAGCGTTTTTGCACAGACTTCACGATGTGGCCTCATCGAAGGCTGACATATAGCCAAAAAAAAAAAAAATTATAAAAAATAAATAAAGTATAAAATTTGAGAGATAATTTTACAACATCCCAGTGAATGTTCCAGTTTCTTCCAATTTGATGGGCAGTTGCATAAATGTTACTGTATTTGCTCACATTACCTATTTAAGGTTGGTTTCTTGAAAGGAAAACAGCCTTTATAGGGTGAGATGCATTCTCTGTAATTTTATCCCCATGAACCCTGCTGCCCCCCCCTCTCCACGTGTCTTTTTAATGCTAGAACACAGTCTGAGTGAGATACATGTTCTGAAGAATGTTGCAATACATGTGTTTATTATTTTAATTTGATTATATTTATGGGAATGGCTTGATAGAACAGTACATTTAACATACAAAAATGGATGAAAGAATTGAGATAAAAGGACATGTCTGTCCAAGACTGGACTCCTATAATTAGGAGTATCAGATGAATAATGGTTGTTTCTTTACCAATGCAGAACACTTACGAATGCAGCCACCAGTTCTTTTGCTCTCCACTACTGTAGATTTGGATGAGAATAGGTGGATATTACTGAAGGTGGTCCTGATTCATCTTTTCTTGTAAAAGAAAAAGAAGTTCTTATAGAATAATTTTTAAAGCAAGTCTTAAGATTAGCATTTTGTGTAACATAATTAGAGGATTGTAGAAACAAGTCTAAACTTAGACTGCAGTTTTTAGATTTTTTATTATTCCCATAACAACTATTAAAAATTAAATAATCAATTGAGTTGGTGTTTACTTGATGAAAATCCATATTTATTAATTAAATAAAAATAAAACATAGTTTTATTTGATTTTCCATATTTATATATATATTTATATTAATAAATATGAAAATCAAATAAACATAGTTTTATTTTTATTTAATTAATTAAAAATTAAAATACAGTGGTTATGTAAATTTGATACGAAGTAACATTATGAAGATCTACTTAACAAATAAGTTGAGTCTATGTTTACTCTTACCTCATATTGGTAGTTTCTTATAGGACATGTTTCAAAGCATCATCTTTGCACCAGCATCAGCTTGTACAGACTGATGATCTTTAGGTTGTGGGCCCTGTATGTCGACTCCTACTCCCTGTTTTTATGGTCCAAAGACATTCTATTCTCAGGGAGAGAAATTTAATATGCAAGTTCTTTTTACCGCAAAAAGAGGGAGCAGGCATGACATATAGGGCTGACAACCTGAAGATCATCAGTCTGTATAAGCCTATATGGAGCAAAGATGATGCTTTGAAATATGTCCTACAACAAACAACCAATATGAGGTAAGATGAAATATAGACTCAACTTATTTATTACAATGTTGTTGTTTAGCATTTGTTTTTAAAGTCCAATCAATATGTTTTAATTGGAGAAAATAGATACCTCTATCAGTTGGGCATACTTGAGATTTAAGATTTTGAGATATGCATGATATTAACAGAGAGAAAAAAATTGCACTTCAGCCAGGATTTGAACCCAAAATCTCCAGCTTTATGCACTGTTACTCTACCATAAAAGCTTCTTTTGTATACCTCCCAGATTAAGCACAGATTCCTCTTTCTTTAATTTCTTAGTGCTCCTTAAGTAGTAAAACTATTTCACAAGATTTATGGGGGTTTCTACTGCAAGAAGTCTTTATGATAGGGTTTAGCTATCATTGGAGCTAATTATGTACCTGATATGGAAATCAATTTTTCGAGACAAACCATCTATAGGCCATAATTAGAGAGAAACATTTTCTTGGTCTGAGAAGCATGCATAAATAGTAAAATGTCAATGTGTAAAGCTGGAGAGCTTGGGATCAAATCCTGGTTCAGTTGCAAATTTTTTTCTCTAGTTTAATTATGGGCTACAAATGATTTGTCTGGAAAAAAATTAATTTTCATGCATGGTATTCTTTGATTTCCTCTATTTTATATAATTTTTTTTCAATGTTTTGAAATTTTTGTTTGTGATTATATTATAAAAACAAAAAATTGCTGTAAAATAGAGGAAATTGAAGTATCCAAATCTCGAGCAAACTTTAAATCCCAAATATTACCTATTGATGGTAGTCAAACTATACTAGAAAAACTTCACTAACATCATAGGTCTATATTAAGAACATCTTTAAGCATTGCAATTGTCCACTGCTGTGGTCTCGAGTTAACGTGCTGCCTTGACATGCAGCGGACTCAGGTTAGATTCCCAGTCAGGACAGACTCTTGGGTGAGGTTTTTTTCGGGGGTTTTTCCTCACCTATAAGACAAATATAAGTAAGCTTAGGGCCCAAACAGTCCCTGAAAATCATCTGGCCATCATCATCTCCTTATCATTATCATCATCATCCTTCACTGGTGTGGAAAAAAACAGGAAGCTACCACACCTATAATTCCCTAGTAAAGTTGCAAAGCATAGCATGAAAATGCTATGATTGCAGTGAAAGACCTGCCCTTGACAGAATTACTATGGATATACAATTTTAAAAGAGTGGAGTTCTTTATTTTTTGCGTGAACTATGCAATTTAATTGCATGTGGTAGATTTTTTAAAATTATTTGTTTGATAAGTTCTGATATTTTATTGCTACAGAGGGGCATTTCAGATGTTTATGAGAGTGATGATTTAACACATTTATTCCTCTTGGGTGCATTGAGATATAAGAAAATACTCATTAAGACTGTTAATACTTCTAACAAGCCATTCATGTACTTTATTATTTAAGATTTTGAAACTAGTTTAGTTGTGAATGGTGGAGTGTCATAGCTTGAATTTCTGTTAGGGCTTATGTGTGGGTGTGACTGTATTGTGCTGATCATTTTTTTATGTTAATATTAAAAATAACTATAGTAATGGTATATATCAGGTTGAATTTTCTTTTAGACTGAATTTGTATGAGATTGTTTCACTTTATTTCCCGATAATTTATGAAATTCTACTCAAAGTTGGGAAAAGTGCCTGACAGCTCTTTGCTAGATTACCAGAATACAGTGCCATTATTATTGTGATGTACTGAGAAAACGTAGCTGACTGAAAACAACTTCTTGGCTGGTAAAGTCTTTTGTACATAACCCCTCAATCCAAGTGTATGAATTTCTCAACTTCATTTGGAGTTAGAATAATCATTTATCTTTGCCACAAAAGGTGTTGAAAATAAGTAACTGCCACACGTTTCTGACATTTTTCAAGAAATATTTGGCAGTATAAGTCCATAATTTTTAACATCTACTGCATTGAAGGTAGGTGATTATTCTAGCTTTAATGGAAGTTGAGAAATCCTCAATCCAAGTGTATGAATTTCTCAACTTCGTTTGGAGTTAGAATAATCATTTATCTTTGCCACGAAAGGTGTTGAAAATAAGTAACTGCCACATGTTTCTGACATTTTCAAGAAATATATGGTAGTATAAGTCCATAATTTTTAACATTTACTGCAATGAAGGTAGGTGATTATTCTAGCTTTGATTGAAGTTGAGAAATCCTCAATCCAAGTGTATGAATTTCACAACTTCATTTGGAGTTAGAATAATCATTTATCTTTGCCACGAAAGGTGTTGAAAATAAGTAACTGCCACATGTTTCTGACATTTTCAAGAAATATATGGCAGTATAAGTCCATAATTTTTAACATCTACTGCAATGAAGGTAGGTGATTACTCTAGCTTTAATTGAAGTTGAGAAATCCATGAACTTCAGTTGATGGATTGTGTACATGAAATTTTACTGGTCGATGACTTCAGTATGCTGCATGCGTCCTGCATTCTCCAGCACACCAGAAAAATGACACTACAACTACAAAAATGACTGAAATTTCCATAATAATATTAGTGGAAAATGAGTTTATCGTAAGTAATGCCACAACTGGTTTCCAATTTATCTAGAGGATTTGGAAATTAAGAGTGGCATTTGTTAGCACCATTTAATGAATAAAATTAAGCTGTTTACTCTCAAATCATTATTAAATATAGTTATTTTAAAATATTTATTATATTTAATGTAAATGGCAATGTTTGAAAACAAATGAGAAATTTGGAACTTTTATAGGAATATATCACTATGAGGTTTAATTTAAGATAAATTAAAATGTTTCATACCTCTCCTCATAATTAATCTTCTAAATAGATCGCGATTTCAGGGTCTTGCCAACCCCAACCTCAATACACTTATGCCGACTGATGTTATGTTGATCGGAAAAACCACTTCTCCTTCCCTCTATTGGTGGACCGATGAACCTCCTGATCAGGTCAAAATTCACGGGAATTTTGAAGTTCATAAATTTTTCTTTCTTGTTTTTTCTGAATGTGGATTTTTTCCCAAACTGTGAGTTCCTTTTGTTTATCAATTTTTTTAATTAGACTGGCTTTTGATTCAATTATATGTTTTTCGGACCAAGCATGAGCGGCTACTGCTGACTTTTCCATTTCTCCATTTTGACATTTCTAAGAAGTTCTTTCACCCTTGTTTTCAAATTTCTTTTTGTTTTTTCTATATACATTTTGTCACAATCCCTGCATTTGATCTGATAAATTCCTGATTTGTTTTCTTCTTCAATTTTTTTCATTTTTATTGGTTTTAATTATCCTATTTAAGCTATATTCGTTCTTCGGTGCCAATCTTATGTTAAACTTATTGAAAATTTGTTGACTTCATCAATAGTAATTGCTTTAAGGCCATGTGAAGTTGTCATTTTGATTCATAGTGTCTTTGTGGCAAGATAACCTTGGGTTTCGGTTTACTTTTCTATTCTCTTGGCTGTGCAGTGTATTTTAGGAGCTTAGAGGAAGTGGCCAAGCTAGATGAAATTGTCGTTCAGGTAAAATTATCTAAGGCTTACAATATAGTCTATACATGCGCTGTAACTAGAACATATTTTTATATTTTTTTATAATTTTAATTTTCAGAACGTATAATATTTATTTTGACATTACAATCATATTTGTTATTTGTGGCCAATCTAGTTGGAATATTAAAATATAAAATTATGGAATATTCACCTGAAAGATCCGTTCCTCAACTTAATTAGTTATTTAACTGTAGTGCTTTTATGTAGTCTCTGCACCTGTAAGTTATGCAGTTAGTTTTATCAAGTGTTCGTTCTTCCATGACATTGAAATAAAAAAAAAATACAATATAAAACCAGATGACCAGATTCTTTGGTGAAAGTATATATTAATGGATCCAAATTAAAGTTGGAAAGGTAAATTACCATAATTCTAAATATATTTTTCAGTATTCTTTAAAATATGTTTTAAGAATTTTTAGTCTAAGATAACATCTTAAATTAGGTTAGAAATTTTGTATGATTTTATGTAAAAAAACATAATTGAGTTAGATTAATATGTGGATACATATTTTTGAAGTTCATGTCAAATTTTAGGTAACTGCATGTACTTTAGTAGCAGTTAACTATTATAATATTTTATGGATTGGGTTGATGTACTATTTTTTATTTGAATTTATTTTTGTGCTGTTTTATTTATATTTGAGTCATAGGCTACCTTCATTGGGGAGTTGTTGAATTATAGTTTTTTATGTTTATGTAGATTAATTTCATGATTTGTTCAATTTTCCTTTTTATGTAGACACAAAAAGTTTTTATATTCTTTGATAATTTAAAACATAAATTGTTTATTTTCAACAAATTACAGAATTGAAATATATTTTTATCTGTGGCACTGGATATAACTTCTGTTTGCAACAAAGCACCATTATTTAGGCAAACTTTTATCACTTAAAAGTATTATTTAAATAAATAATACCTCATAGTGTCAATTCCTAAAGAAAGTGATTTAAAGCACCGTTATGTTAGATAAATAATTAATTTTGCTCATAGTTATTAATGCCATTAAAAACAAATTATGTCTGAAAGAAAAATTTGAAAATATTTGTTTTGAATGTGGATAAATTGCCTACACTGTTCTATGAAGAATGGAAACTAAGCTTTGATAGAATAATTATATTATTTTTGGTCTGGACATCTTACCTCAATATTAATGTTGATTTGTTCTTGGACATGTTTCAAAACAATTCTCTGTTTTATCTTCAGCTTTCCCAGACTGGTTTTATTTATGTTGCATTATGTTGCACCACCTGGATGCCGATGTCAGCTCCATCCTGTGGTTGGCCAAAGAACCTCCAAACAAGGTCACCCTCCATCGGAATATCAAAATTCATAACTCTGTTTCTGTTCTTCTGAATATAAATTTTTTCCCAAATAGTCAGCTCGTTTGTATTTTCTAACTGTTTTAATAATTTAGTGTCTGAATTTATATTATGTGTTTTCAGACCAAACATGAGCAGCAACTGCAGATTTTTTCAATTCTTTCTCCATTTTAATATTTCTTATGTGTTTCTTTGGTTCTAATTTTTAGGTTTTTCTTTTTTTTTCCCTATATATATCTTTTCACAACCCATGCATTCAATTTGATATATTCCTGACTTTTTATTTTTAACTGATAAAAATAAAAAGTCAGGAATATATCAAATTGAATGCATGGGTTGTGAAAGATATATAGGGAAAACAAAAAGAAACCTAAAATTAGAACCAAAGAACACATAAGAAATATTAAAAATGGAGAAATTGAAAATCTGCAGTTGCTGCTCATGTTTGGTCTGAAAAACATAATATAAATTCAGACACTAAATTATTAAAACAGTTAGAAAATACAAACGAGCTGACTATTTGGGAAAAAATTTATATTCAGAAGAACAGAAACAGAGTTATGAATTTTGATATTCCGATGGAGGGTGACCTTGTTTGGAGGTTCTTTGGCCAACCACAGGATGGAGCTGACATCGGCATCCAGGTGGTGCAACATAATGCAACATAAATAAAACCAGTCTGGGAAAGCTGAAGATAAAACAGAGAATTGTTTTGAAACATGTCCAAGAACAAATCAACATTAATATTGAGGTAAGATGTCCAGACCAAAAATAATATAATTAAAATAACCTCAAAATATAACTTCCTAAAATTAAATATTAACTTTGATAGAATAACTTGCCTAACATGCTTATTTTATTTTATGATTTTAAGTTGTTGCAATTGTCAAGAGATGTACAGAGATAGGATGGAAATGTTAAGCATAAATGTAATTTATTGTTATATGTTTTAATTTGCACAGATGAAAGCAATATATTTCATTATATGGTCTAAAACTGTGCATAATTGTTTTTGAATTCAGCTATGCAGCTTTGATAGTAATTCTTACTAGTTTTATGTTTAAAATAATAATCATTGGATGCAACTATTTTTAGTTATAATTACTATACTCTAGCCACTGTATCTCCGGCTCTGACGTTTTCACGACAGTGTTGACGATATGGATATTCAGTGGGAGGGGCCACTTTATGTATGTGGTTAGCAGAAATATAGCTGACAACATCTCAGCAATTTCAAACCTTACTAGCATGCTATAGCGGCATCAAGAGCAGTGATTGGTTGTGGCGGACATCTATTCTCACTTCAACTATTTCCTTTATTGGCTGTAGAGGGTGAGTTTCTCCCATTACTCCCTGTACAACCTAAACGTCAGAGCCCGAGATCCAATAGCTGGACTTTAGTGATTTAAAAGTACCCCATTACAGGCTATGAAGGTCTTGGGGACAATATGAATGCAAGAATCCATTATTTTTAGCCAGTGGCAGAAGGGTGTATGTAGTATATTGACTATTTGTATGCTCTTACTGATTGTACTCCCAGGAAATTCTAGTATACATTTTTTTTGTTTTCAAGCAGTCTTTGTTTAGTTATTTTATAAACTTCTGTCTTATGCAATTACTTCAAATTGAAATCACAAATAAGTTTATATAATCAGTGAGAATTACAAAATATTGTTGCAGAATATAAACACTCATTATTCAGAATTAATCTACTTCTGGGATTCTGTTCAGTACTGCACATTGAGTAGAGATTCTAAGGTTATTTCTTATCGTAGTTCATTCTATGTAATATTTGCGATTATCTAACATTGTAGTTTTTTCTTAATCTTTCTTTTAAAAATTTCAAAATTATTCCTTACTTATGACATTAATGTTCAATTAGATATAAATCTATTAAAATTATATTTTATTTTATATTTTTAATGTAAGTCTCATAGATGCAATTATATAATTGAATCAACTGTTGAATTTTTTTTTAATATAGGCATGATGGATTATCTCAACAAGAAATTCATTACTGCATAACAAGAGAAATAATTACCAAGACACTTAAATACATGAATATGATGCGTCGTATATAATATTTGTGTATAATATCTGAATGCTCCCTCTTTAATAATAATGAGGAGGAGATTCCGTAGCCGAGCGGTTAAGGTAGGAAGCCTTGGCACAGAGCTACGGGACTTGCGCTGGTTCGAGTCTCCATGTGGGAAGAAATTTTCTCATGGTATTCCGGCCCAGTATGGGACCGGTGCCCACCCAGCATCGTGAGGCAATTGGGTAGCTACAATAAGTAGCGGCTCCAGGTTGAGGAACCAGCTATAACGGCTGGGGGACTCGACATGCTAACCACATGTCACCCCTACACTGGCTGTTGATCATCTACCTCTGTGATTGACACATGTGGATGTGAAGGGCCAGCAGCCGGCTGGTAAAAGGGCAACTGCTGAAAAGTGGAAAGACCCTCAATCGGATCGGAGATTTTGCTTGCATGAGAATGCAGAGATAATTGCTTATTGTATCCTGATTATTCAGGAAATATGATGAATTTCAAAATACAGGTAGAATTTTGAAGACTGACATAGGTTAACCTATATAATTTAAAATATGTGATAAAATTAATTATGGGAAAAAAATTATGAGATTTTAAAGTTAATAATTAATAAATAACGAGTTGTATCCCACCTCATATTTTGTGATCTTCAAG
The DNA here is from genome assembly GCA_030220185.1 of Diploptera punctata. Classification (NCBI taxonomy): domain Eukaryota; kingdom Metazoa; phylum Arthropoda; class Insecta; order Blattodea; family Blaberidae; genus Diploptera; species Diploptera punctata. The sequence goes on from JASPKZ010005705.1 coordinate 2,424,663, forward strand.
CATGGTTCTGCAGTTCCAAGAGGCATCCCTCTCATCTTCAGCCATCTTTACGACTGTTGAATTTCGAAATTTAGCAGTCATAAAGATGGCTAAATATGAGAGGGATGCCTCTTGGAACTGCAGAATCATGCTTGAAGATCACTGAGTATGAGGTAAGATATGACTCATTATTTATTATTATAATTATTAAAATACGAGGTGTGATCAATAAGTTTCCAGAATGAGGCCATAAACACAACACAAACACTTCAAAGTTTCTATTCAGCACTGTCACCCTCGAAGTAGTCACCTTGGGAGTTGATACACTTGTCCCAGCGCTTCTGCCAATGCTGGAAGCACTTCTGGAAGTCGTCTTCTTTAAATGTGTCCAATGCCTTCTGCGATTCGCGCTGGATGACATCAATGTCCTCAAAACGATGTCCTCGGAGCCGAATTTTTAGCCGTGGGAACAGGAAAAAGTCTGCTGGAGCCAGATCTGGAGAATAGGCTGGATGGGGAACAGTACTCATCCTATTTTTGTCCAAAAACTGGCGGACAGAAATTGCTTTGTGCGCGGGCGCATTGTCGTGATGCAGGAACCAGTCACCAGTCCTCCATTTCTCTGGCCGTTTGCGTCGCACATTCTCCCTCATTCTTTGCAACACTTGTTTGTAGTACACTTGATTCACTGTTTGACCCCGTGGTACAAATTCCTTATTCACAATTCCATTAATGTCAAAAAAAAAACAATCATCATTGACTTCACATTCGATCGAACTTGCCTGGCTTTCTTGGGGCGTGGAGATGCAGGACTCTTCCATTGCGAAGACTGTTGTTTAGTTTCTGGATCGTAGCCATAAATCCATGTTTCATCACCAGTAATAACCTTTTCCATGAACCGTGGGTCATTTTTAAGCTGTTCTTTAAGATCTGTGCAGGCAATCACACGACTTTCCTTTTGGTCATTTGAAAGGAGGCGGGGCACGAACTTCACAGCAATTCTTCGCATGTTCAAATTGTCTTTCAAAATGCATTGAACACTTCCAAACGAGAGTGCTAGTGCATCAGACAGTTCTCGTATTGTAATGCGCCTATCATTTAATACCATTTCCCTCACTCGATCGTATTTTTATTGGTTTTGCTGGAAGTTGGTCGTCCCAGACGATTTTCATCCTTAACCGATGTCACGCCCCTTTTAAATTTCGAAAACCACTCAAATGCTTGAGATTTGCCCATTGCTTCCTCCCCATAAGCTGTTCTTAACATTTGATATGTTTCTGTTGCAGTTTTACCAAGTTTAAAGCAAAATTTGATGCATGTTCTTTGTTCCTCGTAATCCCGCATTGTTGCTACACAGAGAAATCGCCGCATGCACAAAAAACGTCTCCACTTCAGAGCTTCTACCAGCATACTGCAAGGTCAGAGAAGGTCGCACGACCCCTCAAATTCATCACAAGGAAATTCTGAGTGTACAGCCTGGGTGAAAATTAAAAACTCCTCAATGACATAATTGTTTTGAAGCCATTCTGGAAACTTATTGATCACACCTCGTATGTGATGTTAATTTAATTTTTCCTATTTATTTTAAGGATACAACATAACCTTGATTATCCGTTGTAATGAAAGGGAAAGGGAGATCGGTTGATCAAAGAAAGCGGATAAAATCAGTATTATTCTATTTTTACTGAATTCATGATTTCACTTAAGTACATTGTTTACTTTAAAAATAGTTCACAGGCAGTTTAAAAAAGTCTGTGACTTTCTTTTGTACTTTTGCACTGCTGTTTAATTTTCTGCCTATGTTTATTCAATTTCTTTGAAGTAAATTGGAAAATCCTTATCATCTTGCTGCTCTAGAAAGTCCATCAGCATATCTGCTGATTCTAATGCGGTTTGCAGTGATACATTTTTGACTGCCATTGTTTCCTACTCTTCTCCCTCATCATCACTGTTACTATGCACTAGGGTACTTGCAGCTTTGCACAAGTTCCCAAACAACACTATTGTGTTACATAAACAAAAATTAGGCCTGTGGTATAATTTTGAAAAGTGTATTGTTGGCTGTTCACAAAAAAGAAAAAAATTTGTTATGGGACAGAATACCTAAACGTAGCGACAGCTAAAGACATTTAAGATACTTGTTAAGGATATGAATTTTACAAAGAGTAAATAAAAGGAGTGAAAGTTTTTGCCAATCTCACTCCATGGGGTGTTATAAACTTCCAGTTATGTAACTGCATGGGACAGTTTGATTTTAATGATGTCATGTACTGTTTGATGCAGTCATAAAATTCAATATTAAATCTTCATTATTAATATCGCAGATAATATTTTAGTTTTCATGAAGAAAACAAATATAAAAAAGAATAAAAAATAAGTGGAAAGATGTTGGGTAATTCAGTAATTGGTTAACAGAGACATGGATAATCGAGGTATTAAATTCTGAACTTACTTGAAAAATGTTCAAAACTGGCATGTATAGTTAGTACTGAGTAGATTCCTAGATGTTACATTGTGGAATATTTCAGTTTGTCATAGATGTTAAGATACAGGCCTGCCAATACAAAAATAGACTGAAAAGAGATTCAGGAGAATCAAATTTGCAGGATATAAATTTTATAAATAACTATTTTAGTAAGAATTAAATTAATCATGATTATTTCATACCTCATACTTCTATATTTGCAGTGCTGTGTATTTAAAGAAATATAGAAGTATGAGGTATGAAATAATCACGATTAATTTAATTCTTATGAATTTTGAACCTCATAATGTTAAAAATTCCCAAATTTAATGTATAAACTATTTTAGTTATCAAGATTTTCCTGAAAACCCATTCAATAATTATGTATACACAATTTTTGAGAAGTACTATAATTTTTTTTTTTACCGTAAAAGAGATAGTGGTTGAAGATACTTTTGTACTCGAGCAATAATGAGGATTTACAATATATTCATTTTATAGTCAGGTAATTAACAAATTGCATATATTATTTTCTACTCCCACATTCCATGTATTAAAAATAAAATATTTCTTTCACATTATATTTTCATTTTATATGAATTAAGTAAAATTAAAATATAAAATTATGGAATATTCACCTGAAAGGTCCTCTCCTCACCTTAATTAATTATTTAACTGTAGCGCTTTCGGGACTTGTCCATCATCGGCAGGGTTCAAAACTTGTGTTCCACTGAAGATCTGGTAGAGGGGGTTACATGTTTTGGGCTCGTTTTCGTTTATCAGATTGTCGTTGTTGTGAGCTACTTCATGATTTCCATCTCTTCGAAAGCGACTCACAACAACAACAATCTGATAAACGAAAACGAACCCAATACATGTAACCCCCTCTACCAGATCTTCAGTGAAACACCAGTTTTGAACCCTGCCGATGATGGGACAAGTCCCGAAAGTGCTACAGTTAAATAATTAATTGAATTGAGGAGACCGACCTTTCAGGTGAATATTCCATAATTTTATATTTTAATTTTAAATAATACCTCAATGGAACACATCGTGAATCTTATAAAAGTTGATGAATTAAGTAGTCAAGCAGATGGAGAAGACTACATAACAGTGAACTACATGATCTTCATGGGATATCAGATTAATAAAGAGAGTTGTGTCTCATAGACTGTGCTAGGCAGGATATGTGGTATGATTGTGGAATGAAAGAGGGGCAGGGAAACTCTTGTAGGAAACCCAGAGGGAAAGAGGGCCCAATAGGAAGGCCATGAATGAGATAATAACATTAACCATGATTTGAGGGGAGTAAATTATACAGGGGATAATTGAAAAACATTAGCTCAGGATAGGGATGTATGGAGAACTTATGTCTGCATGGACATGAACCTTCAGGTTTGATAGTGCCAGTGAGATGGTTATGAATTTAAGTAATCCTGCACCATAGCCAAGTAGTCTTATGGCATCATGCTTGCAGCAGAGGTATGGGCCATCATGACTTTCCATATCATATTTGCGCTGTTTGGTATGAATGGTGTGTGTCTTGCCTTATATATTCATATAGTCTCAGAGACGGCCTTGGCATTAAGCTAATCACTTACTAGGTAGGTCCTCCATGCCCTTGTGAAGTCAAAAAGTATGTATAATCCAGTGTTTACATTCCTCTCCTGACAGTTGTATCTCTGTAAGGTATGCATGACATGATTCATGTGAAAGTATCTAGAAAGGGAGAGGTTAAACTAAGGAAATAGAAAGAAAGGAATCTTACTTTTACAGATAGAAGTATCAAACTTTGACGGTAGTTAAAAAGGAATCAATATTCACAGGACTACACCTTATATGAGTTGGCCGTGGTGGACTAGTGGTTATGCTCCTTGCCTCTGGTCCCGAGGGCCGTGGGTTCAAACCCAGCTGGGGGTCAATGGATTTTTTTTTGGGATGGAAGAATCCAAGGAGCAGGTCCTCCGGGAGATATTTTAGGCCATGTGCCCCAAGTTTGAAGATTTTCAGGCTCTTATAACATTCTTGGGCCTGAATGAGGTGGCCGCTAAGCGATTTACCGACTTCAACGTCCTAGTAATTCTTTAGTTACTTGCTAGTTGTCTTATTGAGTCGGTGTTGTTGACTGCATGCCATTCCATGACATCCATGGACAAATAAGGTAACTAAATTAACTTGGTCTAGTGGCTCATGACAAAGGAGAGGCTGTGGATCAATATTGTGCTACGCCATTATAAGTAGACCACTTATGAAGACCACCGCTAGATAGTTGCTCTTTATTAATCTATTAAAAAAAAACGTAAATTAAGTAAACTTTGTAGTTTCTGTGCCTCGGTGAAAAATTTTTTTTGAGCAACCAACAAATTTTTACACATTGTTTCTAGGACCAAAATGCAACTTTTTGTGTTATTTTTAGGGTATTTGAAAAAATGTTTTTTTAGGGCCATTTTCGCTGTGCTCTCGACATAGCGTGTTGCCTTGTCATGCAGTGGGCTCGGGTTCGATTCCCGGTTGGGACAGGCTCCTGGGTGATTTTTTTTGGGGTTTTTCCTCACCTGTAAGGCAAATGTCAGGAAGCTTAGGGCCCAACAGTCTCCGAAAATCTTTCGGCCATCATTATCATTCTTATCATTATCATCATCGTCCTTCACTGGTGTGGAAATCAACGAGAAGCTACCACACCTATAATTCCCTAGTAACGGTGCAAAGCATAGCATGAAAATGCTATGATTGCAGTGAAAGACCTGCCCTCAGGCAGATTTACTATGGATGTATTGATTTTTGATACAGCGTAATGTGTTTGTAATATATATCAGTCCACCACTGTGGTCTCGAGGTAGCATGCTGCCTTGTCATGCAGCGGACCCAGGTTCGATCCCCGATTGGGACAGGCTCCTGGGTGAGGTATTTTTTTGGGGTTTTTCCTCACCTACAAGACAAATGTCAGGAAGCTTAGTGCCCAACAGTCCCCTAAATCATCCGGCCACCATCATCATCATCCTTCACTGGTGTGGAAAGCAACGTGAAGCTACCAAATCTATAATTCCCTAGTAAAGCTGTAAAGCATAACATAAAAAATGCTATGATTGCAGTGGAAGACCTGCCCTTGGGCAGAATTACTATAGAATAGAATATATACATATGATTAAGAAAGTTTACTTGGGTTTCCTGCATCAAAACCCAATAGACCTTTCTTAATTATACTTATATCTGAAAAAATCTACAATAACATACACACACACACACACACACATACAGTATACTGGAATGGGAGAGGAGAAATAAAATGTTTGTTTTTTTGTCTTAGCACAAATGAGGTAGCAATCATATTTGAAGAGAAAAATTATAACGCTCAGACTGGGGCTTCAACCAAGGGCTTTTGGTTCTCTAGACCAAATGCTCTACCGACTGAGCTACCAGAGCAAGTTCCAATCTAAACACAAATTTTTCTCTTATTTACGTTGTTAATTCCTGTGCCAAATGCTATGAAACCTTTGCTTCTATCTTTGCGAATGGCAGCTTCTTTATTAAGAAGACATATTTGGGAATTTTTTCGTTATATTATAAAGCCATCATTGAGATGTATGAAATGAATAATAAAAACTTTGAGGTAGCAATGTTCAACCAAAATTCTTACTAATGATGAAAAGACAGATTTCTGAAAATTTTCCAAATTACTATGATTTTTTCTTACTTTCTTTTTGGTATTTTTTTTTTAAATCTTAACATTTGTGACCAAATTAATCATATGAGATTAACAGTGTGTATGGAAATGAATGAGCAGATGAACAATTACTCATAATACAGTAGAAGCTCGATGTAAACTAAGTGTTCTGGGGTCACCCCATGTTGTACTATAACAGTGGTATATCGAAATTTGACTACAGAGAGGACAGACTATTAAAGTTTGGATTGTATGAACGATAAAAGTAAAATACGAACATACTGGTAGTTTAAAATGACCTCAACAATTTGCTCCATGAAACATTAAAAAAAAACTTAATTTTTTACAGTCTATAGTAGGTTTTATTTTATATTCTCTTTAAAAAATCCATAAATTTTGTTTGGGTGGCTACAAAGTACTGCATTTATTCTCTGTAATTGTATTACAAAAATACTCTATACAAGCTGTTGTGCAATAGAGTATCTATTTATTTTCCTTTTTAAAATAAGTAGCAATATTGTAATTTTATTGCAGATGGACACTTTCCACTGTGTTATATCTGAATTTATGGTAATATTGGACCATGTTAAATTGGGCTTGTACTGTAGTTAAAATTATCATTATTATTATTATTATTATTATTATTATTATTATTATTATTATTATTATATTTATTATTATTATTATTAGCATTGTAAAGAGACTATGTGTCGGAAATAAAAATATGCCACAGCAATTTTTTACCAATTAATGGTGCTACGAAGCATACTGCATAACCTTACAAAAGCAATAAAATAAGAGATTGTTATATATGTTCATAGATGGCTCTACTTTTTTTTATCTACGTAAATCTTATTTTTGGCATATTGTATCTTTGTAATGTTAATATTATTTTGCATGTGTGCTATTCAAAAATGATGGTGGGAAAACAGTATTCTGAGATGTATGTTAAAAAAATGTTTTTAAGACCATTACTATAAAACTGTTTTAACTTTATCATTTGGAAGTATAATCTTAATAATTATACTTTTATATAAATGTGTACAATTTTTTAAGGATCTGTTTTAAATAATTTTTGGATATTAACTTGACAAAAATTATACCAGTGGCAGAAGTATTGATACATATTTAAACATTAAAATTATTCTATAATTGCTTTTATTGGCCACAGTGGTCTAGAGGTCTGAAGATTTTTGGCTCATGAAAGAACCTCAAGCCTAAATTATAACCTCTAAGTAAAATTTAATTGACCTGTTCCAACCATGTAATATCTTAGTTATCTACTATATGTCTCTTTGAGGCAATGAGCTAACCATTTCTCATTTACTGATATCAGGGAAATAAGCATAATTAAATTAGTTTGGTTAAGTTACTCCCCCAAGGGAGAGCCCTTGTGCCATGCGGGGATTATAGGTATAGACAGACAACTGTTTTCTTTTCCAGAATAGAAAAGTATTTTTGTGAATTCATGTATTTGGGAAAGAAGATAAACCTTCATTAGACAGAAAGATGGATATAGAATAGGTGATAAAGACCTTAATATTGTAAGCAATATTAATGTTGTAAAATACCAATAAACCCAACCTTATTAGGGCCCTTACGGATATGAACATAACCTAAAACCTTACGTTCCAATAAAGTTAAGAAAACTACCCCCACTAAAACACAAATTAATAAAATCAAACTAACAATAAATATTATAAATAATTCCAATACTATCTGTAAATAGTTTACATAACCAGATGTGGTTTTGATGGTGGATTACTGAGGATAACTTGCAGAGATTATTATATAGATTCTATCTTGGCTGTTATGGAAATATCATAAACAAAAACTAAATCAAGATCATAAATAAACTCCCCATAAGATTAAGTTAGAAATAGAAACAAACATAATAGAACAAGTAATGCCAAAAAATATTTGAATGTTGAGGTAACTAGCTGGGGAGTTCTGTAGAATGAAGTTGCATACAAGATAATCAAGCAGGAAGAATAGCAGGATGCAAGAATGAAATATGGAAAAACAAATATTTAAATAAGGATACCAAGACAAGAATCTATAAAGCAATCATACACCCAGTATTGACTTATGCTTCTCAGACAAGAGCGGATACTTCTAGAATGAAACATATTTTAAAGACAAATTAAATTAATATTTTAAGGAGAATTGTGCATAAAACTAGAAGAGATAAAGTAAGAAGAAAAGAGATTAGAAACCAGTTATATATCCAAGCAGTAGATGATTGGGAGGATAGAAGAAGGACTGATTGGGACCAACATGTATCGTATAGAATTGTGTGCGTGGCAAAGGATAATGTACCTGCAGATGGGAAGAAATCACCTGGAAGACCAAAGCGGAGATGGAGGGACTCTTCAATTTCTGGAAGGAACAGGCTGTGGGCCTAATATAACAAGAAGAAGAATACATAAAAAATTAAAAATATTAACAAACAAATACCATTGGAATAACTAAAACATATTTATTTTGCCATAACAACACAGATCATGGACTTTCAAATTGACTTGTTAGTTCATGCCCAAATTTTTGTGTTTGTGCTGGATGTTCCATCTCTTCCAAGCTGACAAGGTGATTTCAGGGGGTTCGTGGAGTGAAAATACTCCTACTTATTATGAATACATAAAATAATTTTAAAATATTAACAAACAAATACTATTGGAATAACTAAAACAGATTTATTTTGCCATGACAACACTGCGATCATGGGACCCAAATTGTCTTGTTAGTTTCTGCCCAAATTTGTGTTTTTGTACTGGATGTTCAATCTCTTCCACAGTGACAAAGTGATTTCAGGGGGTTCATAAAATGAAAATATTCCTCTGCACATCTGAAGCATGCCTGTGGGGGATTTCTGTAACCATAATACATTGCTGATTCGAATTATCAAAATATTTAAGTAATTTTTTAAAAAGATACAATTGTGCTTTTTGTTATTTCAACTATATTCACTATTTTTAATTAAATTAATTATGTACTGGAGTTTATATATAATAACAAAATTAATTTGTAATCATGATAAAATTTGTTTAAAGAAGGCACAAAGTACTGAAACAGCTGTTATGAATTTGTATTTTAATAAATATGAAAATCATATAAAACTTTAAGTTTTATTTATATTTATAAATTAATTTTTCTTGGGAGCTCCTTACTTTCTTACTCACTGGCACGATCGAACCCATAGGTTCATGGCCGTGCGGACATAAGCTCTCCATACATCCCTATCCTGAGCTAATGCTTTCCAATCATTCCCCGTATAATCTACTTCCCTCAAGTCATAGTTAATGTTATTCTCCCACCTCATTCTTGGTCTACCAACTGGGCGTTTTCCTTCTGGCTTTCCTACAAGAAGCTTCCATGTAAGTCTTTCATTCCCCATACGTGCAACATGTCCTGCCCATCGCAGTCTATGAGACTTAACTGTTCTTATTGTTTCTGGCTTCCTATAAAGACCATGTAGTTCATTGTTATGGAGTCTTCTCCATTCACCTGTCTGTTCATCTCTCTTTGGTCCAAAAATTTTCCTAACTACTTTGTTCTCAAATACTTGTCATCTCCTTTCCTCCCTTAAAGTAAGAGTCCATGTTTCGCACCCATATAATATAACTGGTAGAATAATAGTTTTATATATTTTCAGTTTAACGTTTTTTGAAAGTAATTAGGACACCAAGAGTCTCTGCAATGCATAATAGCACGCATTTCCAGAATTGAGCCTATGTTTAATTTATTTGTGCATCTCATTCCTATTTGTGATTATTGTTCCTGGGTATTTGAATTCAACCACTTCCTCAAAATTTCCCTCATTTGTCATTAGCTGTCCATTTCTATTATATAATGAATTTCTACGCGAGGCAGTTCAGTGAACCCTTGAACATAAAGACATGACGTCCCTGTATGTATGTTTTGAATAACTATGTAAGAAATACTTCTGCCATGGTGTATGTGATAATTAAAATATGGTATTGTGGATTTTAATTCTTGTGTGATATCAGACTGTGAGAATGACTGCGTAGAATATATCAACTCTCTAGCTCTTGTAATATAATTTCCTCTATAGTCCAAATATTGACTGTAATAAGTTAAAGTTAAATGTTTTTTTATAATGTATTGTTAATACTACGATACATTTAATATAATATTTAAAATGATTGTGCTGTAAATAGTGTTAATGTGCCTCCTTTGCCTAATGCATTGTATTCCCAAGAAAATAAAACTTTGCTGTGTGACTTTTGTAAGATGCTGTCTTCTTTCTTCTTCTGTTATGTTTAATCAAAGCTCCAGTAGTACACTTGTGCATTTTTCTTTTTCAGAACAATCTTATGTTATTTGAAAGTACAGTAGGAAGTAACATTATGAGGTTTTACTTAATAAATCAGTTTGGTCTGTATTCTTCTTACCTCATATAGATGTTTCTTTTAAGATCTATGTTTCAAAGCATGTTTGCTCCATCTTCAGTTGGTACAGACTGATTTTTCCCAAGTTGTCGGCCCTGAATCTCGACTCCTGCTCCCTCTTTCTGTGGTCCAAGCAACTTGCTAATTAGGTTCCTCTCCTCAGAAATATAAAAAATTCATAATTCTTTCCTTGTTCTTCTGTATTTAAATTTTTCCCATATGTTAGTTTGTTCATGTTTTCTAACTGTTTTAATAATTTTGTGTTAACATGTATTTTGACGGTTTTTCTGGCCAAACATGAGCAGCTGCAGCAGATTTTTCTACTTCTTTTTTTTTTACATTTCTTGTGTGTTTTTGGTTCTAATGGTTAAATTTCTCTTTGTTTTCCCTGTGTATATCTTATCACAATCTGCATATTTTATTTGATGTATTCCAGGTTTTTTTACTATCAATCTTTTCATTTTTGTTGGTGATTTTTAGTTTATTTATCTATAATTATTCTTTGGTGCTAATCTGATATTAATTTATTCAAAAATATTTGGGAATGGTTATGAGGTAAGAAGAATACAGACCGAACTTATTTATTAATCTTATGTTAGTAAATGAAGATATTTTGTTATTTTTTATGTTATTGCTTAAAGATGTTATATAAACTATGTTGCAGGCACCCAAAACAAGCATCACAGCAAAAGAAAAGGCGCGTGCTAAAGCTGCATCAGGATCAAAAAACATCTCATCATTCTTCAAAAAGAAATAAAAATTGTGAAAAGAAATTGTAACTTGTGTTCCTATATTTTGAAATGTTATTTTTATTTGAAAAAAAAAACAGTCCTCCCCCCCCCCTTTTCTTTTCTTTGTTTAAAAAAAAAATTGGAAGGAAAATGGAAATAATCGGATCGGTCAAGGAAAAGAAGTTACAGAAGAATACAGCTTGTGAATTCTATTATCAGATTGCAGCCAAAGGTGAGGGAAATGAAACTTATAAATATATAATATAAGATACATTTTAAATAATATTGTCATGAAAAATGTTGAATGTTTATGTGACAATGCATTTCTATTTGGAATTGCACTATTATATGTGTTTGTGCTTTGTTTTAAAGTGAAAATAATTTTAATGTAAAAGCAAAGAGGTAGGATTAAGATTCTAGGAAATGTTACAGATTGAAAATATCTGTTTACCTTTGAATCATATGCAAGATCATGAAATATTTTAAACATTTTTTTTTTAAATTTAAAATGAATTCTTTATCACCTCACCTCATAATCTGTAATGGTTATAAGGGGAGATAATAAATAATTTATATTTTAAATAAAAAATATACCTCATAATTCGGATATTTTTGAAATTCACAATGGGTTAAAGGAAGGAGATGCACTATCTCATCTACTATTTCAATTTTGTACTAGAGCAGCCATTAGATCTTTAGAGGATGAAGAAGGCCTACAACTCAATGGTATTAATAAGATGTAGTATTATTGGGCGATAGCGAGGAGATACTAAAGTCCAACATACACACACTCAATTAAGTAACACTAAGAAATTGGGACTGGAAGTAAACATCAATTAAACTAAATATATGTTCAGGGTACGGCGCAAAAAGTGGACATCTGAATCTTGAGATAATTTTGGTTTTAAAATGAAGCTTAGGAACGTCGAAGATGAAAACATGAAAAAAATTTGTGGACCATCCAGAAACAAAGCTATAAAATAACAATTTAAAATCCCTATATTACCTGAAGGAAGTGGCTGGCATTGTGGTCGTGACTTCAGATTCAATATTCAGACGTTAGTCCAGGGTGAAAGCATGTTTTCTTTAATAGAGATGCGAAAATAGAATAAGTATTTCATTGTAATAAAAGTGCACTGCTGGATTTCCAAATGCTATATTTCCAAAATTATATAGCAAAGAGTTGGAAATTTAATAAAAATCACGTCCTCACACAGATTTTCTTAAGGAAAAATTGTTTAACTGAATCGATTGTCGATAATAATCGATATGTCATCATACATATTTCTCGAAAATGAACAACGGCAAAATAGCCCTTACAAAATATTCAGTAAATAGATGCCACTTATTTATAACATAATCTTCGAAATTTGTAATATAATTTATTAGAATACATATATAATAACCTAAAAGCCAACCTAACTTATTTCAATTACTCTAATTACTAATAAATAGGATGGCATTTAGACAATATTAAATTATAGGTATGTAAATAAATTATACTATATGTATTCATTCATTCATAGTGTTCTGCTCAAGAGCCGGTCTTTCACTGCAAACTCAGCATTCTCCACTCTTTGGAAAAACTCATCATGCCATGTTTGCAGCTTTACTAGGGATATATAGGTGTGGTAGCTTCCCGTTTCTTTCCACACCCCACTCTCTCTTTTGCATCTTAAAATCTTAAAAGATCTTAAGAAGGTCCCGAGGGGCCCCAACTTGGAGGTGAGGAGAGTGGATTTGGCTAAGTTAGACCCTCTGGATTTCACCGAAATTCACCCCAGAGGTTTAAATATCAGTTCCATCAGGGTTCTTCACCAGATCAAGGATCTGGAAATCCCAATTAGCCTTAGCCCCCCACTATATGTATAAGAAACTAAAAGCTGACCTAATCTAATTATGTGTAAGAATTAACCTAGTTTCTTTAATGATGGTCCCCAGATTTTCTTGTGTTTTCATGTATGGTGATCCTAAGCTTCATTTTAATACCAAATTTATATTGAAATGGGGATGTCTCGTACAGTAAACTAGTGAAATGTGTATTTTGTAATGCTTATAAAATGTTATTTTACTGCTATGTTTCTGGATGGTCCATATTTATTTATTTTTTTTTTTGTGTTTTCATGTTTAGTGGTCCTAAGCTTCATTTTAAAACCAAAATTATCTCAAAATTCGGATGTCCACTTTTTGTGCCATAACCATATGTTCATACATAGAAATGCATTATATGATGGAAATGGGCAGCTAATGACAAATGAGGAAACTTTTGAAGAAGTGGCTGAATTTAAATACCTAGGAACAATAATTACAAATAGAAATGAGATGCACAAAGGAATTAAACATAAGCTCAATTCTGAAAATGCATGTTATTATGCATTATGGGGACTCTTGTCCCAATTTCTTTCAAAAAACATTAAACTGAAAATATATGAAACTGTTATCCTCTGAGTTAAATTATATGGATGCGAAACGTGGACTATTACTTTAAGGGATGAAAGAAGATAACGAGTATTTGAGAATAAAGTTTTTAGGGAAATTTTTGGACCAAAGAGAGATGAATAGACAGGTGAATGGATAACTACATAACAGTTAGTACATGGTATTTATGGGAAGCCAGATATAATAAGAGAGGTCTCATAAACTGCAATGGGCAGTACATGTGGCACGAATGGGGAATGAAAGAGGCTCTTTTAGGAAAACCAGAGGGAAAATGCCCAATTGGTAGACCAAGAATGAGTTGGGAGAATAACAGTAACCATGATTTGAGGGAAGTGGATTATACAGGAGATGATTGAAAACTTTAGCTCAGGAAGGGATGTATGGAGAGCTTATGTTCATGCAGCCATGAATCTACAGGTTTGATGGTTTATCATTTTCATGGAATGAGCAGAATTATTTTCCTAAAAGTATAATAGTTTATTGTGCAACTGATTAGAAATACATTTTATCCACGAGTAGCAATGTTTGATTCATGACAATCTTGTGAACCATACTTTTTAAGTGGATTAAATTTAAGTAATCACAACTGTAATGTAACATTTTATTCTACAGCTTTTAGTAAATTAATCATATTAAATATAATGATTTATTAATTATTTAATTGATATAATGAGAGATGAAACAATACCTTCAATAACAAGATATTAGTGTAAGGTTGTTGTAGGGGTGGTACATGATTAAGATATTGAATCAGAATTATACATCAATGGTAAAGAGAAAAATTATTGCCTGAACCGGGAATTGAACCCCGAACCTTTAGCTTTCCGTGCTAATGCTCAGACCACCGAGCTAATCCAGGTCTGAGCATTAGCACAGAAAGCTAAAGGTTCGGGGTTCGATTCCCGGTTCAGGCAATAATTTTTCTCTTTACCATTGATTTACAATAATTTAATTGAACCAAATATTTTTGCTTTCTCATCTAGAACATGTTTTAGTAAACATCTTTGCTATTCTTTAGCCAAAAACAGTCTGCCATTTTGATTGTTGGAAGTGTTATACATTGTCTCCCTCTTGTAGTGGGCAGAGAAGCCTCATAATTAAACCTTTTTCCCACACTGTGAATTCTGTTGATTTTTTTTTTGGGTTGATTTAGCAATTTTGACTTCTCTTCAATTTTATGACCCATGAACAACTACTGCCAATTTGTTTCTATTTCTCTATATTTTACATTTCTAAGGTGTTTCTTCATTCAGATATTCAGTTTTTTTTAGTTTTTTATTTAGATTTTTTCACATTCTCCACATTTTATCTCATACATTCCTGATTTTTTATCTTCATCTATTTTGTTAATTCTGCTAGTTTTATTCTCAGAATTGATAGACACCATGAGAACCTTATAGCATTATTTACCATCAATTTTTAGAATAGCACATATCAGAGGGAAGGTATTAGAATTATTTTCTTTACCTCTGGTTACAGTACCAGTTACTTACATTTGTTAATTTCAAATGCTCTTTACAGACAGTGTAGAACTTTTATGTTCCTCTTGATTATACTTTTTAACTGATTTGCTTATTTAATCAAAGTTTCAGTGGGAAGTAACACGGTGAGGTATGATTTGCTTACCTTGATGTTAGAAGCTGATGATGAAAGTAATGGTGGATTATCATCTTTCAATAGATAATTATAATAATAACAATTGCACATTAATGTGCATATAATATATTAAAGAACAGAACTGTGTAAGTGATTTGCTTCTGTGCAAACATTTCATAGCATGGTAGATATCACATGGTTCCCCACATCTCTCGCATACACAATCAGGTCCAGGTTGATGGTAACCCTTTCTTTTACACATTCCGTGATGGGACCCGTGTGCAGCAAATCTTGTTATAATGTGTCTCAGGTCATAGCCCACACATTGCCAGTCAGTGGATGTCATTGCATCTGTCTCAGTCGGGATTTCTTCTCTCTTCTTCTCTAGTTTCCTTAGAACCGCTTGAAGGCATTCCGTGGATGGCAGTAACATTTTAAGTCTGAGGTTTTCCAATAGAAAGGTTTCTCTAGCTAATACATAGACTAATCGGGACGCCGTGTACTTAGTCCCAGCGCTCTTTTAAGGAATCTCTCCTTGAGATTCTCTAACTCTCCTCACTTTTCTGGTTAGATGTTCCCAAATTAGTTCCAAGCCGTATGTGACAGTCGGTAGTACTTTGGCATTGAAAAGCTTCATTGCAGTTTCTATTGATATCCTTTGTAGATATTTGATATCATTTATATTACATATTGCCGCTACCATTCTTTCCCTCAAAAGTATAGAGAATGATGTCCCGGTCATCTGTAATGCTTATTCCCAGGTATTTGACATGCAGTCTTTGTCCTCTGTACGTTATATAGTCATACCCTGCTAGTTTTCCACCTTTCCTGAATATCACTAATTCTGTCTTCTTTTCATTCACATACATATAATTTTCTTCTTCCCAGTCCGACAGTAGATCTACGGCTGTTTGTAATTGTTGCTTGTTGCTGGAGGCTAGTACCATATCAGTATATATATATATATATATAAATATATATACATGCGGACTTCAGGTGTCTCTCTCGTTATGTTGTTAGTCACATCGTGTGTGAGTACATTGAAGAGTAGTGGGCCAAGTGGGTCCCCTTGTAATATGCCATTCGTCTGTGTGATCCAATTTGATGTGCTTAGGTTATTACTTATTTGCACATAGTTTTCTTCTAGTATATTACCTATTATTCGTGTCATCCAGTTATACCCTATCATAGCATTAATTTCTTTCTGTTGATAGTGTCAAAAGCCTTGCTGTAATCCACAAATACAACATATATCTTGCCCTTCCCTTCGTCGATTTCTGTATGTATATCTTTCAGTAGATTTTCGGCTGCCATTATCGTCAATCTTCTTGACTGGAATCCAAATTGTTCCTCAGGAGCAGGTCTATCAACATTCCTATTCTTCCAGTAATGAGTCTTGTCAGTAGTTTGAAAGCCACTGATTCTAGAGCAACACCTCTGTGGAGTGTAACAATGTAGAAAATTGTATTCACGACTCCCAACTCAATTCAGAACATAGATGACATTGAGTCAGTTACAGAAACAGTTGGAACCACAACTGCAATTTTGCAATATTATTGTTTCCATGACAACTATAATAAAATCCACAGCAGAGTTCTGTTGTGTAGTTTAGACTTTGTGTTTACAAATAACAACTGTGGATTTTTAGTTTCTGATAGCTGTTATGGAAATAAGAAACAGTTGTAAACTTGTTCGTGATTTAAACTTTGTTCCTGAATATTTGCTGGGTTCCAACCTGATTTTTAAGGCCATAAAAATCTGGAATACCCTTTGGAAAGGATGTAAAGCCATGTGTATTGTATCATAGATTTATGGTACATAAACAAATCTTAAGCCTGTAATAAGCCTTCTGAGCAAAATTTTGTGTTTCATGCCATAGATATATAGTATATAAAAGAACATCAAGCCAGTAATAAGAATATTCCAAGCAAAATATGTTAGTAATTTCATGCTTAGATTTGAATTGTGAATCTGATCTGTATTATTATAGGTCAATGACTGTTTATTAGAGACCGGATGTTAGGGAAAATGCCTAGAGTTATTTATTATAGGTATTGTAAAAGTGACTTCATATAAGTTCATATTGACGATCCTAGAGTTGTTTTCAATGAAGTTTGTTTTGCCTATAAATGCCTATTTCAGCTTACAATGCCTATTTGCCATTTTTTCTCGAAAATAACTTAGTATTTCAATGAAATTGATTGAAATGGACAAACTTCATGCCACATATCATTGCATACAAATTTTCAAGTGCTTTTATAAATTCTGTTAGAATATTTTAGGATAAGAGTGGCAATAGCCAATAACCTAGCAGGTAGATGGTTTCCCCCTCAATGCAAAATAACAAGTACCGGCTATTTTATTTTTCCATCTCATGCACTCCCGTTAAGCGAAATAGCCCTAATCTATGTCCCATTGTAGTATGCACCTGCTCTAATGCTTGGAGAAAGTTCTATAGTACAACTTTGCTTCTTTTCAATACAAACATTGCTGAGTGACAAAAAGAGTAGATGGCTCAAACTTTCTTTCTCTGTCTCACACCTGGTGCTGAAACCTGTAAGTGACTGGCAATATTATTTTTGATGTTTGTAACACTGAATTCAGTCTGTAGTCCTCATTCACAGATGGGTGGTTCAAAGACAAAGTGGTGCAACAAGTGCATGAGGCTTATTTTTTTTTACCTTAGAATAGTTGTTTTACAATGCCTAAAGAACGGACAACAGTAAAAGACAAACCGACCAATTTTGTGAAATAATTTTGTGTGGAAATATTCTCAAGTGACGGTTCAATATTGTTTTGCAAAGTGTGTAAAATTTCTGTGAATTGCGCGAAGAAGTGCCTTGTTTTGCAGCAATTACATACTGCAAAACATAAGTCTGTTCTTTGTAAAAAAGGCAAAAGAAGTTCCAAAATCATCTCTGATACCTTTGTATCAGTCAGATTCAACCCAGGAAGTTACTGTGTGTTCGGAATAGGGAACTGGGTTGCCATTTTAACAGTATTTTCTTGAGAGAAATCCATAAATAAAACTGAAGATTGCAACACAGCAGGTACATAGTTATAAGTTGTAGCCGTCCAAGCCACCCCCCTCTTAATGAAAAAAAAAACAGTTACCACTTGTAACTGAGCTCATGCGGATCTGTATTATCCTGTGTGAAAGTGTCGACTCTCATTACTATAAAACTAGTTTGCATGCCATAAAAGAAAAACTATGTTTTTTAAATGTATAATACATAGATTTGGAAAAAGTACTGCTAATCTTGCCCCTCCTCCCCTCCCTTCCCTAAACAAACAACATCTACCCTCTGTAAGTAGGACACTGGCGTAGCCCATAAGATCTGTAGCAACTTCCTGGGTTGAATTAGAGTGTAGCATATGTTTATATTCATTACGTAAAGCTGTAAAAATTTATATTTGCAGTCCATTTTTTGTAAGAGCCTATTTTGAATTTTTTACTGCCTATATTAATGATTTTTAATACCTTTTTGCCTGCCTATTTTGAATTTTCTAAGTGCCTAACATCTGGACTCTACTGATTATTGTCTGAAGATAAAAGAATTTAGCTCCCTTGAATTTCTGTGATAGCTTCTTCATAATATGATGAACAGTTAATCCAACATTGGGTACCAAACAAAAACATTCAAAAAATTTTAAGCATGCCCTTGATTTATCTCTTAGCTGTTTTTAAGTTTACACAAAACTCATTGCATTAACCACATATACAGGGTGGACCGCTCGAATGGACCTAATTTCAATTGCTTGTTACTGGCAAACGGTTGAAGATAGAAACTTAAAACAACGTTCATATTACAGAAAAACTCACCAAGTTTTGATATCCAGATCACCACATCTCTATATGAGCCCCAGCAGTCACTGTGACGATATCAAAGCGATGAACAATTTCTTGCCAAGTACGTTGGAGTATGTCTTCTGGAATGTTCTCAATAGCCTCTATGATGCGCTCACGAAGATCACGAAGGTCTTTGACTGGGGTGGTGTAAACTTTATCTTTGACATAGCCCCAGAGAAAGAAATCCAGTGGTGTTAAATCGGGAGATCTCGGGGGCCACGCGATTGGTCCTCCCCTACCAATCCAACGGCCAGGGAAAATGTTGTCCAAAGTCGTACGAACTTCATTGGACCAGTGGGGAGGAGCACCATCTTGCTGGAAAACGATGTTAGGCTGCAGTTGTTCAATTTGTGGAAAGAAGAACTGCTCCAGCATGTCAAGATATGTGGTACCACGAACAGTTTTCTCGGCGAAGAAAAACGGTCCAATGACCTTATTATGTGACAAACTGCACCAAACATTCATCTTCGGACTATCACGAACATGCTCTTGAATAGCGTGAGGATTCTCCGATCCCCAGATCCGCACATTATGCCGGTTTACCTTGCCTGACAAATGGAAAGTGGCTTCGTCCGAGAAGAAAATCTTGGTCATGAAGTCAGGATCAGCGCCGAGACGGTCCAGCATCGTATTGGCGAATTCCACTCGTTTCGGCATGTCATTCGGCTCCAGACGTTGCACTAACTGCACTTTATATGCGTGCAGTTTGAGGCGTTTGTGGACAATCCGTTGTAATGTCGATTTTGGTATTTGAAGTTCCCGCGAAGCTCTTCTTAATGACTTCCGGGGGCTTCGCTCAAATGCGGCTTGAACATTTGCTACCATTTCATCGGATGCTCTGCGACCACCACCATGCTTCTTCAACACAGATCCTGTAGCTAATAATGTATCACGCCACTTCTTTATGCTTCTAGCAGTTGGAGCATCACGGTTAAACACACGCCGGAACTCCCTTTGAACTCTAATGATTGATTTAAACTCCGCATACCACAAAACAGCTTGCGCTTTCATCTGCGGAGTCGCCATTTTCACAAACAATTAAATCTAAGAACGAGAAACGTATCTTTGTGCCATCTACCGACAGGATTCGAAACTTGGTGAGTTTTTCTGTACTATGAACGTTGTTTTAAGTTTCTATCTTCAACCGTTTGCCAGTAACAAGCAATTGAAATTAGGTCCATTCGAGCGGTCCACCCTGTATAATAGTGAGCTGCTGAACTTGTTTAATACATTCATGTGCCTTGTTTTAATGTGTAATTTAGTTTTTATTTTTAAAAACACCAAATGTTTCAAAGGTAAAAGAATTTTCTTTCTCTACATTTTCATTCTTAAAAAATGAAAAAGAAAAAAGTATTTAGGAGAGACTTTCCAAGAAAATTAAGATATCTCTCATGTTTAATTGTCCTTGAGAAGGATAAGTGTTGTTTAGCATATAGTTTGTTTCTCATTTGAACAAGAAAGTACAATTTTTTATACTTTTTATTTTGGTTACAGCTGTAAATTAACTTTTATGTTCTAAAGATACAGTGAAGCTCTGACCTCAAAGTATATATATAGTGCTGAAGTGTACCAGAGATTATTTCATGGGTTTTTCACATTTTCTTCATTACATTTTGATATAAATTTTTAAAAATTTTCTCTTGTTAGAAACAATTGTTCATCTCATTTTTTATAATCATTAGAGCATTTAGGCTTAAATAAATTTTAAGATAATGTAAGTTAGATATAAATATATTTTAAATAGATTAAACATTTAAAGATCTAAGAAAAATTATATTTTTGACACTTGAGATCAGTACCCTTGTTTTATTTATTTTTTGAAAAATAATATCAGATCATTTTACTTGTATGTGAATCTTAATTACTCTTATTTAAATTCATCTTGGGTATTCCCTATTTGCAAATATTATACAATTTATCCTTTATAAATTAGGTGCTATAAAAAATAACCATATGTGTCTCCTCCTGGAAGACATTCAGGGACATTAAATTAACCAAGTTATGTCATTAGACTTTATCAGGGCTTTAGTTGGAAAATTAGTACTACTGGCACTCTATCAACCATTTAAAAATTTTTAGGCTGATTCAAAAGGAAGTTAAGGTAGTAGCGATCCAATTACTGACCTTAGAAAGCCCTTGGGAAAGTAGGTGGTTAAGGCTCTCACTTTTCTAGATAAGTGGCATGAGATGTCAGCCCTGTGGTGACAGCTGGCTTTACCCCCAGAACATAATGTCTGGTAATCATTTCAGTTAGAGGTTAAATTGACTCCAGGACCATAGAGCCACCAGAAAATGTAGACAGTTTAAAAATCCTGTCCCCATTGGGAATCAAAAAAGGGTATTTGTGCTGTGGTCATTTTTCTTTCAATTCTATTGCAGCATGGGGAAAAAAATATATTTCTTTAATAGAATGAGATGCACAAGGAAAATAAATATAGGCTCAATTCTAGAAATGCATGTTGTTATGCATTACAGGGACTCTTGCCGTCCCAACTCCTTTAAAAAAATATTAAACTGAAAATATATAAAACTGTTATTCTCCCAGTTATATGGATATAAAACATGGACTCTTACTTTAAAGAGTGCTACAAAATGATTCAACAACTTCAAAAACTACAGAAGAGAATTCAATTGCAATGGATACCTGCACATTGTGGAATTGCTGGAAATGACACTGCTGATTTTCTTGCCAAAAAAGGCTCCAATCTAATTCAGAATACTACTAAAAGCTTACCTTTCACATCCATAAAAAGAATAATTAAAAACAAATATAAAACCAAGACATATGTAATAAAGCCAAAGACAAAAAATGGAATATTTTAGTAAAGAAGCCAGATATTATTCCAGAAATTCCATGTAAAACTACAGTAGCAAAATTTAGACTGCTTACAGAACATGACTATTTGGCCAAACATTTATATAAAATAGGAATCTACACAAATCCAAATTGTCCTCTATGCAACAAAGACGAAGAAATGAACGAAGAACATCTACAAACCTGTGAAGTATTACCTGTTGGATCCACCATAGAGAAATATTGGAGAGCAAGAACGCTAATGGCTTCATTGCCAAGGCCCAGCATTTGAAAACAACAACTTTAAGGGAGGAAAGGAGATTACAAGTATTTGAGAATAAAGTTCTTAGGAACATTTTTGGACCAAAGAGAGATGAACAGACAGGTAAACGGAGAAAACCATCTAACAGTGAGCTACATGGTCTTTATAGGAAGCCAAATAAAATAAACAGCTAAATCTTGTAGACTGTGATGGGCAGGACATGTGGCACGAATGAGGAATGAAAGACTTGCATGGAAGCTTCTTATAAGAAAACCAGAAAGAAAATGTCCAGTTGTTAGACCGAGAATGAAGTGGGAGAATAACAATCATGATTTGAGAGAAGTAGATTATATAGGAGATGATTGGGAATCATTAGTTCAGGATAAGGATGTGTGGAGAGCTTATGTCTGCAGGGCCATGAACCTACGGGTGAGTTAGTTAATATTATTGTCTTGTCATTAGGTATATGATGTTTTTATAGAGTATTTTACTTTTAGGATTTTAACCAAACAAGTGGAACAGCATCAGTCTTCTAAGAACTGAAGTGTCCCACCATAGATTTTCATGATTTAGATCATCTGATAGCCTCTTTTGATAATTCTGTAACTACCAGCACTGAGTACAGACCAACTAAAGCTCTGGTCTTTATTGCCTTTTCAAGTTTTTAAGAACAATTATTTTCACTCTTGAGGTAACTATTTAAGTTAAATTGTACAAATGTGCCCAAATGGCCCGATCACACTCAATTATAATTTTAAATTGAGGAGCCATTTCTGCAGTAGGCCTACTCGAATATAATGCTGATGATGGACAGTGGTTCAAAAGGTGTCTGGAATTTGAAGTTTTAGTTGAGGATGGTGGGTCACTCATGTATGGTTGTACAATTTAACTTATCTTTTCTGACATTTGTATGTCATTGTAGCAAACATAATTTAGTAAAAGTTAATGGTAGTTTTAATTATTGTACACGGATATTATAATACTTTAAATGTTAACTGTGAACTAATGTATATATTATTTCTTAAATTGATTATAGCATTTAATTCTATCTTGTGATCAGATAAAGGATCTATTATCTTTAACATTCTCACACTAATAGGAAACTTACATATTTTAAACAAACAAAATTTAAAAAAGACTCATTCATCACAGTTAAACTTCATTATTTTGTATTATTATTTTTTTTAATCATCAGTAGCCATACCGGTTGTAGTCTTAGAAGGAACTGTTAACAATTCATAAGTTTGCAGCTCATTTATTTATTCGGCATCCCATTGATCTTCTGCATCTAGGTTGGTAATGCAGGAATGGGTTAGGGATATTTCTCTTGACGTATGCTGAAGCAAATTATCTGTAATGACATATATCTAATGTATAGAGTCCATTCTATGTTTATTATCCAGAGATTGTACAGCTGAAGGGCCTTCCCATTCCCAATCTCCATCTTTGATCAAGGTCATTAACATCTTGAAGTCCCTTTGAAGAAATAAATTCTTAAACTTTTTGGTACCACAATCATCTCGGTCTTCCTCAAATACCTATTCCAGCTGATGTTCATTGAAAGATTTTTTTAGGCCATCATTGCCGCATCCTGATCAGGTCCCCAACAATTTTAATTTCCTCTTTTCAATTTTATCACATTCTCTACTATTCCCATCCATCCCATGATTTATTAATTCCAAATTCTTTGCAATCTTGATACTCTCACTTTTTTCTGAAATAATGCATTTCACCTGCCAAAAGTTTTCTTTTATATTTTTCATTCACAACACATTTTTCACTGTTGTACTATAACAACTTTGAACTAATGCTTTTCCCATGTGAAATATTGTGCTCCTTGAAATATTTCCATTCTAAGTTCAATTTTAATAATTCTAATATTTAATCAAATTTTATTAAAACTTAATATCTTAAATCTCATATAATACACAGCAGGAAAGATTTACCCTGGACCAAACATAATTGATATTCAGTATGTTTTTATTATTAATTTAATACTTTTCACTGAATGACAAATTAATTAAAGAAGTATCAATAATAAAAACATCTTAAATAAGAAGCCACAGTGCATAATTGAGCAAAGGCTCGTAGCATTTGGCAATCGGGAAGTAACAATGTATAAGAGAAAAATTAGCATTTAGATTGGAATGCTCACGTAGCTCAGGGGAAGAAGATTGTCCTAGAAAGCCAAAGGTCCTGGCTTCAAACCCCAGTCTGAGCATATAATTTTTCTCTTCAAATATAATTGGTAATGTTAAAATGAACAAGAAGATTTTCACTTTTTAGGTTTGTATGCTTTAGAAAAGGGAAGACACAGTCAACTAGGACATAAGATTCCTTTATATGAGTTTGGTACAGATCTATCCTTTCTGGCTGCATGTGTGGCACATTTACTGGGAATAAGAAAGGTCATGTTTAATTGAGAATTTGGAATGCAAGGGTACTATTAAGGGAGATGAATTCCATGCAGAATTGAAGATTAAGAAGATATACATAATTATCAATAAGTGTTTTTTTTTCTTACAGTGAAACTAATGATACAGTGATATTGACATATGTATATGCATACACAGGTAGTTTATATTTAATTTCATAGTGACATTGTCTGTGGATGACTGAGAATAATTTATTGAGTGATTATAATAACAAAATGACACTCTGGGGCAAATGGAACAAAAATTCTTAATTTTTTTGTGCTTAAGCTTGATCACACTTGCGTGAAATCAATCTGTTCTATAAAACTTTATTTAAATGATAATAATGTCGAGTGAGATTGACACGAAGGATTGCTGTCAGCATGAAGAAAACTGGATATTATGCTCTAGCCAATTAAAAGGCTGCTTTTTTATATTTTAATTTTTTTTTGTGGGGAGAGCCTTCACTGTATATCACGTTTTTGTAAATGGTGTGATTTGATTTTTTTGCAGTATTTTTTTAAGGTTTCTTAATGTTAATTATAGATTTACTTGTAGAATTTTTATACGGCTTTTTTATTTACTTTAAATGTAGTAAACATTTTATTTACTTTTTTACACTATTGTTATTTGGAATGCTGTATTTTAGGGCTGTTGATGAGATTTCATGTGGCTGATTTTGTGATATGAAAATTACATAGTGTACTTAATTAATATCTGGATTTTAAACGTGTTTTCATTTTATTTCATCTTCATTTTAAAATATATATTTTAAGCACAAATTAATTGTAGGAAAATAATTGGTGATTCATAGGATTTATTTTATGGTTCACCATGTTTTCTTTGTTTAAAGGTGGTATTACTGTAATTATGAATTCTGGCCATTATTGACATGCGCAACAATAGACGTGCGCAAATTGAAACCAGTTTATACCGAACGGTATATGAGTGCAGAAGCAAAGCTGGAGAAATTAACCTTAAATCGGTGGAAGCAGGCGAAGAAGTCGGTTAAAATCAACAACAATGAACAGGTAGTTAATTAAATAATGAATGAAATAATATCGATTTTGAAAATATAAAAAAAAATATATATACTAATTCCTATTCTCTCGATCAAGTTAACATTATTAGGTCTACCTGTTGTAAGCCCCGGCCGGATTAATGCCTACGCTAAGACTGAAGTTTGGGGCTGCACATTTCGAAAAAAAAAAAAAGTTTGAAATTGCAGTAATTACGGGGTTCGGATGTATATCCAAGGTCTCTAGAGGGCGTTAATTCGTTACAGTTATTTATTGCAACCACTATAGAGTTATACAATAAATCTGGAATTTTGCAGTATTTGTTTTTTTTGTATTTAGGACATTTCGGCATGTAACTTAAATTGATTGATTATTGCCGCATGTTTGCAGGTCTAGTAACATTACACGTGTCACACAAGTAACATTTTACAATGTTTTAGACAACGCCTTCTCCTAAATACCTGAAAATTATAAAATATATAAACGAATGAAATGTCACAGTTTATTGAAGACCGAGGAGTACGGAAAAAAAAGGCAAGTAACTTTTTTTTGTCGAAATGGAGTGTCATTAGATTTTCCATGGAAAGCGCTATCATTTAGAAATGCGAAACACTTAAATACACGTTTTGTCATAGGTTTATTTACCTCCAAAATTTGCCATCAGGTAAGGAAGTACGTTTTCTAGGTTTCAAGGAAAACGTGACACCTGGGTTTTTCCCTTCATATGTAGGGACACCACATAGTTTGGGTGGTTAAGGCAACACGCTGAAAAGTAGGGGGTTGGAGTTCCGATGAGGTCAGGATTAAATCTGCACTAACCTTTTGGCGCCATCAATGACTTCTAATGGAAATGAGTAACATGTATATTCTGATAGCAAAGGCGGCCGTCATGTAGGGCTAACATCTAGTGCCGATTTTTTTGAAAGATGGGAGTCCTAACCTCCTACTACCCCCAAGCGCTTCATAAAGTCTGTAGCGAGATCACTTTATCTTTTGTGCTGTTACCAACAAAGTACAAAATTCGGACATTAGGTATACATAAAATTCCGTCAATTTTTGGCAAAGTATAAAATTAAATATTTGTTTTACACTTTTACTGGACATTGGCTGCATTACTTAGGCATTATTATACAATGTCAAACTCTGTCGTGCTAATGTATCTAAATGCAATAAGAAATCTTATTACAAAAAAAAATGTTTCATTTTGATTAACAGTACGTAACGCTGGAATCTATGGGTACAGTAATATGCAGCCAACTTTCCACCGTTGTTGTCTCGAGGAAGCGTGCTGCCTTGTCACGCAGCGGGCCCGGGATTGATCTCCGGTCGGGACAAGTTTTCTGGGTAAGGTATTTTTCGGGGTTTTTCCTCGTCTGTAAGACAAATGTCAGGAAACTTTAAGGCCCAAATGGTACCCGAACATCATATGGCTACCATAATCATCATTCATATTCGCCTAACAGTAAGTATAGGATAAGGACTCCTGGCACACTATCATCACCACTACCCATCATATCGGGGCAGCGTAATCCCGCCTTTCAGGCGCTCCAAGCTCAGAAGTGGGTTACAATTACGCCAATGCCAGGAGAGAACACCAGATATGTCGAAATGACAACCTGGGACATTGAATAAAAAATATATATATACAACTTATGTTGAAACTATAACCCACATTAGTCTTAAACTTAAAAAGATACCAACATGACACGCTAATCTTATATTTGTCATTTTAGTATACTATATGTTATTTTTTTAAGTATTATTATGGGCGAGAAAAATTGCAAGTGATTTATTACATGGCCCGTTTCGTTTGTGTAAAATAATTTATATTTCACACTTTTGGCATTATTTATAGTGACTAGGCATTTTATAGAATTAGTTTTTTTTAACTCTACCGCAAGCATTACTACTACTTAGGTGTGTTGGGTATCGCTTGTTCGAACCTGACCACGACGGTTAAAATATTAAATTTAAAACGAAAATTCAAAGATGGTTTGAATTGGTCGAAAGAGTAGTTAAAATTCGTCAGTTCCAAACGTGTGGCATTAAAT
The DNA here is from genome assembly GCA_030220185.1 of Diploptera punctata. Classification (NCBI taxonomy): domain Eukaryota; kingdom Metazoa; phylum Arthropoda; class Insecta; order Blattodea; family Blaberidae; genus Diploptera; species Diploptera punctata. The sequence goes on from JASPKZ010005705.1 coordinate 2,452,335, forward strand.
CTGGATTATGAACACATCGCAACCTTGCGAGAAAAGTAACACAAGTAAAAAAAAACATTGAATTGTTCAAGAGAGCAGGAATAAGAGTTGTAAAATCTTAAAATAGAGTTTAATCGTAGTGTTAAATTAAAATCAGTTTTTAGCCAACAGCAATTGATTGTCTGTTAGACTAAGTAGCACAATGTGATTTTCATATTGCGCAGGACCCTTAATAAACTCCCTGATTTTCATATTGCGCAGGACCCTTAATAAACTCCCTGATTTTCATATTGCGCAGGGCCCTTAATAAACTCCCTGATTTTCATATTGCGCAGGACCCTTAATAAACTCCCTATTGTGACTTGTATAGTTCTTCTTGAGTTAAATTGCTCTTTTTTTTATTTGGGATACTTTAATGTCTCTTAATGAAGAACAGCTTATGTTGTATTAATTTATTTTAGTTTTAATACAGTCTGATATATGTAAATAATAACAGTTACAAAAATTGTACAAAAAAGATAAATGAGAAAACAAACTAGGTAGTGAAAGGGTAAAAAAAAAAGAATAAAGAAAAAAATGATTAAAAAATATTAACATTACTTTGCGAGATGTGATATCAACGAATTAAGTCCAATCGTCTTCCTTTCTTCCATCAATTGGGGGATTATAATGCTTTTTTCCGATTCAAGAAATCATTTTTTTTTGTAAACTTCTTATCGGTCTGTGGTTGATATCCAACGTATTTTAAAAAAAAATACGTAGTCTATTTTTTATTCTAATTGCAAGTAGGTCGCGTTATGTAATTTCGTGTGACTTTCTGTGCATAGGCCTATATATCGTATATTTCGGTTTACACTTCCCGTGTTCCCAGCAATAAATGACCGTTGTCGTTGTAAGTTTCAAAGAGCCCAATATTTGTTTAAAATATCTTTCCTTTGGTCTTCTTGTGAACTTGTTTGAGCACGGAAGTCTGCACGTGTTGGCGCACATTTATCTGCCTTTAACTACTTTCACCGCTTTGGGTACTGATTGATATTCTTTCCCCATATTTCTGGGCCGTTTGCGTCTCTTTCTTCCTTATTGCTATTCTAATTTTTCTCTTCGTATCATGTTTTTAGGCAAATTTTCCGACAAAAATTATTCATAGTCTGACGATAATTCAACTACTTGAGGTAGATAAAGAAAAGTTAGGTCGGCTTTTAAATCATCACGTGAGTTGAAATCATCATCGTTGTCTGATAAACATTCGTCATCCTCTTGAGCAGCAAATTAATTTTTCTCAGAACCACTAACATTTCTTAAAACGCATTTTGTTACTCTCCTCTAATCGATTTCCATAGTATACTTTTGAATACCTGGTGAAACTAGGGATTCAGTGCTTGTAGGATTTCAGCAGATACACTGTCTTCGGCGTTTTCGACTTCAACCTCATTTGATTCAGTAGCTTGTAGAATTTAAGCAAATCCACTGTCTTCGGCTTCAACTTCACTGGATCTTTGAATTTTAGTATTTTTTTATACTAGCTAGAACACGACAACAGGTTCTCGACATTTTTCATTATTATTTTTATCTTCCAAGGACAAGCGTTTTTTTTTTTGTCGTGCGAAAGCATTCCATTTTATCTACAACAAAAATAATACAGATTCATTAATCGTGGACATGAAATAATCATTGATGAAAATTTTATACAATATATATAGTTACAGAAAACAAAAATTTAGTCTCCCTGTTCATCAAATTTTACTGTATTTAAAAATCTAATAACTATTTTCCCAGGATGTCAACCTTTCTTGTTATTTACTTATTTCGATTGATATAAATCATAATAATACATAACTTTGTCCTGTAATATTATATTACGATGCAAGGTTGGGAAGTGGTTTTTACAGAATCGAGGAAAAATGTTTTTAAAAACCGAGCGATAGCTAGGTTTTTTATATCCGAGATTCTGTAAAGCACTTCACAAACGTGCGTTGTACGTTATTTTTTGCGCGATGGTGTTTTCAAAATAAATAATAGTAAAATAATAACATCTTTGTTGGAAATATTTGCGTTCATTATAAACAATTGACTAACGTTAACAGTGTGGGGAATGTTTATTAGTTGAAACAACTGTTATCGATAACATGGCCGCAAGTACGTATTTATTATTTTATATTGTTTCAAATAAAGTTCAGTTCATTTAAAATGCAGTGATTTGTTTCGTATAATGTATATCAATACTACCTTTTGGATATTTTTTTCTATATGCATTGTACGTAGTATACATAGAGGGCAGTAGCTTTACTTCCCGAACGTGGGTGTAAATGTAATATTACAGTATAGTTATTTAGGTTGGCAACCCCGAAATGTAGGAAGTTTAACTTTCAATAATGGTCGCCATTGCTGGTACGACAAAATGCACTATCGCGCAAAAAAATCTATTAAACTACATAGTTATTATTTAGGTATATACAGTGTTGCAACTAAAAAAAAGTTGGATATTATAAAATAAGCTTCATTGATTGACTTGCCTCAAACAGGAATAACAACTCCATGGCGCGACAGACCGGCATACTAGCCGGCTGTGGGCTTCGCATACACATGTGTTAATCACTAGAAGTAGCAGATTATCCAGCTAGTGTAGGGGGTGACATGTGGCCAGCACGTCGGGTCCCCCATCCGTTATAGCTGGTATTCTCAAACAGGAGTCGCTATTACCCGTTCAAAGTATCTCTGCAGGCGGAAGAATCAGGAAGCTCTGTTTGTTAGTACACGTGACGTCATATAAGGCAGTGTACACTGTCAGCGTCCCACATCCCATTCCCCTTTGCACTCGTAGATAGCAGTGTCACGTGGTCTATTCCTGCATAAACACGACTGCAGTGCCCTCCGTCAACAACTGCGCTTACTCCTTAAACGGGTAATACTTATTGTAGCTACCCAAATGCCTCGCGATGCTGGGTGGGTACCGGTCCCATACTGGACGAAAATCCATGACAAAATGTCTTCCTCCATGGAGACTCGAACCAGCGCAAGTCCCGTAGCTTTGCGCAAAGGTATCTTGCCTTAACCACTCCGCGCGGGACCTCAAACTGGAATACTCTCATAAATCCAAATGTTTATAGTTTTTTGCATTAAATTAAGGCAGAACATTACACGAAAAAAGTCATAACTCAAGATAAGCCGGGTTTCTTAAGTAACATAGAAACCAACAATCGTCGGCGATAGATACAACTGCAATGTGATACCTCCTTGATTCGTAAAAGGTAATTAGCGGGAAAACATAACACTAGCGCCCTCAAAGAAAAATTAACAGAATTTAACTTGAAACATTTTTCCTGATTAAAGACCAATGTATTTGGAATATCATCTCACTTAATACAAAAAAAAAAGCGTGACTCTTCTTAGCGGGGGTGCGACATTTCCTAGCTAGAAACATCAAGAAATTATATTATTCATTATATTATGTTACTTTAATATAGTTTAAGTAAAATAATTAAAACTACCTCACTGCCACCATCGAACCCAGGGATTCATGGTCTCGCAGATATAAGCTGCCTCTACATCCCTATCCTGAAGAGCTGTTTTCAAATTATCCCCTGTATTCACTTCTCTCGAATCATGGTTAATATTATTCTCCTACTCATTCTTGATTTACCAACTGGGCGCTTTCCCTCTGTTTTCCTACAGTAAGTTCCCATGCCCTTATTTAATTAACTATTCGTACCATATATCCGGCCCATCGCAATTTACGAGACTTAACTGTTCTTATAACGTCCATTTTCCTGTAAAGTAGTTCACTGTTATGTAGTGTTCTCCATTCACATGTACAACTCTCTTCGATTCAAACAAAATTCTAAGAACTTTTTTCTCATATAATCATAATTTCTTTTTTTCCCTTTAAAATAAGGGTCCAAGTTTCACATCCATATAATTGGAAGGACTGTTTTGTGTATTTTTAGATGACTTTTTTTTACTTAAAAATACGTAAGAGCGATAGTTAAAATAATAAGTATATTATTTCTTTATAATTTAACTCACTGGCACCATCAAACCTGTAGGCTCAAGGCTGCGCTGGTAAGCTTTCCATGTTCCCTATCCTGAGCTAATGTTTTCCAATTATCCCCTGTATAATATATCTTATGTAATCATGGTTAATGCTATTCTCCGACCTCTTTCTTGGCCTACCTGTTAGGCGCTTTCCCTCCGGTTTTCGTATTATGAGTTTCCATGCCCCCTTTCATTCTTCATTCGTGCCACATGTCCTGCACATCATAGTCTACGAGATATAACTGTACTTCTGACATCTGACTTACTATAATGATCACGTAGTTCACTCTTATGAAGTTTTCTCCATTCCCCTGTTTGTTCGTCTCTCTTTGGCCCAAAAAAGTTATTCAAGCAAATAGTAGACCTATATTTAATGCTTAAATTTATTTATCTTACAAATTGTTCCCTGAATATGAGTGACTACTCATATAGCTTACTCATTCTTTATTGACATTTTCTTCAATTTTCTTGCTTGTTATACTGTAGCGTTGATTTTATAAAAAAAATGGAAAGTTCCTGCAGTTTATGCCATATGTTTAATAATAAATTTAATCCATATTATTGAGCCTGGCCACAGTGTATATGTGTGTGTGTCCGCTATGGTCTCGAGGTAGCGCGCTCCCTTATCACACAGCGGGCCCGGGTTCGATTCCCAATCGGGACAGGCTCCTGGGTGAGGTTTTTTCGGGATTTTTCCTCGCCTGTAATACTAATGTCAGGAAACTTAGGGCACAACGGTCCCCGAAAATCATCCGGCCATCATCGTCATCTTTATCATTATCATCATCATCCCTCACCGGTGTGGAAAGCAACGGGAAGTTACCACATCTATAATTCCTTAGTTAAGCTGCAAAGCATAGCAGCATGAAAATGCTATGATCGCAGTGAAAGACCTGCCCTCGGGCAGAATTACTATAATATATATATGTGCGTGTGTGTAGATATATATATATACACATATAGTAAAACTTGTTTAATCCGGAACGTGAATAATGAGGAAATTTGTCCAATGTGAACAAATTTATTGGTCCCGGCGAAAAATAGTAATTTTATGTGTATTTATTTTGAATAAAACGGAATCTATCCAAGGCGTAAACGGAAGGATATTTCTACACAATTCATGAAAAAAATTATAAAGCGGAAAGACAGAGAAATAAATTAGTTTCCACTTCATTGAATTCCCGTTAGGCCAATAAAACAAATAAGGAATGATTCCTGCCGCCTAGTTAAGTAGAGATTCTACCTGTACGTGAAATTTTATTTCGGCCTCAGTGCACATGTGTTATGCCAAATACATATATTATACCAGTCTTACAAATAATCGTTGCACTGTAAAATCTTAAATTAGTTTAAGTTCTGTGATCGATCTTTCACAGGTAGCGTTTTGAATTTACGGAATAAAGATGGCTAAAACATGTGTCATTTTCATTAAACGAAAAAGTTAAGGTGATTGAAGATAAATCTCCAAATTTCCCGACCGATGCTCCAAGGTCAAGCTCTAGCTGTTGCTAAATTCCTAGGGAATAATCACAGACTATGGGGAATAACGATTTCAAGGCATCTTTAGGTTCACTGGACAGTTTTAAAGAGACCCAATGTAGTGTCGAATGAAATTTGTGGGGGATCAAAGGATGTGGACGAAAGTGTAGTTAGTGAGCAGAAACCGAAATTGCATAATTTAATTTCAGGATACGCGCCTATAAGATACATTTTTAACGCTGACGAAACGGTATTGTTTTTTCGCGCGTTATCGTCGAAGTCGCTCGTACATACTGTAGTTCACTTTTCAAAGGCAGCAGAACTATAATTAATCCAAGGTACGTAAAAATATGTATACGGTACTCTATAATCTAAGATTATTAATACGTTTTAGTTTTTTTATATAATGCGAAATTTTGTCTCCATCCATACTAATTCTGCCAGAAGGCAGGTCCTTCACTGCAATCATAGCATTTTCATGCTATGCTTGCAGCTTTAGTAGGGAATTGTAGGTGTGGTAGCTTCCCGTTGCTTTCCACACCGGTGAAGGATGATGATGATGATGATGATGATGATGATGATGATGGCCATATGATTTTGGGGACCGTTTGGGCCTTAAAGTTTTCTTGACATTTGTCTTACAGGTGAGGAAAAAATCCCGATAAAAACCTCACCCAGAAAAACTGCCCCGACCGGGGATCGAACCCCGGGCCGCTGCGTGACAAGGCAGCACGCTACCTCGAGACCACAGCGGTGGACAAATTTTGTCATGTGGAGAAAAAAAAAAGTGGTTCCATGCGATTCCGCTTTGAGCAAGTTTTACTGTATATAGTAAAGTAAAGTGATCCCACAACAGGCCCGGAGGCCCTTGTGGTAGTAGGAGGTTAAGGCTCCCACTTTTTCTAGACAATCGGCACTTTATGTCAGCCCTGCGTGACGGCCGCCTTTACCCCCAGAACAAGCGTCTGGCACTCATTTCCGTTAGAGGCTGAGTCGACCCCAGGGCCATAGTGCCGCCAGAGGGTTTGGGTCAGTTTAAAAATCCTGACCCCAAAGGGACTTAAAACCCTCGACTCTCCGGCTTGTAGCTCAGTGCCTTAACCACTACGCTACGGCGTGCCCCTTTCTGTATATAGGTTATAATATAATGCTTGTGGAAATTTCCAAGTGTTAGATCTCATCTGGTGCGAGTAGCTTTGGTTAATAGTAATTATAATTACACTGACCAACAAAAAATAAACTTTTTTTTGTCTCAGAAAGAAAAATATGTGATTCTGATAGTATTTTTCCTCCTGAATTCAAATTTGATATCGGTTTTTCTCCATCACGCAAGGTTTCCGAGAGACAGGAATTTATAATTTTAAACACTTTAATATTTTCTACATTCATAACTACACAATATTCGAACATTCGGACTCACCTAGAATGTAAGAAATGACGATTTTCTGCTATATTTCGCCTGTGGAGCATCCCTCTATCAGATCCAACAATAATCGGCCAGCATATTAGGATTCCATTTGCCTTGATATCTCTTTTCCGTAGCTGAAATCTCCTGAGTTAGCTCATTTGGTATTATTTTACAATGGACAAATGGACGAAAAAACGTTTATTAAAAAATAATTATTTAAATCCATTGATTGAAATTGTAATAAAAAGTGTGGGTGAAGGAGAAATTCCTAATACATATTTGAAAACACGATAAAAAACTGCATTAAGTATAACTGTTGGTACTTATGAGACAAAAATCATGTTGACCAGTATTATTTAATTGAAATGTTTTTTACTGTTTAGAAGTAAGGATTTTGTATTGTCTTTAAGTTATTTGTAGGTTATATGAGTAGAAATATTTGTATAGACCTATAAGGCTAAGTGTTTAAAAAGGAACAAAAGGAAGTACATATCCCCTATCATTAAAACTCAGACTACTGTACATACAATTTATGAGTTTGGCTTTAAAATATTCGTGAGAAATAAATGGTAGCTTTCGTTTGTTATACACACTTTTAAAATAATTTACACTGTATAATTATTAGTTGATATATCTTTTTCAAAACAGAAAATGAAAATTGAAGGTATATGAAGGTAGGCCTACATGTATCGTTCCGTGTCGTAGCCGAGCTATTTAAGGAATCATGCTTTGGTGCAGAGCCACAAGACTTGGTGTGGTTCCTGAAATCTATACAGGAAGAATTGTTATTGTTGAAATTATATTACATGTAGGAAGAAATTTTATTGTTGAATTTCGGTCACTATGGGACCGATGCCCACCCAGGATCTTGAGGAATTTGGGTAGCTACAATAATTAGCAGCTCAGGTTGACGTGCTGATTACATATCATCCCTATACTAGATGTTTGATCATCCATTTGTGTGTTTAACACATGTAGATACGAGGCCAGCGATTGAAGTAAACTCTGGGGTCAAACAGGGAGATCCTTTATCTACGACATTATTCTGTATAGTAATGGATATGGTCTTAAAACAACTTGATCTAAGAGGAAATATTTCAACAAGACTAAAACAGTGTCTTGCATATGCTGATGATGTAATAATAACAGCAAGAACAAAAAATTCCCTACTGGAAACCTTTGACAAATTGAAAAATGAAAGTATAAAATATGGGCTTGTAATCAATCTAAATAAAACAAAATATTTAAGATGTATGAGAAATAAAACAAATTTGACTGAACTAACTATAAATAGTGACTGTATTGATCAAATTAACTCCTTTAAGTACCTAGGTACAATACTAAACGATAATAATACTGTTGAAGAAGAGATCAAAACAAGAATATCGCAAGGGAATAAAGCATATTTTGCTAATTTCGATATATTCAAAAGCAAATTAATATCAAAAAATGTTAAATTCAAATTATATACAGCAATAATAAGACCAATCATATGTTATGGAGCTGAAACCTGGGTACTAAAAGAAGCAGATAAACTAAGACTATTAACGTTTGAGAGGAAAATATTTAGAAGAGTGCTAGGTCTAGTAAAGGAAAATGGAAATTGGAGGTTGAGAAGGAATGACGAATTATACCTCAAGAATAATAAAGAAAATATAGTTAGTTTCATCAAATCCAAAAGATTACAATGGTTTGGACATACACTAAGAATGTCAAAGGGAAGATTGCCGAATGATATTTTGAATTGGAAGCCACAAGGAACAAGACCAAGGGGAAGACCCAAGGATCGATGGGAAGATGACGTAATTGAAGAGTTGAGAGAAATGGGGATGTTTGATTTGAAATCCACTGCACAAGATAGGAAGAAGTGGCGTAAACTGGTTGAGAAGGCCAAGACATTCCACTGGAAGTCGTAGAGCCTGACGAAGAAGAAGATATGAGGCCAGCACTCGGCAGGTAGGCCAAGGACTTTCTAGGCCTGTCGCGTCTTGGAGGAGGAAAGAACATTTACCGTATTGACCCGAACATAAGCTGCGTTTACTTTTCAAATTTCATACATGAAAATTAAAGGTGCGGATTATTTGCACAGCAGATACATTTTCACATGCAATAGAAACTTGAAATGTAGCACACGTTGCTAATTTTCTATTTTTGAAATGGAGCATCAATGCCGCGCGCTCGTGTTTAGAATTGCCAACAGTCGTATGGTATATGACGCAACAATGTATCAGTCTTCGTATTACGGTAATCGTGCTCTTTTGTATGATAGGATAGGACAGAATAAAACTGTTACGTTAGTACGTACCTACTACGGTAAATTTATTCTTCAGCAATGAGTGAGAACGTCGAAAGAAACGCTTCAACAAGCTTGGGAATTCGGTACAATTTTGATGCTAGTTTCAAACTTGTGCTAGGAGAAGCCGGCAAAAAGTTTAGTTTGGACGAGCAGTGACATTGGAGAAGACTATGATTAGTTGTACCGGGTGATTTACTCACATTATAACTGAAAAAAAAAATGTATTTAAATAGTGTAAACAGTTTGTAACTGGATATGTGACAGGTAACAAAACGGTATAATGCATTTCACAAAATGACTGATATTCGACAAATATGGAAGTTAAAGTAGAAAACATTTCCATCGAGTGTGATTCTTTATTTTTTATATTGCACTTCATTCTCATATTTTATTTTGAAATAAGATTCAATTTCGAATAACGTTCTCACGCTACTAGAATTCTCTCATCGCCATTACTTTCGTGTCTGTAGCAAATTTGAACCCATTGCTGACACAAGCTTGCATAATCCATTATTCTCGGAGCAAATCAATTTTACATTCGTAATATGCATAAAATTGTAACAACCCGAGAAAAATACGGCGAAACATTGATGTAGAGCAGTGATTCCTAAACTTTTTTTTTATAACGAGACACTTTGAACTTCAAAACAAATTCACAGATTCTAAATATGAATGAGACTCGTACTTGAGTGTCCCGGATCCGACTAGCTTTACAGGTTCTCTTCTGTGTTTCCTCTGTCATATTTACAATTTTATAGAATACATAAACGGTCGCGGTGGACTAGTGGTTAAGTTCCTTACCTCTGATCCCGAGGGTCGCGGGTTAAAACCCGGCAGGGTTTGATATATTTATATTTAGGATGGAAAAATCCAAGGGGAATGTCCTCCGGGAGGGACTTTATGCGTGGGTCTCTAGTCTGAAGATTTTCAGGCTCGTAAGAGATCCTTAAGTCTGAATAAAGAGGACTCTAAGCAACATTTACCGACCTCATCATCCTAGTAATACATTAGTTGCTTGCTAGATGTCTCATTGGGTCGGTATGTTGACCGCATACCATTCATGACATCTGTGGACAAATAAGCATAACTGAATTAACTAGGTCTAGTAACTCCTAACAAAGGAGAGGCCAATGCTCAGAATTGGGCTGTTACGCCTATGTAGATAAATATTAGTAGAAATAAAAATAGACGCGATTTGATCTTAGATGTTAAAGCTTCCATGTTGAAATAAAAAATAAATCTCCGTATTTGTAGTATGGACAACAGGCATCTGCACTTACCAGTGCATTATACTCTTAGGGTCGATTTCACCAACAGAGATAACTGTATTACGCCAGTTTTCCTCGTGTATAATGCATAGCTTGAACTGGCGTAATACAGTTACCTCTGTTGGCGAAACCGACCCTTAGTAGGCGACTCCGTGACGCAAGCAGTTAAACGTTCACCTCTCACCGCTGGGGTCCCGAGATCGCGTCTCTGTCACTCCATGTGGGTTTAGTGGTGGACGAAACGAAGTTTGGGCAGGCTTTTCTCTGGGGTTTCTCTCGTTTTCCCCTACCACAATTTTATTCCAACATTTTTCCATACTCATCTCACCCATTTCGTTTCGTTTAGTTCATCTGATGGTGCATCAGGCGTGGTCGACCGGCATCCTTGTCATTCACAGACATCGATATAGGGGCTTCATCTCATCTCATCCCTCGATCCGACCCTGAGTTGGACACGAGTTGAGGATATATATATATATATATATATATATAATATATATATATATATATACACACTCCTAGCCTGCTAATGACTTCAGTGTTAGATGCAGAACACTAGTACCAACCAACCAACTTTGTGGTGGAGGGGTTTGCGTGCTTAAATGAGCACGCTAGAGAAGTTAATTAGTAAATGACAAGACACAGAAATCACCCTTTCCATCTAGTTGATAAAAGAGCCATGCCGATAGCTTTGCTACCAGAACAGTTACCTATACCGGACAGGTCAAAGGTAACAAGTCAAATTAAAATCATCCTCATTCGGATCTCCGAGTGGGGATTACTACAGGAGATCCATGGCAAAGTTATAAACATAGGAATGCATTTCTAGGAAGATGGAATATCAGGTCATTATACAGTAGGAGAATAACATCAACCATGATTTGAGGGAGATGATTTATACAGACTATTTAACTCATGCCCCAAATGGGAGTCAATGACCAATCACGTTTCAATGATTTCTGTTTTACAACCAATCAGAGTCATGTTTCACGAAATATTTATCAGTGTTAAATTTACCATATTAAAGAAAGCTCCTCCTTTTTAATATTCTGAACAGGTCTGACCATTATTTTGCAGTGACTGAGCCTGTAAAAAATACGGCTACCAGATTGTATATATAGTGCATAGATGTCAACACATATCGCTTGCAGGAGTTAATATAAAAACATTTGTAGCAATTTATTATACCACCAAAAAAAGAAACCACTGTTTGCACTTTCTTAAATGTATTTTTTCCCAGGTAATAATCCAGAAAAATATAATTGTCATATTTACATCATACGACATCAGAAATGAATTAATATACAGTTAGATGTGTTTCATTTTTTCTCCACTAGAGAGCATTCTTACAATATTGCGTTCCTTTGGCAATAAATAGTATGATCTGGTTGCAGTGATAAACAAAAGAAGCAGATGAAGCGTACCTATCGTTTCTCATTTGTTTTCAAACATCGCCGTTTACATTAAATTAATATATAAATATTTTTAAATAACTATAGTTAAATAATGATTTGTGAGTAAACAGCTTAATTTTATTCGTTAAATAGTCCTAACAAATGCCACTCTTGATTATGAGAATGATTGAAAAACATTTGTCCAGGATAAGGATGCATGAGGAGCATATATCAGCCCGGCCATGAACCTCTGAGTTCAATTATGCCAATGAGTTAGTTGTCATACTATATATGCCTTGTTTTGTGGTTTCCTGTTATCTTCGGCAGTTACCCTGGCAAATTTCTGATTACAGGTCCAAGGGTTCCCTCACTGCGTATACCTATCTTTCTAATATATGATTTAGAGTTCAGTTCCTGCTCCCTGTCCTGGGCATTGGTTTGTAAGTCCTAAATGTTGTAAGGGGGACAAAAAATTTTAAAAAATATATAAAAATACAAAAAGATGTAATTAAACTCAATCTTGGGATTTTTAATAATGAAATGTAAATATGAAAACTCATTATTATTGAATTGTAGTGCGAAGTTTCCCAATCGAAAGTTAGAAAGTGTAATGCGTAAGCGTGAGACATGGGGTGAGTGGTACGACGTGTATTTCGTGAGAAATTCACATCTCTCTGTAAGATATTGTTCCATTTTTACGAATCTAACAGCTGCTTTGATCGAACACCACCAAATCCAGCACGTGTAGTACTGTCTGGGAAGATATGTAAGAGACTACTTTCCCATAAAGTACATTTGCTCTCTCTGGATTCAATGTAGGCTCTATAACTAGAGAAATTCGAAGATGAAATTATAGCTTTAAATTATTAGCCTTTTTACTTTAATAAACGAAGCATATTTTTATTCAAGTGATAATCCAAATAAAACAATTTTGTTGACTATTTATCTCATAGACCGATAAAATTGTCTCTTCCTGTTGATAAAATGTTCATGTTCGTAATGAGAGATATATCCGCAAATTAACTTATTTGATAAGAATATCGATTCAACAATGTACGATCGATATGGGTCAGCAAGAAATGCCAAAAGAAAACGATTTCAAAAATTACCAAAAAAGTGTTTGTTCTGTTGCTCAAAAAATTACTAAATGTTGTATAATGAATCTGCATTATTGTTAATAGTTATTTCTCATACAATCATCTGTTTGGTGATTTTTCCCAAGTCCAAAGAGATTTAACAGTGATGATATGCTATTTATAACTGTACAGCCGGCTTAGAAATTGCCCGGAAGTAAGATCGGAATACATAACCTCACATTTGGTAAATATTAAACATTATAATAATTTTAGCTTCTGATGTTGTATTATTCGCTAAATAGTCACTCCAAATCTAACGCGAAATTGAGTTTTTCATTAGACAAAATCACTCGTGACTTTATCGCTCGCAATTTTTTCAGAAAAACACATCCACTTGTTAGATTACTGTTGATAATAATTATATGTGAAGTAATCAAATAAATTAAAGGTGAACTTTTAGGTTGGTATTTCACAGGTTAAAGTATTTAAATTGTGTTAGGTTAGCTTTTAGGTTTGTTAAATATCGTGTATATGTTGGCTACATCCCGTGATTCCATAATGTAAACCGCTTCGCGTTTGTTGGCGCATGCGCATGATATATGATTGGAACTTAAAAAAGAATTTCGCATCACGTGTTGCAAAGAATCCTCAAATTGAATTTCACCAGTTTTAGGGTGAACAAAGATAAAAGGTAAAGTAATCCCACTAAAGGCCTTAAGAGGCCATTGGGGTAGCGGGAGGTTAAGGCTCCTACTTTTCTAGAAATCGGCACATGATGCCAGCCGGATTGTCAGTCCTACGCGACGGCCGCCCTAACCCCCAGAACAAGAGACTGGTACTCGTTTCATTTAGAGGCTGAGTCGACCTCAGGGCTATGATGCTGCTAGAAAATTTGCATTAGGACTCGAATCCTTGACATTCTGGCTTGTGGGTAATGCCTTAACCAACTATGTTTCGGCGTGCCCCCTTATAGTGAACAAGAGAAAGATATAAACTAGAAAATCGGACTATAAATTCGATTACTGAGGAATTCGATTAATCTACCACTTCTTGCGTGACGGACTATTATCTTCTTGAGTTTTCAATTATAACCTGATTTCAGTGTACTTTTAGGCCGGTATTTAAGAACCAAGCTCTCTATAGCATGCCATCTCCGTCTTCGTAAACTGGAGCTCTCATCTTTCAATTTTATTGTTCCCGAATTTTTTTTAATAAATATATTTTTTGCACGATAGTGCGTTCTGTCGTACTTACACCAATGGCGACCATGATTGAAAGTTCAATTTCCTAAATTTCGGGTTTGCCAACCTATAAATAAATAAATAAATAAATACATTGTAATATTACAAATTACCTACCTAGTGCGGGAAGTAAAAACCACTGCCCTTTGTGTATACAACGTACAATATATATACAAATATATATCCAAAATATAGTGTTATTATATATTATACGAAACAAATCACTACGTTTTAAATGAACTGAAATGTATTTGAAACAATAAATTCGTACTTATCATTTTATACCTGATTGGTGTCACGGCCTGTTGTAGTATCAACTAAATTATTTTCGGCATTTACCGTAGAAAATTTGGCCAGACTGTTAACGTTAGTCAGTTGTCTATAATGAAGGCAAATATTTCCAACAAAGATGTTATTATATTTATTATTTTGAAAACACCATCCTATCGCTCGTTTTGATCATTTCCTCGCTTCTGTAAAAACCACTTCCCAACCTCGCATTTTAATATACCAGTTAACACATGATGTTGAATAGAGTGAGCCATTTAGAGAGGTTCTGCATGACCCACATAATTAATCACGGAGAGACGTACTGAGAGTCGCTCTTCGCGGAAAGTTTGGTTCTTGAATACCGGCCTTAGAGTCTATGGACATTTTTTTCTTTGCACGTTAGAAGCATAATTACAAGTACAATTTAAAGCTATTAAGGAATCCAAAAATGAATTGCCCATTAGCTAGTCATTAAGCAAGGATAATTCTGTTTGTAACATCATTATTCGTAAGTCAAAACCATTATTCTCCAATTTCTTTTTAATGTAATCATTTCTGTCTGCGACTTAACCTTCCTAAAGGTAATTTACTATCGTGTTTTCCTGATAGAACCCTAGGCCCATGTGTTTCTGGATTATTTCTTACGTATATGCATTCTCCATCTTAACTATCTGAATTTCAGCTCGGAATTATATAATGAAAAGTATGAAGTGTGTAGATTATTTTTATGAAGCTTTCTCAATTCTCTTGTAATTTCGTCCTCTTTCACCGCAGATATCTTGAAGAATAGGTAGTTCATTCTCCAACGCACTATACTCTCTCAGAAATGAGCAGACCAATTAGGAAATCATCATCATCATCATCATCATCTGCATTCATGGATGAGGTCTGTTGACCCGTTCCGACTTCAGCCCATCTCTTTCTAGGTCTGCCCACATCTCGGGTGCCTTTAGGTTTGCATTTTGTTATTTGTTTTGGATATTTATCTTCATTCATTCTGTCTATGTGTTGCTTCCATTTTTGTCTATATGTATCAATATTATCAGTTATTGCAAATATTTCAAGTTCCTGTCTTATTTCTGTGTTTTTGATTCTGTCTTCCTTAGTGCACCCTTTAACAGATCTCAAAAATTTCATTTCTGCCGCCGTTATCCTACTTAGATCCTGTTTTTTATGTATCCAGACTTCTGAACCATAGAGCAGTACTGCCAACGTTTTATAAAATTTCAATTGGGTATCTCTTGTTGTTTTGTTATTTAGTGATCGTTTTATCGTACCACATATTCCCTGGAATTTTGCTATTTTATTAGTTATATCATTATCATAATTAAATGAAATGTCACATCCTAGATAATTGAGATGGTTCACCTGTTCTATGATTTTGTTTCCTATACTATTTAGGATCTGATTTGATTTTTCCCTTGGAATGCTATTACCTTAATTTTTTCTATGGATATTTTGAGATTATATTGTTCACATATATTATGTAGTATAAAAATATTCCTTTGAAGTTCGTCTTCCGTATTTGCTATTATTACCTGGTCATCAACGTATAATAATGTTTTCAAGTTAGGAAATATTATTATTAAATAAATACATTTTTATAAACTTTCAGGCTTAGTATAATTAAGTATACTTTTAATATTATATTGTATTTGAGGTAAAGTGAATTCTTTATTTTCATTTGTTCAGGATGGCGAGGATGGTTGTACCTCTTGCAGAACCTTCTCACGCTATATATCCTGCCTTAAAATATCGTCTTAATATTCTCTTGATGTGAAATTGAAACACGAACATGCATTGTTTTCATGCATGATATTTTTTTTCAGCAGTCCATTAGATTGACTGGGATAGTGATCTTAAATACATTATTAAAGGAGATTATTGTTATTATTATTATTATTATTATTATTATTATTATTATTATCTGTAGGGAACATTCATAACATATGAGAGGCTTGGAACAAAGATTCTTAATTATAGGTTTAGATTTGTGCCCCAATGTTGGGCGACATGTGGAACAGGGACTTTTAATGCGGGGTTTGAAATTGAAAGGTAATTGAAGTTGGTTGAGGAATTTGGGTATTTAGGTGTACCGGACTAATTCAGGGTATGTTCGATTGTCGGAGAGCGGTGAGTTCTTTCTTCTCGGGAATAACAAGAGGACTTATACGGGCAGAATTATTCGTTAATAATTTTAATTTAGTGAAAACATTGTATTTTATTCACTAATAGACACTCGGCTGATAAATGTTTTAGGTGAAGTCTAGGGACGCTGTAACTTGGCAATAAGTCGTAGTCGGAATGCGAATTTAAACTTATCCGTTTAATATTACTCTTGCAGTTTATAAATCACGTAGCCTATATATTGTGATAACAAGATATAGTATATGATATAATAAATTCCCATTTGGAATTTATTAAAAGTCCCCGGAATTTTTCTAAGTTCGTTCATTTTCCCGACTAGGAAAATTTTATAAGTCGTATTATAACTATCGAATCCCTGTCTTCACTAGCTGATGATTTTATTATTAGATGACTTTACCTTCCCGACTGTGGGGAAGATTCTGAGGTTTCGATATGCTTTTAACTCATAAGGTAAATTATGGATCTTATTCCCACAATTCCAGCATATTAGACACATAACCTTAAATTTTTCTTACAAATATTTTGATTTGTTAAAACACACATGGATATGAAAAAAAAAAAAGGGCGTATGTTTATAACATTTCCGCTCATGACGTCGCTAATTGTAGGCGGTACCCTCCTCCGCTATTTACTGACAGTGTTGTCAAGTTTGTTCCCAGTTAAGCCCTTGGGCCTTGGGTTTCCCGATGAGTTCATATTATGGCCTAACAGCCTATGTAAAACAGTTAGCGTCTCCCTTCTGAACGAGTTGTGTGACTTCGTTTTGTTAACGAACAAGGGATTTTGCATTATGTTTGTGCCAGACAATAACTCTCTCCAGCTTTTCTGGCGCTCTCAGAAATATCCTACGTTAACAATAGCACAAGTTTGTTACTCGAGATAGAGTTAGTTTAGTCACTACTGGCGATACATTTGATGATGGTATAACTTTCTAAATAATTATTGATATCGATTTATCGATACCATCATCGCCTAGCGTTTGTTTTTCTGGTTAAATTAAGTCCAGACACGGCATATTTGGTGCAATTATATCACTTAATCTCGTTTATCTAAATATACCTAATTTTAATTAATATTGAGTGATTTATACTAAATATAGGGGTGAAAATATATGCCTGCAGGCTATAGTTAATATTTTTTATTATTTCCTCCGGTAAATGGTAGCTATTTATAGTTGCTTAATTATGCCAAACAATTCATTTACTTCCGGAAACAGTGTGCGACATGATCTTTATGAGAAACTAAATGCAATGAGAACAATTAGGTCTCTTAGACTGCGATGGGCAGGATCCATCCATAGTAATTCTGCCCGAGGGCAGGTCCTTCACTGCAATCATAACATTTTTCATGCTATGCTTGCAGCTTTACTAGGGAATTGTAGATGTGGTAGCTTCCCGTTGCTTTCCACACCGGTGAAGGATGATGATGATAAGGATGATGATGGCCATATGATTTCGGGGACCGTTTGGGCCTTAAAGTTTTCCTGACATTTGTCTTACAGGTGAGGAAAAACCCCGATAAAAACCTCACCCAGAAAAACTGCCCCGACCGGGGATCGAACCCGGGCCCGCTGCGTGACAAGGCAGCACGCTACCTCGAAACCACAGCGGTGGACATGGGCAGGATATGTGGCACGAATGGGGAATGAAAAGGGGGTATTGAAACTCCTTGTAGGAAAAGCAGAGAGAAGCGTCCCATAGGTAGGTCAAGATCGAGGTGGGAGAATAAGACGGCGGAGATAAGGTCAGAACACCAGAACAAACACATGTTACATTAGAATTGAAGTTCGTTATGCAGGAAATGAGTAAACTAAGCGAATTCCTCAGCAAATCGAAGTTTTGGTCTGATTTCGCTGGTTTACGGAATACATATTTCTTTTGTTAAATTGGAGAAACCAAAGTTCTTTTGCTGATGTATTTAAACGTGTCGGACCACAGAGAAAAGAAACATGTAATCTATACATTATTATCTTTTGAATATTATTGTGTAATTTAACACAATTTAAAATAATTTCTACTTATTAATTTTTATATTACTTTATTCAATTTTTTTTAATGTTAGTGAGTGGAAGGAAACTTCAAAACAAATATAATTATGTGATAGTAAATTTTTGCACAGAAAAATTGTTGCTCTAAAATTAATAAACCATATTTCTAATTATTATATCTCGGGTCATGCAAATAGCAATACAGCCATCATATTTTAACAATATGAAATATCGATTGTTCAAATTATTCAAAAGTTATGATGCAAAAATACACTACTCAAAAAAATTAGAGGAACACATGTTTAAACCAAAACACGAGAATGAATATTGAAACAATTTAATGTTTGATCTTTTGTAATTATAAATTGAAGATTTATGTAAAATTAGAATAGACATTCAAACCATATTTTCGTGTACAGTATTAGCAATACGAACAAGTTATCATTTGTAACAGAAAACAAAGTGGAAATGTGAGATTTACAATTTTTGGAATCGATGTTTCCATGGTTATTTCAACACTCAGTACAGTGTGTCCTCCGTGAACCTGAATGACCGCATTACACCTACGAGGCATGCTTCGCAAAAGCCTTCTTACAGAAACTTGTGAGATTCTCTCCCATTCCTCGGTGAGTGCATATGAAAGTTCTTCAACGTTCTGAGGTACGGCAGGACGTTTACGAACAAGTTTTTTCAATTTATCCCACATTTGCTCGATCGAATTAAGGTCCGGACTGTATGCAGGCCAGTCCATCAACCGAATTTGGCATTCTTGCATGACATCTCTGGTTGCTTGTGCTGTATGACATCCAGCATTATCTTGCATTAGAAGAAAATTAGGGTCCACACCATAAGCAAAGGGTACAACATGTTGGAGGATAATGCCATTAATGTAAATATCAGCATTCATGCGCTGTGGGACGACGACAAGCTCTGTCCGAGACTCAATAGTAATCCCAGCCCAAACAATAACCAAACCACCTCCAAATCTGTCACGTTCAATAATTGTGGCTGGATCAATATGTTCACCAGGACGTCTTCATATACATGTACACCATCAGAACCTGTTAGACGAAATCTTGATTCGTCCGTGAATAAAACACCCTTCCATTGGCGGAGCTGCCAGTTGATATGATTCTGAGCAAATCGCAGCCGGGCTTCTTTGTGCTGACGTGTTAAACGAGGGGCTTTAATGGGGATTCTAGACCTCAACCTTGCATTTCTCGATCTATTTCTAATAGTCTGATCAGAAATTACCGTCCCAGTTGCTATGCGTAAATGATTTTGTAGATCTCTGGCTGTAGATTTTCTACTGCGCAAAGCTGATAAGACAGAAATCTATCCTGCACGTCTGTAAGTCTTCTTCTTACGATCTTGCCCGGGTCTCCCATTGTATCCATGTGTCTCTCTATATCGCCTCCACAGCCTAAGGATGGCGGAAGGGCTGACATCAAGAATCCCAGAGACATGGCGAAAGGAACGACCATCTTCAATCAATGCAACTGCTCATGCAACTAACGTTTCATTCAGATGTCTCATTGCACTGTATTAGCTTCAGAGAACACAAAAATAACAATTCCCTACCTCAGATTATTCTTCAAACCTGTTAAAAAAAATCAATACGAACTCACTTTGGTTTCAGAAACTCTTGGAATTTCATTAACATATTCAGAGAAAAATTAATAAAACCCAGAAGATCTTCAATCTGATTTTAAACAATAGTTGAACTCAAAACATCTGACTCTCAATAATTAAATTGTTACAATATTTATTTTGTGCATTTGGTTTAAACATCCATCCATAGTAATTCTGCCCAAAGGCAGGTCCTTCACTGCAATCATAGCATTTCCATGCTATGCTTGCACTTTTACTTGGGAGTTGTAGGTGTGGTAACTTCTCGTTGCTTTCCACACCGGTGAAGGATGATAGTGATGATAATGATAAGGATGATGATGGCCATATTATTTTGGGGACCGTTTGGGCCTTAAAGTTTTCCTGACATTTGTCTTACAGGTGAGGAAAAACCCCGATAAAAACCTCACCCAGAAAAACTGCCCCGACCGGGGATCGAACCCGGGCCCGTTGCATGATAAGATAGCACGCTACCTCGAGACCACAGCGGTGGACGGTTTAAACATGTGTTCCTCTAATTTTTTTGATTAGTATAATAAAGACAGTAAATTTGCACAGAAGAATTGTTGCTCTAAAATTATTAATAAACCAGACTTCTCATTGTTAAACACCGCCTCCGTAGAAACATTCCGTGATTACAACCTGGTATGGCGTCGCAGTAGGTTATTGAATTTATATGAAGCTGGTGACAATAGAAAGAGAAACTAAAAAAAAATTAGTACATACTTTAAAAATACTCGATGTATGCTCCACGTGTCACACTGCAGACATTAAGGTGATATTCCCACTCATACCAGATACGCTCCAATATATTTCGATGGTGGTAGTGCTACGAAATCGGAGCTCTTGCAGATTTTGAGGTATTGGACATAAATAGACAAGGTTCTTTATGCGACCCATAAAAAAAAGGAGTCACAGACGGTTAAGTCAGGAGACCTTGGAAGCAGCTGGAAAATACATTATATTGATTCCCAGCACGCCCAATCCATCTTCCTGAAAGCACTTGATTCACCATAACCCTCTAAATATTGCACGATTCAAACACAGATTTGAAAATCTAACATTCATACCATGTAACACAACTTCTTTGTCTCCAACAATGTCATAATTACCAGCGAAATAGCGGGAAACAGCGTTTTTTTCTTTCTTGTGCTATCTGTGCTGTCATTTGTTGTTTCTGCCAACATATCGTTTAAAATTGTTTGAGCTTCTCTTTCTAATGACACAAGTTTCATATAAATACACGAAAATTGACTGCGATGCTACACCAGGTTGTAACAACGGAATGTTTCTGTGAACACGGTGCATATCTTGCCTTTCTGTCTTTCGTGTAAATAACAACTTGCTTATCATAGGGTCATATTTTTACAATATGAAATAGAAAGATACTGATATACACCGCGAAGCAAAATCATACTGGTAAAGTAAACTTGTGTTATTATCACACGAATAGATATAACAAACCGGAAATACGAATGAATAAGTTTATAATGCTCAAATTACAAATGTTCTATGTGGGCTCGCTGTCCAAAACTGTGTTTCATATTCGTCCAAAATCCTTCCCAGGACATTTTCAGTTCTAGATACTCCACTCATTGCATTGGCGATGCCGGGCACCAGTCTCAACTAAATACTATAAGAGAGAAAACTTTTAACTATCACATCAGTGCTGTGGAAAACTTTATTTCCATGTCTTTATTGTATACATGGAACTATCATCTCTCCGAACTCCCAGTATGCTATACTATTTTTACACACTTTATATTAACTTTACCTGTATCTGTCTATGTAACGGAATCTTTCAACATGATTTTCACCCACTTAAAAACATTGGATCGACTTGAAACTTTGTATACTTGTAAAGGACCAATGACAATATAATAATTTCATAATTTTTTTCTAAGATCCTGGCCACGATCATCAGGACATCAAAAAACATAAAGACCGGTATAATAGGTTGCGGACGTATCGACTTTTTAGTCCATCGTTGTAAGAAATTAATATTATATCCTCTGGTAGCTCAGTTGGTAGAGCGGTGGACTGTAGTGATATATAATTTCAGTAATCCATAGGTCGCTGGTTCAAATCCGTCCCGGAGGATTTTTTCTTAGAAGAGTATTACTTCTAGCTCATACTACAATAGAATCGAATTTAAAGATACTCGTATTTATATTTTCATCTTATTCTGTAAAATATTGACAATTTTATAAACTTACCACATTGAAATTTATCCAAAAAAATATGAGAACGATAGATTAACTGTAACTATTTATCTATATTAAAATATTCAAAAATATTATAATAATGTTAGATAATAATAATTTTAAAAATATATAATCATATTCGTGCGTAGACACTAAAAATATCGTAAGCAATTAAATTTTCATGGGATTCCGATTTATGACAATCAATTAAACTAAAAATTAAAAAAAAATAGTTTAAAACATCTAAAACAACACGCTTTATTAGAAAACCAAACTAAAAAATAAATAGTACTTTAAAAAACTAAAATAACACGCTTTATTAGAAAACCGAACTAAAAAATGAAAAATAATTTTAATTTCCAACACGCTTGGGATAAAATTAAAGTGGTCAACAAAAAAAAAATCATCTCCAACACATCTACGAGAAGAATAAAACTAGAGTTATCTACAAAAAAAATTATCATAAGTAATGCCACGAGTGATTTCCAAATTATCGATAAATTCACGACTCACGAAGTGAGGAGTGAATTTATCTAGAGAATTTGGAAATCAAGAGTGGCATTTGTTAGGACTATTTAACGAATAAAATAAAGCTGTTTACTCACAAATCATTATTTAACTACAGTTATTTAAAAATATTTTTATATTTAAAGTAAACGGTGATGTTTGAAAACTAATGAGAAAACGATAGGTAGCCTACGCTTCTACTGCTTCTTTTGTTTATCACTGCAACCAGATATCATACTATTTATTGCCAAAGGAACGCAATATTGTAAGAATGCTCTCTAGTGGAGAAAAAATGAAACACATCAATCTGTATATTAATTCATTTTTGATGTCGTATACATTTAAGAAAGTGCAAACAGTGGTTTCTTTTTTTGGTGGTATAATCAATTGCTACAAATGTTGACATGTAAGCACTATTATATACAATCTGGTAGCCGTATTTGTTATAGGCTCAGTCACTGCAAAATAACGGTCAGACCTGTTCAGAATATTAAAAAGGAGGAGCTTTGCTTAATATATGATAATCCTAACGTTGATAATTATTTCGTGAAACACGTCTCTGATTGGTTGTAATACAGAAATCATTGAAACGTGATTGGTCATTGACTCCCATTTGGGGCATGAGTTAAATAGTCATCAAAAGCGTGGGGTGCTCTATATCAATTAATATATTTGATAATAAACAGATATTAGTAAAAGTAAAGTCTCTAAGAAGAAAACATAAAAACCATAAAACGCACCCCACGCTTTTGATGGTATTTTTTTTTTCGTAGATAACTCTAGTTTTATTCTAGTTGTGTTGGAGATGATTTTTTTGTTGACTACTTTAATTTTATCCCAAGCGTGTTGGAAATTAAAATTATTTTTCATTTTTTAGTTCGGTTTTCTAATAAAGCGAGTTGTTTTAGTTTTTTAAAACTATTCTTTATTTTATTTGTATGCTTCTCTGATCGTTGTAGGATGCTGTTTCCATGCATTCATCAAATGTTGCAGAGGATCCAACATCCAAAGGAGCTTCAAACAAGAAATTCGGAACCTTTGCGAAAGCCCTCACTGGTCTCAACGCTGGAAAGAAATCATGTCCTCCAGGTAACTATGACTCATATATCTGTAATCAAATATTTAGGCTACTACTTTTATTATTTTACGATTTTTATTCCGTGTACGAAATTTCTTTTTTATGTTTTCATTTTGTTATAATGTTATCCAATTCTAAATATATTTCTTTTTATTTTGTTTTGTCTAATGCCATCAGATTATCTTACGAAATTCCTGGCATTCTCTCCTGGCATTGGCGGAATTGAACCCCGCTTATGAGTTTGGGGAGCCTGGATGTCGGAGTTACGTTATCCCTGTGATATGATGTCAGAGTTACGTTATCTCTGTGATATGATGGGTGATAAATGATAATAAAGCACCATAACAGTCCTTAAACCTAAACTTAACCTAAATTCCAGACCATGGGCGACCACAGGAATAATTCCCTTTAAGGGAAAATTCCTGTGGTCTGACCGAAAATCGAATCATGAAGGCAGAACTTCTGAATACAAGACCATGAGGCTGGTCAGAATTTTTCACGTAGTATTGAAGTGTAGAAATATTCAGTTCAATTTTCCGATTATAGTGATTAGCAAGTATATAATTATCTCTAGTCCTTGTAATTTCTTCTACATCTTAGATCTGGTCCAGTGGCGGCTGGTAGATAAAAAATAGGTGAAGTGATGACATATTTAAATATAGTACAGCCCTAATGACTAGCCTCAAGGTTTGTCGATTCAAAGAAACACACTCATTCAATCGAAGAGTACAGTCTTGCATTTTCCCTTAGAGCATCTGGGTTTTACAGTATATACACCTAATCTAGTACAACTTAAAAAAAATCCTAACTCAAATGAATGAAAACCTCTTAAATAAGGAAAAATTATTCGTAATAATAAAGACAAAAATAAACTAATATTACGATTTTTTTCGAAAGTTTTCAACTGCAAATGTCACTTCAAATGCTCCTCGGAACCTTTATGCTTATTTAAAGCACGCGTCACAGACAAAAAAAAAAAACCTTGTTTATTTCAGATACCAAATTTATTACTAAACAAAACACATGGCCAACAAAAGAGTTTTTGTAATGTCGCACCACTGCATAACCATGAGTGTTGTTCAAACCAAGATTTTTGTTTATGCAGATTGTATGACTTGGCAGTACCATTAAACGAGCCTGGTGTAACGAGAAGTGATATGCTATTTGTGT